>CM064548.1:26271508-26651508 GCA_032716605.1 Paralithodes platypus | reverse complement strand
ATTTTGAGATTGTACAGGTGAGACCCTCATCTATGTCGTTGATGTAAATTAGAAAGAGAATTGGTCCTAGTACCGATCCCCGCTACTTACATTGGTCCATTTAGATGCCTTACCATTTATGACTACTCTTTGCTTTCTGTCGCTAAGCCAATTTTCTATCCATTTCAACACACCGTCTTGTATTCCATGCGCTTTTAGTTTTAGCAGTAAACGTTTGTGGGGAACTTTGTCAAAGGCCTCTTGAAAATCAAGGTATATAATATCTACAGCTTTACTCTCATCGTAGAGGTTGAGGATATCGTGGAAGAAGTCTAAGAGGTTTGTTAAACAGGAACGTTTTTTACGAAAGCCGTGTTGAGTATCTTTAAGTATGTTATTTTCCTCTAAATGATTTACGAGTCTGTCTCGTATGACCGTTTCTAGCATTTTACATACAACTGAGGTTAAGCTAATTGGACGATAGTTACTGGGTAGGGATTTGCTGCCTTTTTTGAATATCGGTGTTACGTTGGCTAGCTTCCACTGATCAGGCATAGTTCCAGACTGCAAGGATTTATTGAATAGTAATGTCAGTGGTTTGGAGAGCTCATCCTTAGCTTCCTTTAGAACTCTAGGCGAGATTGTATCAGGTCCAGGCGTTTTATTTACCTTGAGTTTATCTAAACAATTCAATACTTCTCTCTCTGTAACGGTGATATTGCTTAGAACATCCGAATTATCAATCTGAATCGGCGATGGTGTAGGGATATCACTGAGGTCTTCTGTTGTAAAAAACTGATGCAAAGAAGGTATTGAGGGCATTACTCATTTGTACTTCGTCTTTGGTGTACTCTCCATTTTCATCGACTAACGGTCCAACAGTTGAAGTAACTACTTTTTTCTTTCTGATATAACTATAGAATTCTTTCGGGTTTGTTTTACTTTGATTCGCAATATGTAACTCTAAGGTCTTTTTACTTTGCTTAATTAACTTTTTGGCTTTGCGTCGTAGCTCTACAAATTTCACCCGTTCTTCGTCATTTTGTGAGGATTTTAATCTATCATTAGCAAATTTTTTAGCAAGCAGGCAGTTTGAAATATCTTTATTCCACCATTTGGGCTTATTATTATGGCCTGGACGCCGTATTTTCGATGGTATGCAGTCTTGCACTGCTTTTAGGTAAATGGTTTCGAATAACTTCCAAGATGTATTTATGTCGTTATTGTTAATTAAAAAGCTCCAGTCAGTTTCTTTAAACATAGCTCTAAGTTTATGGAAGTTTGCTGTCTTGAAATTAGGGACTTTTTCGATGCTACTATTTGGTTCGTTACTAGTAAACTATAAAGTGAAAGTTATCGTACGATGGTCGCTGTTACTGAATTCATCACCAACATTCAAATTCTCTATTAATTCTTCTTTTGTTGCAAGTACAATGTCAAGAACGTTATTACCACGGGTCGGTGTTCGAACAAATTGATAAAGCGAACTCTCTTGCAAGTTCGTATACAAGTCATGTCCGGAGTGTGAAGTAGAGTATCGCCCCACTTGGTCACAGGTAAATTAAAGTCGCCAAAAATTACGGTATCTTGTGAGTTACTTACATCTGCAATTTGTTCGTAAATTTCTCGGTCAGTTTGCACTGATTGAGCTGGAGGTCTGTATATTAATGCAAGTATTATATTTGTACCTTTATTATTCTTTATTAGCACAAAAGATGTGTCGACGTTCACAATTTGAGGTTTTGACAAGAGGGTAGGGTTAAGACTTTCTTTGATATAAAGTAAAACGCCACCTCCATTTCGATTTATTCGGCTTTTCTCAAACATTACATAACCGGGAAGTGAATACTCTGCTAAAAAGTCTCTATCTTCTGTATTGAGCCAAGATTCTGTTATGCCAATCACATCATAATTTTCTGTAAACTCTAGCTCCTCTAAATCTGAAAATTTATTGCGTATGCTACGAGCGTTTGCATAGAAAACCTTTAAATTTGTTATTTTAGAACTCACGGAACGCTCTTTAATAATATTTTTGGTTCTTGTCGGATCTACATTTATGTTCATGGCTGTCCTCGGTCCTCGCTGTCTTCGGTCGTTATCGCTGGTGGTCCTCGGTTGCCTCTGTTTTTTTCTTGGCGTTGGATGATTTATGTCACTGCTGCCTCTTCTCGGATGGCGTTTTTTGATCCATGGCTGCGGACTGCTTCGTGTAGGAGACGACCCATGCGTGCTGAACCCACAGGGTTTAGATGAGTGCCATCCTTGTGGAACAGAGTAGGCTGGTTGTAGAAGTTGTCCCAGAGGTTGATGAATTCAACTTCTTCCTTCAGACACAAATATTTTAGTCGGCTATTTGTGCTGAAGGCCTTGTCGTAGAATTTGTCAGGTGCGTCAATCTTGGGGAGAATGCCTGAGATGATGATATTCCTTGACTTGTTTTTGTAGTGCTGGATCATCTTGCGATATTTCTCCATCAACTCTTCGGATCTGGTGCGCATGACGTCATTTGAACCAGCATGGATGACAAAAAGGGTATTTTCATTTGCATCCTTTGTGGTATCTTCGAAGGCTTCCACAATGTCGTCCAGTCCAGCTCCTGGGATGCAAAATCTTTTTCGTTGATTTGGGACTCTGTCGCAGAACTCTTCGACCTGTCCTCGTAGGATGGAATCCCCAACGAGCCTGGTCTCTTCTGGTTCGTCTTCCATCTCTACCAATATCTCAAATCTGTTTGACATTGTGACTGGTAGATGAGACCTTTTCTGCGTTGGCCGTGCACCGTTCCTCACTGGTGTAAATCCGGAAACCTGTGGTGGCGGGACTCTACGTACAGGTCGGGGAGAGGAGTGGTTAGAACGGCGGCGAGGGGTTGGTACTGTTCGTGCTAGCAGGCTTCTTGCACGAGGAGTGGGGGAGAGACTAAGGTGAACAGGGCGGATGTCCTGGTTTGATGTCGGCTCAGGTTCGTCAGAAGCATCTGCTGCAGTGTCTACTGCAGGTGTTGGATTGTTGGCAGATGACGAAGTAGGAGAGAGGGGGGTGGAGAGGGAAGAATAGAACCGGAATCATCCAAGGTGGAGCTTCTAGCGAAAGTTTGGGCAAAGAGTTCAGCTTTGTCAGAGGAAGTGATGGTTGTGCCACCAGAGTGGAGAAGGGGAGGGAAAGACGAGGAACAAAAATTGTTGGAGAGATTTTTGGCTATGGCAAGTCGAAGAACAGATTTGGCTTGACTCCGGCCAGAAACATAGGAAGAATGAGATTCTTGAGTTTTAAGGAGTCGGTACCGTTTGAATGCTTCCTCCTTACTGCGGACAGCAGTAGAACAAGCGTGAGTAAACTAAGATTTTGTTTACATTAGTTTGAAAGAAAGAAGATGGATTGTATGCCTCCATGCCCGATAGGATTACCTCGGTAATGCGTTCAGCACTCTTCAAGGGTCCCCGGCCACGGAAGCAAAAATAATTCCATGGGAAATCAAAGAAGTTCTGCCGGAGAGCCTCCCAGTCGGCAGCGCCAAAGTGCCACAAGTGCCGCCGGCTGGGAGGATCGGGTGGGCATACTGGAGAGATAGGACAGGTGACATAGATAAGTTTATGGTCGGAGGAGCCCAAAGGAGAGAAAAGATTGACAGTATAAGAAGAAGGGTTAGAAGTTAGAAACAAGACAAGAATGTTGGGTCAATCTCCGAAGCGTTCCGGGATATGGGTGGGTTGCTGAACTAACTGCTCTAGATCATTTATGATAGAAAAGACGTAGGCTTGTTCACCAGGTTGGTCAGTAGTGTGAGAGGACAGCCATTGGCAGTGATGAACGTTGAAATCTTCTAAGATGGATATTTCCGAGAAAGGAGAAAAGGATAGAATGTGTTCCACTTTAGAGATTAGATAGTCGAAGAATTTGGGAAAGTCGGTGGAGTTAAGGTAAAGATAGACAGAAATATTTATTATGAGAATGACAGGAGAGTTTGAGTCATAAAGTTGAGAATCGGGAACACAATAGCAAGTGAGTTTGTTGTGCACATATGCACAACATTTGCCTTTGGCTTTGAATCTAGGATAGAGAAAGTAGGAGGATACAGAGAAGGGGCTGCTGGCAGTTGCTTCAGACACTTGCGTTTCAGTGAGGAAAAGAAGATCAGGTTTGTAGGAGGAGAGATGGTGTTCTACAGAGTGAAAATTAGAGGAAAGGCCGCGAATGTTGCAAAAGTTGATAGTAAGAGTGACAGACTGTGGTCCAGAGCATTTAGAGGGGTCGTCAGGGGAAGGTCGGGCGGGCGTTAAAACTTGTATGGGGAAAATTTTACCCAATTTTTTTCATTGGAACTCATTAGAATGGGGTTTGGGCTAAGGCTACGGTGCTCGGGTGACATATGTTGAGCAGAAATAGCGGGAAAATGCCCGCCAAAGCATATTCTTAACTATGTAATTCCTCGCAAGAAAAAGGTTAAGAAATGAAAGATTGTGATAATACCTACCATAATTTCCCTAATCATTCTGTTATATCTCAACATGAGATTGTTGTGGCATCTGTCATATATAAATGTAGTTCACAGTCACTGGTTAAAGTTATTGTTCCTGCTTAATCAACAAAGTGCTTATGCACTAGGTCCCCTTAATTCTATCTATCTATCTATCTATTGCCTGACGCCGTGATCTCCGAAGGGGTGGCTACGACCGAAACGCCACCATGCACCTTTGCCCCCAGTTAGTCGACGCCGCTCCTCCCAACCAGCACCGCCTTCATCCATATACTTCTTCACTCCATCCTTCCACCTCTCTTTCGGTTTACCTCTCCCTCTCTGTCCTTACACCTCGCTCTCGTACACCCTCTCAGTAATCTTCTCGCTTCCCATATGTTCCATATGGCCGAACCATCTCAAGGTGTTCCTTTTCACACTTTCCAGCATATCTACCTCCATACCACACCTCCTTCTTACTTCCTCATTCGTCTGTCTATCCCTCCATGTAACTCCACACGCACTTCTCAAGTAACTCAAATCCACCCCTCTCACTCATGATCTGAGTCTCTCCACCAATGTCCATGCTTCGTTTCCGTAAGTCAGTGTTGGGATTACCACACTGTCATGCAAGGACTTCTTCACTTCCATACTGACCATCCTATTTCTTGTTACTGCTTTCAATGTTCCTACAACCCTCTTCCCCTGTTGCACCATCTCCCGCACTTCTTCATCCATAGTCCCATCTTTACTCAACACACTGCCCATATACTTAAATGAGCTGACAATCTCCATAGCCTGACCGTTCAACTTCACCTCACACTCTGTGGCTTCACCCCTTTCGAAGACCATAACCTTGCTCTTCCCCGCATTTACCTTCAGATTCCGTTTTTCGCACACTGTTCCAAACATATTTACTAGACCCTGCAACTCCCATTCATTATCGCTCATCAGAACTGTATCATCAGCAAACAGCAGTACAGGTAGCTTCCACTCATGTCCCTCCCTTATCAGCGATACACCAACATCCACTGCTCTTCCTTGTATTTCTTTCATGACTCCATCCATATATACAGTAAACAACCACGGGGACATCACACACCCCTGTTTCAACCCAACATTCAAATCAAAGAACTCGCTCTGCTCATTCTCCACACGTACTGCTGCCTTTGCACTCTCTTACATGCTCTTCATTGCTTTCAGCAACTTGCCATCTACTCCGTATATTCTAAGTACTTTCCACATACCTTCTCTATCCACTCACAGGCCCCTTAGTTCTACTCCATATTTTCACTGAAAAATGTGGCAGTTGTCATCGATACCACTGGGAACAAATATTATTGACTGATAGTGTGGGTTATTTCTCCTATTTGAATAATCACACAAGTGTGATTTTCTTGATATTGTATATTCACATAGTATTTCCCTAGGAGATCTAAGTCAGCCATATGCCAATAGGAGATCACCTAAGGAGTAAACGTAGATACCTTGTTCAGGCATCGAAGAACAGACCAAAGGTAATTAACAGCAACTCGGTTATCCCCTCCAGTCATCCTTTTGACATACTTCCTTTTGTCCTACACATGAACAATACTAAAGTGCTACATGCTATAGGCTATTCATTATAATTAGACCAATAATCTTGTTCACTAACTACTATGAATTAAAAGCGACAGGAGTAATCGAGCCAATATTTCCACCATTTGGGAAGAGTCACCTAGGGAATAAGCGTGGAAATTTACAGCCCATTTGCTCAAGCCCTTTTCGATTTACTGAGGTTAGGGTTCACGATTTCTGGTCTACTGAAATTGAATGGGCTATAGTCATTCGTAGCTATAGCAACTACAAATATTTATATGTAGTGAAGAAACAGCATTGGCTGCAACAGATGTGGGAATTAAGACACAATTGCAGAGCAGGGACCCAGTTTATTCAACGTTTCGCTATGTAGGCTTCTTCAGGAATAACATACAGTAGGGGAGTACAGTCAACAAAATATATCGCTTACCATAAGGAAACAACATAACAAAAACAACAGCATGAAATGTTCAAATAGTTTAGTCTGGTTCTCGACTCGTTAATAAATATGCAAGTTGTTTGGCTAGTGAAAAGGAACCTTTATTTAAGTTCATGGTATCATTCATTACGATATGAGCTGACTCAAAGCATCTACGTTTAACAGTATTTGTTTCACATTTTATCAATCTAGCTTCATTATATTTCATTCTGTGTCCGGTATCTAGTCTATGAATGACCATGGCGTTGCTTAACCTAAATTTGTGCATATCGGTTTCATGTTCTTTTATTCTTTTCTGTAGGCCTCGGTACGTTTCGCCTATATATACTCTTCATTACATGTGGTACAGTTGGCCAACTTAGTCCTGCGCAAAAATGTTGTGGTGGTTGGAGGTGTGTGGCATTTCATCCGTAGTAAACAACGTAGTTTTATGAATGAATCCCTCAAACCGGCGTGTGAAAGGAGGGACATGATTGGTCGAGGTGAGGAAAATCGTGAAGTTCAATTTTCTTTCATTTTTGCATTTTTGCAGGTTAGTATAATTTCCAGAAAGTCGTTGAGTATTAAGGAAAATTAAATACAGATGTTTCTAATTAACATCAATACATAACTATACATAAATATATAAATAAACATAGCAGGAAGGTTAGTGTGGTAGTGGCAGGAGGGAGATAATTCGAAGAAGTTAAATCGAGACAGTGCGGCGGGACTACATAACTAACAAGTGAATGGTTGTTTTCAAGATGCCTGTATACTGATCACAATAATTTAGCTTAAAGAGTCTGTAGAAAGTAAAATGCTTAGTAATATTTTCGTGTACGGACTTATTACCAATAGTATTGAGATCTGAACTTATGCCTGTATACATTTATAGTTTCTGAAATATCTTAATTACCGTCTTAAGCTTTATTTGTATAAAGATTGTAAATAACCTATACCAATCGCTCCCTGGTAAAGTATGGATGTTTCCTATGTGTATGAGAGGTCCTTCTTAACCTGTGAATAGGATGACGCCAATAGCAATTGAGCAATCCTAGCAATTACCAGAAGATTGTAAGAAATATCTAATGGATTATCACGCTAACTAATTCGCTATACCGTACTTGTTACAGTTTTTTTTAAAGGCCCATAAATTGCACAATCTTTACCAAACCCAAAATAAGCCCCATTCGTCTTTCCACATACCCATGGTTGTGGAGGTGGTGGTAGTGCGGGCGAGTGCGGGGGATAAACTAGCACATTGTTGAGTGATTAGTTGCTACTTTTAGCAACTGGTCTATCAGAGTGAGAACTGAGCGATCTCTGCCATACCCATAGCTTACTCTGACTGTTCCTTTTACTTATATATTTTCTAGATCTCAAGTGAAGGCGTCTCTTCCGTGGATTGACCTCCCAATCTACCAAGATTGGAAGCCAAAGCGTCACATTTTTCCTTTGCCCCTCAACTTTCTCTTCATAATTGCTGAGGGGCACAGGGCCCTGGGTGGGTCTTTGGTTTCCTGGGCGTTTCCGCACCCTCCTCAGCTCCCCGCCATGGAGTGGCTTCGGTCACCCAGGCTTTATTGTGGTCGGCAGGGAGGGTTCTGTGGGGGCGGTCGGTTATGGCCTTGGCCTTGCTCGGGGCCTTGGGGCTGTTCGGCCAGGCAGCTTGGGGAACAACAACAACAACAACTTTTAGGTAATTGCCACCATTGCATTGCATACTGTTATAACATTAATAATACTATATAGAATTGCAGAGATTTACAGTTTATATATTATTTTCATCAACCAGGGAGTGTACTGCACTCCGGTACTAATATGGTGATAACAAGACAGGTATCAATCAAACCCATAAACAACAGCATTAATTGAATTGGACAACCAGACAACAATGTGATCGGCTTATAGTGAACAAATAAGGATAGGATCATAACATAGTATGAAACAGCATAACTTCATATAAGAAGAAACAAAATACACTCTGCCACTTCGAGGTCAATAGAATATTTTTACTTCATAGAATTTCCTAACACACGGTGAAAATAGACATTCGATTCATACTTTGTTTATCTCTATATTGATAATACAAAAATAAGAATCCTTCAAATTTTCCGTTAACTTATGACTATTAGAGGCCCTTCCTAAGCTTAATGCAATAACAATACAGCAACTGGAACAATAAATAAGTGATCATAGTCTTGAAGAGGGTTATTGAGTATTATAATACTCCTGTTAAGAGAGATCCTTTTGAAACTAAATGTCATATGCTGGCGATAACTGGGAACACATACATGTAGATATAGTTTACAAGAGCTTACAAGATCTTAATAAATAGAGACCGATAATTATGAAATGCATATTACTGGAGGGGTTATCCTATTATGCATTGCGTAACTTTGAGCACACATATCAAGTGATTATATCGGTACACGTTTTAAGATTCCCCGTGTTAATTCTCTCTCTCTCTCTCTCTCTCTCTCACTCTCACTCTCTCTCTCTCTCTCTCTCTCTCTCGAATGGTATGGAAAACTCCTTGTCGCTGATGGTAGGGCGCTCAACAGACGAATATAAATAGGTCAGCGTCACTCCAACCACGAACATGACTTAGATCACCGTATTAAAAGTTCTGTACTGTATATCATTACCTCTAACTGCTACATTAGCGTTTTTAAACCATAGCAGCATGTATTTTTATTCAATAAGAAACCATTTGGTAAAATAGATAGCAAACATTAAATTTTCATGCTTATGTCATTCACAATACCTATTCATAATTATTAACAATACTAGCTCCCCAAACATACAATAGCTTTCGCCAAATTTAGCATACCTTCATCCAACCCTAGCTCATCCCTGCTCCACCTATACACCCCAAGGATTCCAGAGAATGGAAGGGGAAAACATATCTTTGATAAACACCATCCAGTGTAGGGATGCAACTAGCGAGGTTTTATTATGGTGATGATAATGTCGGTGTTTTATGCTTGTATTATTTGGGTTTCATTTAAAAGAAATTGTATAAGTCTATATGTATGTTTTGTAGTATGTTACACATGATATATGAAACATAAACATCCAACACATTAAATATTTATTGGCGTCTCGGTTGCAGCCCTACAAAGGATAACTTATTTAGTCGAACGTATAAATGTTAACCCTTATACGGCTAAACAGACGACAATTATTTGATTTTGTTAATACAACTACAACATTTCCATACTCGGCTTCCGAAGGACTTCTAGGAATCAAAAGATTCATAACAATATTAGTTAACTATTTAACTGGCTAGCTAATTTTAATATTCATTGCAAGACTATATAATCTTTCAATATTCGTTTGGACTAATTCACGCAATCATACCCTAATCAACTTCACTCCATTGCTCAATATGTGAAGTCAAATCAACTGAGTTACTTCTACCTCTTCGTTTTCTTAAAAAGTAGCAGCCTTTCTGTTGTTTTTCACATTCCTTTGTGGATATATATTTATATGAGAGAGAGAGAGAGAGAGAGAGAGAGAGAGAGAGAGAGAGAGAGAGAGAGAGAGAGAGAAAGAGAAAGAGAGAGAGAGAGACGCAACATGGATACATAAAACGAGTGGGTACCGGTATCATAAGTTATCTTATGTTCAATGTCACCTTATGGGAATATAAAGAAAAGCTTAACAGAATAACCCCTCGACTAAATCACACTTCCTTATTATCAATAAAAATGTATAAATACCTAATTACTCTCTTACAGCCTATGTCTATACTGTATGTATATATATATATATGTTTTTTTTTTTCAGTTACCTTCAACATATTACTTTAAGTTCTAGAAACACCTATAGTAAAAGGAGAAATAATACATAAATTCAATAAACCTCTTCACTATGATTACCACTTCCCGGTATTTATAGTTGCAGTTACTTCTATAGTACTGCATTCGGTTTAGGCGTCTATTATTCAGAGATTAAAGGAATATAATCAAGTTCCCAATTTACCTGATAACAATATATCTAATTCAATATTTTTACTAACAGTAAATTGCTACTGGTTCCAAGGAAAAACAATACGGTGGCAGCACTGTCTTCGTGGTGCAATGCATAAGTGTGTTGATTTTCGGTGTGAGCATCCTAGGTTCGAATCCCCGGACTGCCACATGTGTTTGTTAATTTCATTAATCGAGTTTAGGAGTAAAGTTGGTTGGTGGAGAGAACATAAAAAATATATAAAATTAATGCAACTTGGTTGAGCCCGACAACTTTCAGTCTTCTACTGTACTTCTCACTTCTCAGCTTGTTCTTCCTCTGTCCAATTACTCTTCTTTCCTATTTTACTCCAGCCATCTGGTAGTGACTGTAGATTATGCTAAATATTCTAATTAAGGTGATGACATCGAAGTTCCCTAGTGTGTGTGTGTGTGTGTGTGTTTTGGGGGGGCGTCATCTGAAGTTGTTGTGCTACAATATAATACAACAATCCTATCCTTATCCTTTCCACAAAAGCCATGCACATCATGTTACCAGAGAAATGTTTGCCATTGCCCGAACTAATGTTGTTCATATGACTGATAGAAACCTCTGTTATTCTCTTTCAGCAAATGTGATCCGGTATGCACTAAATACTGTATTGATAATCAAGCCCTGCTATGATATATGGCACAATCCTATAAACATATTGTGTAATGAAATGGCTCCAGTTATTTAAATGTGGCAACCCTTTACTGGACTATTTGCTCGTTTGCCCTCCCCACATCTCCACCACCGCCACATAATATGGCCGTGTGGAAGGACGGGCAGGGTTCTTTTTGGGCTTGAAGTCGATTTAATTGCCTTTGCAAAAGACTAAAATGTCTGAAGTGATGTAAGCAATAAAGTAAATGGTATTTCGAGTTAGGAAGCGTAACAATTAAATATATTATTATCATGATATATTTACTATACGCCATCGTATGCACTTAACTACTATGCAAACATGTTTCTATAGCAACTAGAGGTGATAGTAGTCTGCAAAATGCACATAAATTAAAAAACACAAATCTTTCTGGCCTTTAACCGTCATTATTCTAATCATTTGTCTGCATTAATTTGTTCATAATTATTAAAATATTGACGCACTGTATAATAATATAACGATTTTAGTATGACAAACATTAGGCGACACTATTCAGATTTGGAAACGTCTATCATAGTAAGAAGGTTAAACACAATAAGTCGACCATTTTGAACCCGATGATTACTTTGTAATTCCAGCTACAACCAATATATTTTGACCACCTTTAACCCTTCAATCAGACAACGACATTTTTGTTTTGTTATTAATGTTACTGCTAAATGTTCTTGCTAACATTAGAAAGGACTTAATTAGAATTTCAGTTAATAATTTAACCGACTGGTTGAATAAAATTGTGTGACGATTGCTAGGATATACACACATATTTACATACTCTATTTTAAAAGATTAGGAAGGATCTCTCACATTCTGAGGAGAAAGCCATTCATTACCAGGGCGCTTTTTAAGTATTGGGTTCCAAGAGAATAAGAACTCGGAAATAAATAGCCACCACATCTCTTAAAGTATAATTTTCATACAAAAGCAAGTTTAGACATTTATACTACAAACTTCATGTATAATAAATGTTAAATGTTACTGTCCATAATAGTTATATGCCAAACAATCAATATGCAGGCATCCTAAATACAATCATTCACCTGTGAGTCATTAATACCAGCCGTGCTGTCTCGATTAAAGTGAAACGAGGCCCAAGTCACCTGCCACCGACGCTCTCACCTTTTCTGCCATGCCTAACAAATTGAGTAAGACTAGGTTATGTATTAATACTAACTTTAAGCTTCTTTTTTTCATATCCATTTATTATCTAACATCATTCTGGAACATCTACTAACCCTTCAGTAATGTAAATAATGAAGAAAATAAGAGTTTCCCGATATTTTTCGTTTCACCCAATCACGTCCCGTCTTTCACACGCTATGGAATTTGAGGGATTCATTCATAAAACTACGTTGTTTACTACGGATGCAATGCCAGACACCTCCACATACCACACATTTTTTGCGAAGGACTAAGTTGGCCAACTGTACATGGTATTTTGTATACACCTGCTTCGCTGTTGTCATTTTTGCATTTATTTACTTTGTTCACAATACTACCATTTTTTTTTTTTTTTTTTTTTTTTTTTTTTTTTTTTTTTTATATTCCAACTTACTTCCTCTCGGGCATAGGCTGAGAGCCTTAACATTCACCGCTTTACAATGAAAAGTGAAGCCCGTGAGGTCTTGTTCCAGTCTAGGGAGTGAGACATGTGAAGCACGTAGAGTACAACGAGCACCTGCCATCTTGCCTTCACATGAGGCATGGTGCTCACTCATGGCCCGAAACGACCCCATCTCTGAAGCCATCTCGTTCCCGTGCTTCACTGTCTCAACCCCTACACTCGGACTCTCACACTTACACACACACAACGCCACCTGTTGAGCAGATAACTCACCAGGCATTGCACCCCTATAGCATATTTTGAATATGGGAATATTCATACAGTGCTATTTAATCAGGGAACAATGAGGGTATTTTATTGACGTTTCGGTGGGCTTGTGGTAATGCACTGATACCAGGTACAGCACAAATTCCATCCCAATAATATCTTCCCATTGATACATCGGGATTTGAACCCGGGACCTTTGGATTACCAGGCCAGTGGCAAGACCACTCCACCACACCTCCCCTGGTGACATTATTACACAGATTGTCTGGAATTTTAGCTAGGGCTGTGTCCACCAAAATAGGATGTATCAGTGACAAAAATTTGAAGCATTCAGGTGATTTGATCAATAAATTATAAAATACAAGTATGAGAAACAAACAGATGGCAAGCTTTGATGTTGTATCACTTTTTACCAATGTCCCAATAAAGAAAGCATTTGATGTGTTAAAGGGAAGTTTGACTGTGAATGATTCTATGCCTATTCCTGTTCCAGATTTTATTAATCATAATGAATTACGTGTATCCAACTGCTTCTCCACTTTCAACGATGATTTTTATAAACAAATATCTGAAATGGCAATGGGTAGTCCACTTAGTGGCATTATAGCTAATTTATTTTTAGAACATTTAGAAGCAGATAGCTTTAGTAGGATAGTCCCTAGAGATATGACCTGGTATAGATATGTAGATGACGTTCTAGTGATAGCCTCTCGTAGATTAGATTTAGAGAACCTTAGAAATAGGATTAACAGCGTAGAGCCCAGTATTCAGTTTACATTAGAATATGAAAATGACAATAAATTACCCTTTCTTGGTGCTCTTTTAATAAAAGACGGAAACGATTTAAAGTGTGGTGATGGGCTGGTCTATCAGAGTGAGAGCTGATCAATCTCTGCCATACCCATAGCTTACTCTGACTGTTCCTTTAACTTATATATTTTCTAGATCTCAAGTGACGGCATCTCTTCCGTGGATTGACCTCCCAATCTACCAAGATTGGAAGCCAAAGCGTCACATTTTTCCCTTGCCCCTCAACTTTCTCTTCATAATTGCTGAGGGGCACAGGGCCCTGGGTGGGGCTTTGGTTTCCCGGGCGTTTCCGCACCCTCCTCAGCTCCCCGCCATGGAGTGGCTTCGGTCACCCAGGCTTTATTGTGGTCGGCGGGGAGGGTTCTGTGGGGGCACTCGGTTATGGCCTTGGAATTGCTCGGGGCCTTGGGGCTGTTCGGCCAGGCAGCTTGGGGAAGAACAACAACAACAACAACAACGATTTAAAGTTTAAAGTTTTTTAGAAAAGTCACGAACAAAAATTATTTTGTACATTTTTATTCTTCTACTGATAGCAGGACCAAATTAGGTATTGTGATGGGTTTTTATCTTCGTGCCTTGAGAATTTGTTCGGAGGACTATTTGCATAATGAAAATGACTACTTTTTTAAAAACTTTCACTGACTTAAAATACCCTCCATTCTTTATACTCAAGGCCGAGAAGAAAGCTCACATAATCCACGGTAGGAATGAACGCAAAGAAAAGCCAAAAACACAAATAATTCTGCCTAAGTCAAATGTAGCGGATAATGTATCACATGTTTTGAAGGAAGCAGGAGTCGAAACAATTAGAACAGGAAATGTCACCATTGGTAGTATTGTGAAAAAAGTAAATAAACGCAAAAATTACAACAGCGAAGCTGGTGTATACAAAATACCAAGTACCAAATGTAATGAAGTATATATAGGCGAAACGTACCGAGGCCTACAGAAAAGAATACAAAAACATGAAACCGATATTCAGAAATTTAGGTTAAGCAACGCCATGGTCATTCATAGACTAGAAACCGGACACAGAATGAAATATAATGAAGCTAGATTGATAAAATGTGAAACAAATACTGTTAAACGTAGATGCTTTGAGTCAGCTCATATCGTAATGAATGATACCATGAACTTAAATAAAGGTTCCTTTTCACTAGCCAAACCAATTGCATATTTATTAACGAGTCGAGAACCAGACTAAACTATTTGAAAATGTCATGCTGTTGTTTTTGTTGTGTTGTTTCCTTATGGTAAGCGATATATTTTGTTGACTGTACTCCCCTACTGTATGTTATTCCTGAAGAAGCCTACATGGCGAAACGAAACGTTGAATAAACTGGGTCCCGGCTCTGCATTTGTGTCTTAATTCCCATAGTTATATGTAGTTGATATTGTAATACCATTAGAACGTCATGGGTAGATCGGCAACAATGATACAATATTATTATTATACCCAGTAACACAAAATATAGTAATTTGAAACATTATAAAATAATACAATACATTTATTATGTTCCTTCCAACAACCAACTCTACTCCTAAAGTCGATTAATGAAATTTACAAACACATGTGGCAGTTCGTGGATTCGAACCCAGGACGCTCACACCGAAAATCAACACCTTATGCATCGCACCACGAAGACAGTTAAAGGATGGTGGACACTGCCTACGATTTATTATGCAACTTCGAATCCTGCATATCAATCTAAGCATGTACACACATCCCAACTGCAACTCACGTAGGCTATGCATATGTGAATGGAAAGAGCAATTAATGGGGCCTTAACCACTAGGGAAGTCCTCTCGATAAATTACTCCTGAACCAATATCAATGATTATGTTCCTTCCAGCAACCAACTCTACTCCTAAAATCGATTAATGAAATTTACAAACACATGTGGCAGTCCGTGGATTCGAACCCAGGACGCTCACACTGAAAATCAACACCTTATGCATCGCACCACGAAGACAGTTAAAGGATGGTGGACACTGCCTATGATTTATTATGCAACTTCGAATCCTGCATATCAATCTAAGCATGTACACACATCCCAACTGCAACTCACGTAGGCTATGCATATGTGAATGGAAAGAGCAATTAATGGGGCCTTAATCACTAGGGAAGTCCTCTCGATAAATTACTCTTGAACCAATATCAATTATTATGTTCCTTCCAACAGCCAACTCTACTCCTAAAATCGATTAATGAAATTTACAAACACATGTGGCAGTCCGTGGAGTCGAACCCAGGACGCTCACACCGAAAATCAACACTTTATGCATCGCACCACGAAGACAGTTAAAGGATGGTGGACACTGCCTACGATTTATTATGCAACTTCGAATCCTGCATATCAATCTAAGCATGTACACACATCCCAACTGCAACTCACGTAGGCTATGCATATGTGAATGGAAAGAGCAATTAATGGGGCCTTAACCACTAGGGAAGTCCTCTCGATAAATTACTCCTGAACCAATATCAATTATTATGTTCCTTCCAACAATCAACTCTACTCCTAAAATCGATTAATGAAATTTACAAACACATGTGGCAGTCCGTGGATTCGAACCCAGGACGCTCATACCGAAAATCAACACCTTATGCATCGCACCACGAAGACAGTTAAAGGATGGTGGACACTGCCTACGATTTATTATGCAACTTCGAATCCTGCATATCAATCTAAACATGTACACACATCCCAACTGCAACTCACGTAGGCTATGCATATGTGAATGGAAAGAGCAATTAATGGGGCCTTAACCACTAGGGAAGTCCTCTCGATAAATTACTCCTGAACCAATATCAATTATTATGTTCCTTCCAACAACCAACTCTGTAAATTTCATTAATCGATTTTAGGAGTAAACACATGTGGCAGTCCGTGGATTCGGACCCAGGACGCTCACACCGAAAATCAACACCTTATGCATCGCACCACGAAGACAGTTAAAGGATGGTGGACACTGCCTACGATTTATTATGCAACTTCGAATCCTGCATATCAATCTAAGCATGTACACACATCCCAACTGCAACTCACGTAGGCTATGCATATGTGAATGGAAAGAGCAATTAATGGGGCCTTAATCACTAGGGAAGTCCTCTCGATAAATTACTCCTGAACCAATATCAATTATTATGTTCATTCCAACAACCAACTCTACTCCTAAAATTGATTAATGAAATTTACAAACCCATGTGGCAGTCCGTGGATTCGAACCCAGGACGCTCACACCGAAAATCAACACCTTATGCATCGCACCATGAAGACAGTTAAAGGATGGTGGACACTGCCTACGATTTATTATGCAACTTCGAATCCTGCATATCAATCTAAGCATGTACACACATCCCAACTGCAACTCACGTAGGCTATGCATATGTGAATGGAAAGAGCAATTAATGGGGCCTTAACCACTAGGGAAGTCCTCTCGATAAATTACTCCTGGACATTATAAGAACAGTTGCTGCCTTCTATTTCAATAACTAATGGCTTTATCAATTTTCTTGGTCATTAGATAAAATTAAAATATACCGTATTTGAATATTGACCTAAAACTTCATCAGTGAAGTTATATCTTCTATTTGCCACTCATATTATACTCACACATTTATAGAGAGACAAGTATTAGATATATAGAACCCATCCTTTAAATATTTACTTATTAATGTGATCGATTTATGAAAGGTAATTAGGAATGGAATTTGATGTTACTAACTTAATTAAGGTACTTTCAACAAAAGCAACCAAATGAATAATAGTATGTCGATCATATCCTTTTAGCCTAGGGGAGGTGTGGCAGAGTGGTCTTGCCACTGGACTGGTAATCCAATGGACCCGGGTTCGAATCCCAATATGTCAATGGGAAGATATTATTGGGATGGAATTTGTGCTGTACCTAGTATCAGTGCATTACCACAGCACACCGAAACGCCAAAACAAAATACCCTCATTCAGTGGCGTCACCAGGGGGGGGGGGGGGGGGGGGGGTTGGGGGGGCTTAGCCCCTCCAAATCAAGGACTCAGCCCCCCAAAAAATGCAAACCCCAAAACTGCCAAAAGTAATTAAAATAAATAAATAAAAATTAAATAATAAATAATGCATAACCAGTTCACCACATTCACCAGCCCTGCATCCAACCCCCCAACCCCAATCTACTTTTTATTAATTGATCCATATAGGTTAAATACGAATTGTTTATGTAATGTGAATATTTATTCACAATTTACATAAACCTATGGCTATGACTCAAATCATAATAGTAATATTAGTAAGTTTCCCCTATATTTTCACCAAGCTTGGTTTTCTTTGAAGCTTGAGCCGTTATATTTATTGAAATTATTGGAAATATAAATGCAATATGTATTGTTTTTATGAGACTTATTATATATTTACAATATAATATATTATTTATATTAAATTGTGAAATAAAAGACACATATCCACATACCATTAGGCCATGTCACTATATGAAACTTTGAAAGGATATCAGTTTTATAGAATAACAATTGTTTGTAATCTTGTATTTTATCAATAGGCTTATCTAAAGTAATTGCTTTATGATTTGGAGTTAATAAATTATACTTTTTTGTTTTAAGTGAATGTTTTGTTTTTCTATCACAGTAATGGAAGAAAAATCTTGCCAATTAAATCTATATAATGGTACAATAATAAAAGTTCTTCAAATTATCCAATTTAATATGCTAAGAAATCGTTACAAACTATAGTATATTCATTATAAGTAGGCGAAACATCTAGACCACTTACCTCTATACCTAAGGAAAGACTGGAGTAATCAAGCTAATATTTCTACCTTTGGGAAGGGTCAGCCAGGCAATAAGTATGGACATTTACAACCCATTTGCTCTAGCCATTTAGCGAATTACAAAGGTTAGGGGTCACAATTTCTGGCCTACCTATAATGAATGGACTATAGTATGATAGTATATGAAGACAAAACTATTCTCTGCACATAGGCTTTATACCCTACAATTACCATTGGCCTTGTAACTTACTGACTGATGCCTGGTATCAGGCTCATCAATATTTATGTGTCATATGTTTCTTACTTATACACATTTTTAGGCCTCAAAAAGGCCCCAGAAACTGCTCAAATTTCAAAATTTTCCGGGGGGGCTTACAGCGCCACCCCGGATCCCCCAGCTGCTCAGACTCGCTTCGCTCGCCACCCACCCACCTATCTATGCCAGGGCTACAGCCCCCCCCAAAAAATTTTACCCCTGGTGACGCCACTGCGCCTCATTGTTCCCTGATTATATAGCACTGTATGAATATTCCCATATTCAAAATATGCTACAGGGGGGCAATGCCTAGTGAGTTAATTGCTCAATAGGTGGCGTTCTGAGAGTGAGGGTCCGAGCCTGGGGAGTGAGACTGTGAAGCGCAGAGCCGAAGCAGCTTCAGAGATGGAGTTGGGTTCGAGCCGTGAATAGGTGCTTCGCATGTCTCACTCCCTAGACTGGAGCAAGACCTCACGGGCCTCACCGTGTTCAGCGGTAGAGTGTAAAGGCTATCAGCCTATGCCCGAGAGGGAGTAGTTGGAATATAGAAAAAAAAAAAAAATAAAAATAAATGTGCTTGATGATAGTTTATTTATTTGTAGACCATGTAATGGTCACAGAAAATATATTATTTATACTGATTAGGAATTATGATAAATTACATGGAATTTCGGCAGGTATAAAGTTTTCAACATTAGTATTCAAATGTTCCCTTTTATTCCAAAATAAATAGAATCCCATTGAAAGGCTTAGACCACAAAGTGACCTTTAACAATGCCATACACTGCAGGAATGGCTGTCTCTACCTACAATCTTTGGTCCTCGTGTGGATGGTTCGTACATCCCTGCAGACCCGGTGACTCTCATGCAGGAGGGCCGATACCACCACGTCCCGGCCATATTCGGAGTCACTAAGGATGAGGGGGCCGTTACAGCCGCAAGTAAGAGACATTGCACAACCTAACCCTTCGAGGATTGGGACGTGATTTAGCAATATGTTTTGGCCATCATTAGACGACTTTATTCAGTTTTGGAAGGAATTGTGGATTTTAGTAGGTCAATTGTAGGGAGGTGTGGCAGAGTGGTCTTGCCACTGGACTGATAATCCAATGTACCCGGGTTCGAATCCCAATATGTCAATGGGAAGATATTATTGGGATGGAATTTGTGTTGTACCTAGTATCAGTGCATTACCACAGTACTCCGAAATGCCAAAATAATACCCTCATTGTTCCCTGATTAAATAGCATTGTATGAATATTCCCATATTAAAAAATATGCTACAGGGGGGAATGCCTAGTGAGTTAATTGCTCAATAGGTGGCGTTCTGAGAGTGAGGGTCCGAGTGTGGGGAATGAGACTGTGAAGTGCAGAGGCGAGGCGGCTTCAGAGATGGGATTGCTTCGAGCCGTGAAGCTTCGCATGTCTCACTCCCTAGACTGGAGCAAGACCTCACGGGCCTCACCATGTTCAGCGGTAGAGTGTAAAGGCTATCAGCCTTTGCCCGAGAGGGAGTAGTTGGAATATAGAGAAAAAAAAAAAATCTAACTCTTGAATTCTATAAGTCCTTCCTAAGCTGCATAAAATTGTCTTATTATAGCTATAATAACATGAAGAAATTAATTCTCGAATACTGAAAGCGTTCACCAGATCATTTTAACCAGTAGCTCACAACTAGTGCCAACAAAACTAGTCTTTAAAAATGTACCACAGGAGAACTTTTATCATCCATTTTCGATTGCTAACTTATATTATATCCAGCAACATTTCTGGGATCTTTTACACTGGTATCGATGTAAGCCAGCAAGTAAGGCAGTTATGGAATGAAAAGTTTTTATATGTGCTAAGCTTTTGTGGAAATATATATACTGTATAATTATATTTTGTGTAGAATTATAGACTAGTAAAAGAGAATAATGGAATTCTCTGTCGTGGGAAATGTGGGATCTACTTCCAGTAACAACAGAGCAATTCCTGGCTTCCTACGAACAGATTAATTAAAAACAATGTGAGGGGTGATTAAATTATTCTTAAATACAATCATCCTGAATTTGTAACAACACCTCCCCCACATCTTTTCATATCTCCCACCCCTCTTCCCTAGACTGGTACATAACATCTGGACTCACGGATGACCTGAGGAACAACTTCTCAGCGGTGGGTCATGTCAGTCTGGCGTTATCGGAGGACGAGGAGCAGCACCAAACAGCCTCTCGTGTCTTCCAGTACTTCCTCCCGGACATGGATTTTGATTACAACTCTGCCTATAATGTTTCTAAGGTCAGGTTATTGCGATAAATTATGGTGTTTGTATGGTTCCAATATAACTCAGCCCTCAGTAACTCTAACCCCTCGTCTTAACCTATCTTAAACAAACTAAGGTAACTTAAACCCCAGTGACTGATATGTAAAAATACTTTTGTAATTACAGTATTTTCATTGTAGAATGGTACTCATAATTATAACATAATTTATACCAATACATAGTTAGAATCACAGGCCAGTATATATTTATTACTGAATTTATATTTGGATAAACGTCCCTTTTCTCACCTCAGCTCAACAGCCAGCGATACTACCAAGTGCCTGTGGACTGGACAGTAGAGCTGCTGACCAGAAGTAGTGAACCAGTGTACAAGTACGAGCTTCACCATCGCAGCCAACACAGCAATTTAGACTTGGTCATTGCAAGAGGTTTCAATGTCCCCCAAGCTGCACAATGTAAGGGAAAACTTTCAACTTTATTTTAACTCCCATTCAGGAGTTTTTTTATTCTCTATCTTTTGTGAGCGATAACGAGCCTGAAAAATGCAAGAAAAAAGATTGAAGGAGAGGGTTCTAGGGAGCAAAAATAAAACCAAAACGCATGCAAACGGTACTACTGGAATCTACCAAGTGCCTGTGGACTGATCGGCATAGCTACTGGCCCAGAGTAGCCCAGTGTACAAGTATGAGCTGCAACACTGTGGCCAACACAGCAACTCGGACATGGTCACTATAAAAGGCTTCGATGACCCCCGAGCTACAGAGTGTAAACACGCTATTAGCATTGTCGATTATAGACGTTTTCCCTTATTTAGGATTCAATTATATTTTTTCTGGTAAGCGTAAGCAAGCCTGTAATCTAAAAGTAACCGGCCTTTGGCCAGTATAATTTTCAACCAAGAAATGTATAAATTATAGCTTGAAAGGGATATGAAAAAAGGTAATAATTAAAATAAGAAAACACTACAATGACAACCTAAAATGCCAGATTCTGCCAAGTGCACATGGATTGGTGGGTAGAGCTCCAGGGCCAGAGTAGCCCAGTGAACATGTATGAGCTGCTTACCTATGAATGCTTACTTATGAATTGGTAGTGGGAAAATAAGAATTGGACTTCTTGTGTGGTTCTCACCTCTTAAAACATGCCAGCCAATTAATTTATGTACCCATGTGTCTATCATACCGTGATTTAAATATAGCTATCGTGGGCGTAGTTACTATCCTATCTGGGAGTGCATTCCAGTTGTCTATCACATGGATGGCAAACCAATTCCCTATGAGTGTTGTTCTCCAGTGGTCCAGATATGCTAGCTTCAGTGAATGTCATCTCAGATTGTTTGTATTAAGCCAGAAGAACCTGGTGTAATGGATGTCCTTGAAACTGTGCATTAACTTGTAGGTTTCTATCATCTCACCTCTTTTTCTTCGGTTAATGAGTGTCTGAAGACCCAGGCACCATCATCTCTCCTCATAGGGCAGATGAGTAAGCTCAGGTACCAATTTTGTTGCAAGTCTTTCTACCCTCTCCAGAGCATGAATGTCCATAACCAGATATAGGGACCAACTTTGTACGCCATAGTCCAGGACCGGATGCACCAGTGTCATGTAAAGAGGTACCAGGATTTCTTTGTCTAGTATGAAGTTCCTTTTGATGATCCCCAGACGGCTGTTCGCTTTTGCAGCAACCTTTGCCACATGCAGCGAGGACTTTAGGTCACATGACACCAGGATACCCAGGTCTATCCCTTCCGTTGTTTTCTGTAGTGATATCCCATTCAGGTGGTAATTAGCTTTGAGGTTGTTGTGTCCAGCGTGCATTGTTTTGCTTTTGTCAGCGTTGAAGCTCAAAAGCCACTTCTTATTCCACTCATCTAGTCTCTTCATATCCCTTCGCACCACTTCTATGTCCCGTTCTGTCTCAATGGTCATATAAATTTTGGCGGCGTCTGCGAATAAGCTGGCTGATGATTCACGGTTTGCTACAAGGTCATTTATATATATTTAGGAAAGTACTGGCCCCAGCACCGAACCATGGAGTACTCCACTGAGTCCCGGTAATCTGTTTGAAGACAAGTTCCCTATGGTGACCCTGTGGAGCCTATCTGTGAGGAAGTTCTTCATCCACTCCAGGGGGTTTCCTCCTATACTCATTGCCTCAAGCTTGGTTCTCAATCTATGATGGGGAATTCTGTCAAAACCCTTCTCACAGTTCAGGTAGTTAATGTCTATGCAGTGACTGTCGTCCACATCATTTACAAGGTCATACAAGTAGCAGAGCATGTTTGTGAGGCAGCTTCTATTATTTCTGAATCCATGCTGTGAGCCACTGATAAGGTTGTTTTCTGTCAGGTGCTTAACAACTTCCTGTCTGATGATGCCTTCCAGTACCTTAGACATTATGCTTGTTAGTGACACTGGCCTGTAATCCAAAGGATCGGTTCTGCTGCCTTTCTTGAAGATCGGAAAGATATTGCCATATCTTCAGTCACTCGGTACTTTACCTGTCGAGTTGATATGCGGAAGATGTCAAATAATGGGTCACATAGTGTGTCCGTGCATACCATACTGGAGATATCCCATCTGGTCCCGGTGCCTAGTTGGCGTTCAGCTCCCGGAGTCTTTTCCTTACATAATCTGAGTAATCACAATGTCCTCTAGCTTGGGTCCCTGAAACTTGACGTTCGGTACCGGTATACTTGGGTCCTCCTTCATGTACACCACATGGAAGGCTTCATTCATTTCTCAGGCTATTTCCTTGTCATTCTCAGTGAGTTCCCCGATGGTGGTCTTTAGCTTGGTAATTGAATCCTTCACTGTTGTTTTTTAATGCAAGTAGGCCAAAGAGTGTTTAGTGGTCTTTCTCGAGTCCAGCACAACTCTCTTTTGTTGTTCGTAATTTATTGTTCTCACTTCTCTGGTTACCTTCTTTCTTATATCATTGCATTGCTCACGTCTTTCTGCACTTCTTCGAGCTCTGTACTTTTTCCATGCATTTTTTTTCCTCTCTATCAGCATCCTTAGTCATCAGTTCATCCATTTGGGGGTATATGATTCTTGCTTCTTGTAGAGGGGGACACACTCCTTCACAATCCAGTCGTAACTGTCCTTAACTCATAAACTGCGAAGCTATAGTAGTTCAAACCCTCCCGCCAAGCGAAGGTATTTGGTTCTATTCTGACGAAAATATCATATGTAACATATATATAATTATTACTTATCAATATGGGCCTATTTTGCTTTTAATATGAACATATGAAAAATAAAAGAAGTGGGAATATCATTTGGGGGGTGAAAAAGACGTATTATTGCCGCAAGGTCATATCATGAGGCGAGAGCTGGGGGGTATATCCTCCCTCTCAGAGTTGAAGAGCGACATTAGAAGTGTCTCTGTTGCAAGGATCTCTAGCTGCCTCTCCATTGTTAAAGAGACCGGGAGGGGAAATTCCCGCCAAAAATTACCCGATAAAAGGGGGAATACGAGGAAAAATAGCTGATAATTGAGGAGGGGGGAAAGGGGGGGGGACACATATGTAGGAGGGGAAAGGGGGGGGGGGACACATATGTAGGAGTGGTAGAAAGTAATTGGTGGGAATTATCTCGCCTAATCTCAAATTGCTTTGTTTTGAGTGCCACTGGGGCATTTTCTAAGTTTTTGTTTATGCTCTTGATCTATTGAGGACAGTCGCAGTGCACCAGAAATACCTCTATTGAGGACGGTCACCGTTTTTGGGTTAAAAATGGTCCATATAACACCCACTGATTTGTCTCGCAGAAGATTTGTCCAACACCCTCCCTGCTAAATTTTTCCTGTAACTTCACTGCTTTGTTGTAGTTGAATTTTTCCCTTGTCTTCTCGTTCCTCCGGCACAGTGTCTGCTGTTATCATGAAGCTCAGTAAAGCATGTTTGCTCTGTTCCAGTGTTGCCAGGTATTCCAGTTCATCAATTTTGCAGCCAGTTTTTATGAGTATTAGGTATATCCTTGAGGGGTCATCAATCTCGCAGAGATGGGTTCATTCTTTGACATTCTGGGTCAAAAAGTTGTTGTTGATACCTTCCAAAAACCTTTGCGCCTGTTCGTGTCCATGACAGCCAACCACTACTGTACTATTCTCCCAATCAATATTGCTGAAATTGAAATCACCACAGACTAGAATCTGTTTTTCATTGGCATACTCTTCGCTAAGTCTGACAAAATCACATAGTCTATCATTGTTATCATTTGGGGAGGAAGGGATTCTGTCCACTGTGCTTACAACTAAATTCTTCCCCTCCTTATTTACAACTTCACACTAGACCGATTCTTTTGCAGCATGGTTATTAAGGCTGTTTACAGATGTCACGTCCACTACGAGTTCCTTCTTAACCCGGGAACGGCGGCAAAGCTCTTAAGAAGTTTTACTGGGCAATGGCGGCAAAGCTCTTAAGAGGGAAGGCCTAAACAAAATGTTTTAAAAGGCCCCAGTAGCACTAAACATTTGTTTTTATTTTTCCTATATCTCATATCACTCCTCTACATCCCCTACTTCCCCCCTTTCTCCTCCCCCTTCAATTATTACCTATTTTCCCTGTTATTCCCTAATTCGTTGGTATATTTTTGTGCTAACATTAGCAAACTGTGTGGAGGATGTGCTTATGTGCCTAGCGAGTGTGTTGCACAAGGGAGAGTGTGGATGAGTGAGGCAGTCAGGCTTGAGGCCTCGTGAAGGGAGTGGTTGCCTCAATTTGCTCCATAATTCATGAATGGGCTGCTCCATGTTTATTCGCGATTTTGACGAGAAAAATTATATTTCCACTTGTTTTATTGTTGTTACAGGTTACTATCTTCATAGTGAAGGTAAAATAGGCGCATATGAATAAGTAATAACGATATTTATCGTAAAATGACGATTATAAGCATGAATGGAGCCTAATATGCTCGCCCAGAACAGTGGTGTTCAATGCACCCAGCTCGCCGTTTATAGGTTAACTAGTATTGCGACACCTCCTCCAGGGGCGTTTTGTAGCTCCCTCTCTTTACTGACTAGAGTACTCTTATTTACATCAAAGAAATTTACACTTAACATGTCTTGGTCGCACTTCGTCTCGCACTAAGAAAATAAGGTCCGGTTATATTTCATTCAAAACTATTCCAATACTGCAGTCTTGTTATGGATGCCATCTAGGTTGGTGTAAAGGCACTCAAAGATCTGGTGAGGGCGATTTCCTATTGGGCTACCTATATTTTCGTTGACAAAAGGGTTGCCTTGGAGAGTCATTCTGCACTCGAATAACCTTTTTGACCTTATAGTCTGTATTCCACTTGAACTCCTTTTTGGTCTCTCTCTCCTTCATGCTCACCACAAGGCTAATCAGTCTTTTTCTCTCGTCTCTTTCACTTTTTTGTTTTATCTCTGAAAATTCTCATTCCCTTGGCAGTTTCATTGTCCATGTGGCCAAGGTGTACTGATGCCCTCACCACTAGACCACCGAGGCTAACACAGCAAATTGGATTTTGAAGTTGCTGGAGGTGTCGACGTCCCTCTAGCTACACAGTGTACTGTGTCTATCCCACATGCCCGATTTTCGTTCAGCGAATCACACCCGACTGATTATCCATAAAAATAGACCTGATTCTCTGTCTAGTGACCAATATTTCTGACAAAATCAATGACTACAGTACATACAACTTGTCACTGAGCAGTCTTCGACATGTCGTCGAATATTCTGCATACCTGTCGCCAAAATGTCTGCTGCCGTTAGACTGACAACCTCCGAACGCTGTCAAATTTGAATTCCAATCACTCCGATTAAAGTCGAGTACACGTGATCATTCGATGACATGTCTGCGAGGTGTCGCAGACTCAATCGACGACATTTCAGCGATAAGTCGCGGACGTTATCTTGCAATATCCTTGCAATCACACACTTCTTACTTAGATATAAAGACGAGTTGATACAATCAGAGATATTGATAAAATTCCATGAGAATGCTAGGACTAATCACGGAAAGCAAAACCATATGAGTATGGAATTGAAGAGAATCAGATGATATGGAAATGAAAAATGTTAAGATTCGGGATACAATGTCCCTAGAATAAAATAGGGTAAGGCAATCACAGTATAGATTGTATTAAACAATGTTAATTAAGATTATGCAGGATAAAACAAGTCAGGTTAGGTTTAAGTGTTCGAAAATTAAAATAGGCTGATAACAAGTGAGATTATATTACGTAACATTATATTGTAATTGGTGAATAACATAATGAATATACTATCACACTATTTTCTTGTACGAGAGATATTGTTCAAGCACACGTTTATCCTTGGGGGATGTCCCTATGTATTGCATTAATCTCGATGGTGTGCTAATGTGCTCATCATTTGGAGGTGTTTGGTGTAGGGCGTGAAATTAATTAATTTGATTATTTATATTTCAACTCTCCTTTTCTTCAGATCGTGAGAAGTTTTTGTTTGCAAGGCATATTGTGCAATAATTATATCTATACAATCTTCATTATATCAACAATGGACAACACTTTGCTTTGTTTGTAGGATTATTTCAAAATGCTAATGCTTTTATTACAATTCCGGTAATTTTTATTACATGAAATCTAAAATATTTTGACAGTTCGATTCAAAGTAGTTGAGGGTAGTAAAATGGTCATGCTGAGAGAGGGTGAGTTACTTATGGGATGATTTGAAGTCACTCTGGCCCCTAATTTTACCGCCCTAATCACTCCGACGTCCCAGTCTAGTCACACTGGCTTCCCTGTATAGAAACCACAGATGTAACATATGAAAGATATAATAGTTGGGCGGGTGCTTAACCCCGAAAGGGGTTGAAATAGAGGAGCTATCCCCCTGCCAAAGGCAGCTTTCTAGGGCCTTTCTTAGCTGATGCTGAGAGGATTGGGTTCTAGTCATGTGGTGATGAGCTGGTCTATCAGAAAGAGTTGAGCATTCTCTGGCATGCCAATAGCTTACTCTGAGTGTTATATATTTTCTAGACCTTAATTGGCGGTGTCTCTTCCATGGATTGAGCTCTCTACTGCCAACCTGAAGGTTGTGCAGACTGGTAGCCAAAGCATCAAAATGTTTTCCTTTGCCCCTCAACTTTCCTTTCATAACTGTTGAGGGGCACAGGGCCTTGGGAGGGGCTTTGGTGTCCCAGGCATTTCCCCACCCTCCTCAGCCCCTCGCCTGGGAGCAGCTTTGGTCACCTAGGCGTTCTTAGTGGTAAAGCTGGGAGGGTTCTGTGGAGGTGCTTGGTTATGGCCTTGGCCTTGCTTGTGACCTTGGGCCTGTTTGGTCAGACAGCCTAGGGAACAACAACAACAACTCCTTTGATTTTGTGAGGGCCTCCTTAAACAGAATACAATCAGTTAGTGCTAGCCACAATAAAGTTAAAAGTTTCCTTGGATACTGAGAGGGTTAACAGCGTATCCAAGGCAGGTAGCCCTCCAGTCACCCCTTGAAACAGGCTGTTTACTGCTCCTCACAAGGCAAGAGGACAGTACGGCATGGGGACATCTAGGACCCAAGCGGTGACCAGCAAACAGCACCTTACCTCCTCCCCACACCACACATAGCACACAGGTCTCACACGCAGTCCTAGCAACCCACACGTCCCTAGAATCCAACTTCTCACACCACACACACTGTTAGTACTGTCACACATAAAGGCAGCGATGATCAAAATACAATTTAAACAGGGTATTGCTCTGAAGTAACTTTGCTTCAAACCATTTGATGCTTTAAAAACAAAAGTAGTAGAAATAAATAGGTGTTGTTGCTTCTGACCAAACTATCTCACCTGGTGGGCTTCCCAAACCCTCAGCCTAAACAGCGAGGAAAGGTACGCGGAAGCCACACACTGCTGATATGCCAGTCCATAAAAAAACGCAAGTTTGTGATCATTTTGACCAAAGTAACTATCTATCTATTGCCAGACACCTTACTCCCCTTAATGGGGGTGGCCATACACAAAATGCCCCCAAGCGGACCTATCCCCTGTAGGAGGGACAATCCATGCCAGTTTACTGAAGGACTTAAAGGATTGACCACTCAATTTAGGGTCTGTCTGACTCAGAGGCCTTCTATGTATTTTTATCACTATTTTTCTACAGTTGTGTGCGGCTAATCCGTCCACTAACCTGCTTCACCCTAAGGTAGCAGTACGTATTTGTATAAGGTTTACTCCCCTAGACAGGTTGCCGACCAAGGCTAACGATTCCCATCCACCCGGATTTTTATAAGGTTATCTCGCCTAGATGAGTTGCCGACCAAGGCTAATGAGTCCCATCCACCCCTAGGGCCGGTAGAACTAGGGCCTGGAGAGACAACAGCCAGAAGAATTTTAGGTCGGAGTGACTTGTTTCCTGTAGGATCAGGTAGGACAATGGGAGAGTCATTAGGATGCCTATGGGAGAGGGGTAGGCTATCAGCACCATATAAATATAATGGCAACCTTTGAACTAACCAAGGACTGTTACACCTACACTTAATTGAATAACCAATGGAACGGCTACCCGTAATTACAAATCTATTTGAAAGAATATTCTGGGAATTTGATAAAGTTGTACTCTACAAAAAATAAAAGCTGTCAAATGAACTGTAGCCTCCCAGAAGCTGGGTGTGCTCAACCGCCTCAAGGGGTTCTTTACACCTGCACAACTTCTTGCTCTGTACAGGGGCACAGTGTATCCTTGTATTGAATATTGTTCACATGTGTAGGGAGGATCCTCTCACACCCTACTTCTAGACAAAGTAGAAAGAAAAGCCTTTCGTATCCTAAATTCCCGCCCACTCACCAACTCTCTCTCTTCGCCGCAATGTTGCATCTCTCTCGCTATTCTATCGCTACTACAATAATCAGTGCTCCTCAGAGCTCTCCTAGTGTATACAACCTCCTCTATGTAGGGTACGTGGTACCCGTCTTGCAACATAATCCCATCCCTACTCTGTGCAACTCTCTAACCCAAGAGTGAAACGTTACTCTCAGTCTTTCTTCTATTCAACAGCTGAGCTCTGGAACTCTCTCCCAGAATCAGTCTTTCCCTCCTCCTGTGCCTGTGTCCAGGCATTTTGGCTCGAAAGTCCCTTGATTTTGGCCCTGTCACTCTTTCATCTATGGGGGAGGCACTCGCTACAGACAGTTCTGCCTTTTGTCTCACTCATTCTCATAGAAAACAAAAAATGTACTTTGATACCTTTACACCCCCGGTTGAGGGAGTTGCGCACACAGACACAATACACACGCACATGTGTACTCTCAAAACATTGTTGATCCATTGAAGGACTTTATATTATTGTTTTGGAGAGGCGGCATACTCTTTGATGACCAAGTGATGACCGACCTGACCTGACCACCTTTTTATGGGCCACCAAAGCGACATTATCTCTGCCAGCCATACGGTTGTTAATAAAAAAGCAAACAAAAAACTGGTTTGCCAAAGATCGGACATGGTTGTCAACCATGTCTGGTATTTTGGCAGACATATCCAAGGGTGTCGCAGACCGTTCAATGGCACTTGTCAACACTGTTGAGTTCAACATACTTGCATTCAGCCAAGGTCGGACATTTAGTCTGGCTGGCATACCAAATCAGCCTGGTCATGTCATCGACTGGTCGTCCGACCAGTTTTGTGGGTTTGCAGTGTGATACAGGCTTGTTCACGTTTTCTTTTGCCCAACACCCTGTTAAACACATCCGAATATCAGCGACTGTTTGACAATCATGCGCAGACACAAGTCCGACGCTGCTAGTCCATCAGTCACGTACCCGACAATCGGGATATTTTTTGGAATTTCCGAAAATCAGACCGACTCTCACGACCACGTGCCTAACTCCAGCAGCTCTCCAGTGACCATTCGGGAACCGAAGACAAATATGGGCGATTTTTTGCAGAATGGACGAGAAAAAGGCCAAAACCAGCATATTTGGTCATGTCAACAATGAAAATTGGGCCTGAGGGAAAGGCCCCTATTGACTAAACTATTAAATTCATATACACTCCAATTCAGGCGTCATATTTTTCAGATGAATGGTAGTGTAATGCCCTCGAAAATGTCCCGCACCCACAATAATACTAACCCGAGTTGACGTCAGGTATAGCGTAAAATAGTCGGAGATGGTAAGTCCAATAAACTCATCACGTGATAACACCACGAGACTATCACCTGGTTCTTAAAAATCGGACTAAGGTTGCTATACTTTTAGTACGTCCGTGGTAGTACAGTGGGTTAGCGCGCGGGCCTGGTGGTGATGGTTGGGTCACTAACCAGGGTTCGAACCCCACCCAAGGCATCTCAAAACCTGTGGGTTTTTAGGGGGGTTAAATTCCCTTCAGAGGTTCGTACCCCGCGCCAGGTACCAGGAAAAGTTGATCCTAAAGGTAGCCTGGGGATATTTCAGGAGACCATTAATTCCCTTCACACCCAGCATAACATTGGCGGCAGCGGTGGTTCTTGATTCGGATAAAAGGTTGCATTACATTGCAAGTTTGGAACAGCTAGAACACGAGAACATCATGGCGCAACCTAACCACGTTTTCATCCCAAATTATGATGAAACAAATTAAGGGATCGAAGTATTCATGGACATAGTGAAACCCTTACTTGACATTAATTATACCACGGACGCACATAAAATAGCCGTAACATTACCACACCTGGGAAAAGCCGTTTCCCTGGTGGCCTATCAAGTGCGCCCTGATCTCACCTGGAACGAATTTTGCACAATAGTGATAGAAGCCATTAAACCTTCGTTGGGCGTTTTCGTGGCCCACACCCGTATCCTAGACACGAAATTCGAAGGCGATCTAGATGCCACAGTCAGTAAGCTTGCCCAACACATAAAAAATTCTTTCCCCACGTTGACCAAAATCCAACAAGAACAGCAAATTCTGGTCAACCTTGTGTCGATATTGCCCTCAGCAGTAAAAGACCATTTCCGGGTGCACGATTTCGTCGGATACAAAAAAGACCTCATCACGATCCGACGTATTTTGGCCGTGCGCACAGAAGCACCCACCCAAATCGCTGCAATCAAGAGGTTTCCCACGCACCCGCAGCAAACCAACCACCAAAACCCCAAGAATGCCTACCCAGCCTCATCTTTCAACAACAGACCCACCTACCCTTCCGGCAAGCCCCAACCCAGTAGACCCCGGTTCCAACCGTCCCAGCCACGCAGAATCTTCAACCGGAACAGCAACTACAACACCTACCAAAGTAAAAACCCTACCTTAGTCATTATCAACCCCTATGATTTCCCTGCCTGTAATGCTCAGTGTGCCCTCCACCAAATTCGTGACTCTGCCAAACCTCGCCCCTCTACTCCTCGCATTTCTGTAAATGAAGAGGAGTGGGGACAAGAGGAAGAAATTGCCCCCCATACCATGACCTCAGACGATACCGAGGAAACCCTGGAAGAGGTAGATACCGACCCCCAGGATTTTTAAAGTATCCCCCGCCCACGATGGGCTCGGCGGGGGACGCCATAACTAGTCGCACTGCCCCCATTTATTACATGGCCAAAATCAAGGACATTCCTGTCCGCTTGCTAATCGACACGGGAGCTGCCAAGTCATGTTTGTTCAAATCTTACTATGAAAAACATCCCCGACGATTTGGCCCTTTGTTAAACACCAAAACAGAACTCATCTCAGCTGCTGATACTTACTTAAATCTCCTAGGAGACACTTTACCCCTATCAGTAACCACTCCTGGCCCCCATGCTCGTTGTTATCACACATTTACAGTATTTTCCTCCAACTGTAAACATTATGATGGTTTCCTTGGACTTGACCTCCTTCAAAAACTAGAGGCCCAGATTGACTGCGGCCAAAGGCTGATCTCATTCAAAAACAAATTCCAGCCCAAAGCCTCTGGCAAACCAATCACGCAGAAACCCATTCCCAAAAAGAAAAAACAACCTCCCCCTCAACAAAACCTGATTCAGCCAAGTTGCAGCTAGCACTAAGGTTACTCCTAAAACCTCCCCTTGCCCCGAGATCTCTCAAAACCTCACTCAATTCAGTAAAAAAATGCCTCAACAAACGAAAGAAGACAAGTCCAAGCAACTCCCCCTCGGTAATCCCCTCAATTCTCGTAACTCTGTCCAGAATAAATCCTCCCATGTTTTCAGGACAGACTCTGATATATGTAACCCTAATTCTATCCAATGTTTATGTACACATGTTTCCAGAGAAAATGCCGACCAATGTACCCAACAATGTTTCCCCCATGCCCCCAGAAATGTTAACAACCCCAAATCAATACACCAGTCCTACACCAATAACCCATGTTCTACACCTAACTTTTTCCCCACCAACCCTCCGCAGTCCCCCCAGCAAATCCCGTTTTCTAACTCGCTCACCTCGCACCCTTCTGAACCGCCCGCACGCGCCGTTAATCCCCCCCTCACGCGTGCCGACCGAGGGACACAACCATGTTCCCACCATGCCCCCAGAAATGCCCAGCTATTCCACCACCCCCCCAATCCCCCTTGTGACAGTTTTTCGTCAGTAGCTCCCTTCCACCCCCCCACAATTCACACCCCTAATAAACTTCAAAACCCCACACTTGACTCACCCCCTCATGACAGACAAACCCACCAACCCCAGATAACCTCTGAACAAACCGTTACTGCCACCGACAACGCTCCCCCCACCAACCCTCCGCAGTCCCTCCAACAAATCCCGTTTTCTAACCCCCTCACACCGCGCCCCACTGATCCTCTCACACGCGCCATTAATCCCCCCCTCACGCGTGACCCCCACCAAAGTGACCTTGCCCCCCTTATAAGTACCAAGCACCTGCTCGCCAGTCAATCCCCCACCATCATTAGCCCAGCGGTAGTTCAGGATAAATGCCAAATTCCCCCCCACCATCAAAAATGGGTGAACCTGCGGCCCATACCCCAAACTCACATGGTATTTTCCCCCACTAACACATCCCCCAACCCCCATCGCTGCCTCTTACAACCCGCCATCATTCCCGCTCGTATCAACCACATTCTCGTGGCTAATATCTCAGAGGAACCCCTGACATTACCGAAAGGTCTCATTATAGGAGATCTCGAAACTTTCGATGACCTCCCCATACATTGTAACGACACCCCTACCAGCCTCCAATTGCCCCCTCTTCCTGAGACACTATCTGACCACCAAAAGAACGGCATGTACGACCTACTGATGGAATTCAGTGACGTCTTTGCCCAACAACCCACCGAAATCGGACAGACGGATGTAGAACAACACATCATTAACACCACAGGCCCCCCCATACGACAACCATCCCGTAGAAAGAACCCCATACAACGTCAGGAAGAGGAACGCCAAGTCCAGGAAATGTTAGAGGCCGGGATTGCCACCCCGTCCATTAGCCCCTGGTCTTCCCCTGTTGTCTTAGTCAAAAAGAAAGATGGGACAACCCGTTTTTGCGTCGATTACAGGAGGCTAAATGACATAACCATTAAAGACGCTACGCCCTTACCCCGAATAGACGATTCCCTTGACTCCCTATACGGATCCAAATGGTTCACTACCCTCGACTTGCAAGCAGGGTATTGGCAAGTGCCTATCAAGGCCGAGGACCAAAAGAAAACAGCATTTTCCACTAGTGGTGGCCATCACTATGAATTTAACGTCCAGATAGGCTAGGCAGGTTTCCCAGGTTAGGCCATGCAATACCGTTTCCATCAAACGGGAGAAAGTGGCGGGTCCGTTACAGAGGCCAAAAGGTAGGACGTTAAATTCATAGTGATGGCCACCACTAGTGGAAAATGCTGTTTTCTTTTGGTCCTCGGCCTTGATAGGCACTTGCCAATACCCTGCTTGCAAGTCGAGGGTAGTGAACCATTTGGACCCGTATAGGGAGTCAAGGGAATCGTCTATTCGGGGTAAGGGCGTAGCGTCTTTAATGGTTATGTCATTTAGCCTCCTGTAATCGACGCAAAAACGGGTTGTCCCATCTTTCTTTTTGACTAAGACAACAGGGGAAGACCAGGGGCTAATGGACGGGGTGGCAATCCCGGCCTCTAACATTTCCTGGACTTGGCGTTCCTCTTCCTGACGTTGTATGGGGTTCTTTCTACGGGATGGTTGTCGTATGGGGGGGCCTGTGGTGTTAATGATGTGTTGTTTTACATCCGTCTGTCCGATTTCGGTGGGTTGTTGGGCAAAGACGTCACTGCCCTCGAAAATGTCCCGCACCCACAATAATACTAACCCGAGTTGACGTCAGGTATAGCGTAAAATAGTCGGAGATGGTAAGTCCAATAAACTCATCACGTGATAACACCACGAGACTATCACCTGGTTCTTAAAAATCGGACTAAGGTTGCTATACTTTTAGTACGTCCGTGGTAGTACAGTGGGTTAGCGCGCGGGCCTGGTGGTGATGGTTGGGTCACTAACCAGGGTTCGAACCCCACCCAAGGCATCTCAAAACCTGTGGGTTTTTAGGGGGGTTAAATTCCCTTCAGAGGTTCGTACCCCGCGTCAGGTACCAGGAAAAGTTGATCCTAAAGGTAGCCTGGGGATATTTCAGGAGACCATTAATTCCCTTCACACCCAGCATTTCAGGTAGCAAGCCTGCAATTTAAGAGAGTCTGTCTCCTGGCTAGGATTCTTCCTTTTTTAATAAAATGTGCACATTTAGCTTAGGAGGGTTCAAGATGGCAAATAATAATTAAAAAATAAATAGAAATTAGAAAACAACATTTCAATAGCACTTAAAAAGGCCGGAATCTACCAAGTGTGTGAGGCCTAGTAGGTAGACATGGTGGTCGGCAGTGTGAGCCAGCGTATAAGTTGCACCATCTTGGCCAACACAGCAACTTGGAATTAGTTACTGCACGAGGCTTCGTTGTTCCCCATGCTGCTATGTTTTATACAAATTTAAGCGAATCTAAACTTCCATTCAGGTTAATATATCTTTGTGGCGATCCTGTAAACATAGATATACCGCCTTTGTCAAGGATATTTTTCTACTGAATGATTTACAAATTTATCTTGAAGGAGGGTCCGGGGGGGGGGGGGGGTCTTCTTTTAAGTTGCCTTCTTTTAAGTTGTGACAAATATAAAAATCACAAAATTTGCCAAAGCCCTTGATAACAATTAAAAAATACACCCAAATAAAACACTAAAATGCCAGAATCTACCACGTGCCGGTGGATTGGTCAGTAAAGCTCCTGGTCGGTAGTGGTGAGCCAATGTACAAGTAAGAACGGCACCAACACAGTAAGCACAGCTACTTGGAACTGCAAGATAATAATAATAAAGTAGAAGTGTCGCTTTGCCCAAAATCAAAACGGCATACCCAACTCTGCGATGGGTTACCGTCATCTATGATCACTACTATTACCACAATTATAACTACTACTATCACCATCATCACTACTGCTATCATCACTACAACTGTCACCATCATCACTACAACTGCCATTATTATCACTACAGCAGTCACCATCACCATTACACCATTACTATCACCATCATCACTACTGCTATCATCACTACAATTGTCACCATCATCACTACAACTGCCACTATCATCACTACAGCAGTCGCCATCACCATCATCACTAACATCATCACTACTGTCATCATTATCACTACAACTATCACCGTCACTACTATTATCACCATCATCTTACTATCATCATTACTACTGTCACCATCATCACTACTACTATACTTATCATCAATACTACTATAGGTAGCGCCAACGAACTTGACGATAATCTTGACCTCTTAACTTCTCATAACTCAAAATGAATGAAAGCAATCGAGCTGACATCTCTATCATTTGGGAAGAGCCCACCAGGAAATAGGTGTGGATATTTACAGCTAGTTTGCTCTAAGCCACTTTCACACATTCACGATGTTGGTCCCGATGTACCCCGATTTGAATATCGGGACACAACGTGGGGCAATCCCCAACGTGTGTCAGGGTCGTCGGGGAGCGTCGTGTTACCCGCGGTGCAGGACGTGGCAAATCGGGCTTGGCCACCAAAGGTTTGGATTTGTTCAAAAATTTTGCACGATGTACTTTTGGCGTGGTACCATACATCGGGTAACGTCGGGTACAACGTGTCGATGGCGTGGGTCTCGCGTGTCTGCATCCGGTTTCATCGGCATCGACGTGGCGGCGTCGGGGTATAAATAGTTATAATATATTACAGTAAAAGTCATGTAATCCGAATGGCAGCGGACCGACAGTGCTTCGGATTAGTGGAGTATTCTGACAACACTATAAATACGCACATGATGAATAAATAAAGACCTGATATGGTATACGGTAGGCCTATACCGTATATACTGTATATAATATTCCATAATCAACTTATATTAAACGAGTTCATAAGTTCAAATGAAAAATCAGTGTACCGGTATGATTACCGAAACACGTGTGTGTTAATTGTCGAGTGAGTATGTGTGCGTGTGTGTGTGTTATTGTTCTTGTGTGGCTATATCGACCGCCACTGATACACGGTATGCAATAAATGTTATTATAATTATGCTCTATGGAATTGAATTTCATTTTACCTAATACAGTAGTGTTTATAATAGTAAAAGCCAAAGGAAATACTAAGTGTTATTGATTAATTTAACACAAGGTAGTGTTTGTGTGGGTGGATGGGTTTAGATAGAGGAGATTGTTCCTGTGTTTTCGACGATTCCATCCTTACACAAGCTATGTTTATATCGATCCTTTTGCACAAGATAGGTTTATATCAATACATTTTACCTTCCACAATTAGAGAAAATATGATTCATCACGAAGTGTAGCCTACCTGTGGAGATTAAACGCACTGTTATATTATATACTATATGAGATATACCGGTACCGGTATATCGTTTTTTTATCGTTATTTTTATTTGCATAATAAATCACAACAATTTTTTCCGCTGAACATGATGGCGGTGTTTAGAATATGCTATCAATATTGGATTTTATAGAAATAAATCTATAACGATAGTTTTTTTGTTTTTTATAGAATCCCAGCCGCACCAAAATATTCGCTCTCAATTGTTTTTCACCCATAATAATTATTTTTTTAATTACATTTTTTTATGAACGGCAAGAGGAAAGGTTAGTATATAAGATTTCAACAAAACAATAAATAAAAATAATAATATGTGGAATTTCACTGTAGGTGAAGGTTACTGTTCAGTCCGCCCGTACTTTCCCTCCCCATCTTAGTTGGTTTTCACCCATAATAATTGTTTGTTGTTATTTAAAAAAAATTATGAACGGCAAGAGGAAAGGTTATTATATAAGATTTCAACAACGAAATAAATTAAAATAATATGTGGAATTTCACCGTAGGTGAAGGTTACTGTTCAGTCCGCCCATACTTTCCCTCCCCATTTTCACCGATAAAATATGGGACAATGAATATTCTGTAAGCAAGTGATATATTGGATTTTTCATTAGCTTTCTAATGGTACATATATGCCTATGTACGATCAAAACTTTAATTTTTCCTGAATATTTTTTGTCCGTCGCCGCTGTCACCCACTGGTAAATATTTTCGCTTCACTTCATGGTCTATTTTCATATAATTTAACGTTCGATACAGTTTTTAGATATTAATTTCGTATACCGGCAATGAATACAGATTGTTATTTACGCAGAACCAGCTCTCTACGACAAAAACTTGATTTTATATAAAAAAAAATCATACGCCTATACTTTACAAAGAAATAATTCGACCTTATCTTACCTTAAACTTGACCGTTGAACGTAATACCTTTAACACCATATGTATTGATGATATCTGTCAGGCTGCCTTACGTTGTGGCGTCGTCCTCGTCGGGTCGGCCACGTGTCACCATCATAAGTCCATCGCCCCTCGTCGTGTTCCCCACGTGCCACGTCGGGGTACGGTTTTGACCGGAATTTTGACCGTTACAGCATTGACGTGGCGCCGTCGTGTTGCAACCGTGGTACCATCTGGCCCGGCGTGGCTACGACGTGTCACCGTCGAGGCTTCGTCGTCAAACGAGTACATCCTGTCACTGTCTCTGCCGATGTACCAATTTGTGTACCTCGGGGTACATCGGGACCAACATCGTGAATGTGTGAAAGTGGCTCTAGGTCTAGGTCCTTTGACGTTTTTCACCAAAAGTACCCCTAAATAGTGAAACACGTGTTTTGGGAGCATTTCATCCCATTGTATAGTGAAAATGAAGACTTCTGAGTACAAAGCAAAATAAATAGTAAAAGTTGACCTTTGAAGTTGACCTTTGACCTTGACCTTGACCTTTATGTAAGAGTATTTTTTTGTTTTCATTTACATTGCCCCGGAAAATCAAAAAAGCATGGCTAATTTCATTAAAACCCATCAGTTGGTTTCATATATATTACTAGAATAGTTGACGTTGACCTTTGACCTTTATCTTGACCTTTATGATATGTGTCCAAATGTAATATTTTCATTTTCATTTACAGTGTAACTATCTCACCAAAGTTTGTGAAGTTTGCATGAAAAGTAAAGCAAATAGCATATTGACCTTTTATTTGACCTTGACCTGTGACCTTGACCTTTCATATGGAATTGTATAGTTTCTTGTATGACCTTGGCCTAGGTATTCCGAATATACATGGTAAGCCTAGTGAGAATATAACAGTTAGTATAAGAAATACTAGTGAAAAACTTATTTTGACCTTGACCTTTGACCTTAACCTTTAGAATGTTTACCTAAAATTTGGTCAATGCGATATTAAGGTTACCAGAAACTTGTATAGTGAAAATCAAGACATTTGACTAAAAACATTTTTTTTTGAAATATTGACCTTATTTTTAACCTTGATCTTTGACCTTAAACTTTAAGTTAAAGGGAAAATTTAATTTTGATTGACCTTTGCATTGACCAAATGGATATACCTGTGAAATTTGGTGAAAATCCATCAGACGGTCTAGGAGTTGTTTCCGGACAGACAGACGGACGACGACGACGACGACGACAGACAAGCTGACTGGTGGTGCACAGTATACGGGCGGGATCTGTGTGCGTGATACCACTCTGCTTCACAGAGTTTATAATAACATTTATTTACACAGCCATTGGTTATTCTTCTTACGTGCAGATCTCGTATAGGCCAATAGGCCTTCTGCAGATTTAAAGATTTAAAGATGATATGTTTTATATTAATACACTATTTTATGCGGATGACGGTCTAAATCTCTCTCAATCTATTGACGAAGCTAAAAGATGTATAGAGATAATAACAAAGATAGTAAGAGAGCATGGATTGGAAATTAATACCAACAAAAGCAACACAATAATATATAATCTCAAAGAACAACCAAGAGAAATCCAAGGTATACAAGTAGTAGAGAAATTTAAATATTTAGGAGTGACTATTTAAAAAAAAAAAAATGCTTTGCACAATATAAAAAAGATATTATAGAAAGAGCAAATAATTTGGCTAACCAAATACCTTCTATAACATCAAGGAGTTGCAATAGAGTATTAATCGGAAAAACATATTGGAAACGATTAGCACTATCCTCCATCCTACATGGCACAGGTGTGGTGTATTTCAATAAAGAAGAAGTAAAAGAACTAAAAAAAATTGAAAACAAAGTAAATAGAATTATATTAAAAGCCCCTTCCTATACACCCATATGTGTGCTGAGAGCAGAGGTGGGCACGTTGCTAATGAAGACAAGATTGGTGAAAAGGAAAATGTGTTGTTGTTGTTGTTGTTGCTGTTCCTCAGGCTGTCTGGCCGAGCAGCCCCAAGGTCCCGAGCAAGGCCATAACCGAGCACCCCCACAGAACCCTCCCAGCTTACCACTAATAATGCCCAGGTGACCGAAGCCACTCAAAGGCGGGGAGCTGAGGAGGGTGCGGAAACGCCCACCCAAGGCCCTGTGCCCCTCAGCAATTATAAAGGGAAAGTTGAGGGGAAAAGGAAAAATGTGACGCTTTGGCTCCCAATCTGCCAGGGTTGGCAGTAGGGAGGTCAATCCACGGAAAAGACGCCGTCACTTGAGATCTAGAAAATATATAAGTAAAAGGAACAGTCAGAGTAAGCTATGGGTATGGCAGAGAACGCTCAACTCTCATTCTGATAGACCAGCCCATCACCAAAGAAAATGTGTTATGTGAACTACCTGATAAATAAAGAAGATAACTTAGTGGGAAAAGTCTATCACGAACTAAGACAGAAATATAAGACAGATAACTGGATAAAATACATTGAAGAAACTGCAAGAACAACTGGTACAGGAAAATTAAATTTGAGACAAATCAATAGTGAAGTATTAAAAGGAAGATTAATGAGTGGGACACTAGACGATGGCAAGAAGAAATCAGTAAGAAAACAAGTGTACAATTATATAGGACATACAAGAAAGAAATAAGAGAAGAGCGTATTTACGATAATACTTTTGGCTCGGAATTATTACTTAAGTGTAGATCTAACACAATGAAATTGAATGACAGGAACCGTTTCGTTGGTGGTGACACAAAGTGCGTGGGATGTGAAGAGGAAAGAGAAGACCTAAATAACTTTGTATTATACTGTCCTATATACCAAAACTTAAAATATAAATGGCAATTATTTAATCAACCATATCAAGAGAACTGGATCGGATAACTGCTATTTGGGAAGGATTGTGAGAAAGAAGAAATTAAAATAATACTTACTGAATTTTGGAAAATAAGGAAAAAGAAAATAGAGCTCAATCAGTGAAACGCGCAACTAAAATAGAATAGGGGTGTCGCTGCAAGTTAGGCAATACCCCGCCCAACACCAAGACCAAGACCAAGATTTCCATTTGTCTTATGTCTTATGTTCTTATAATATGTACATACAGAAAAATACATAGTAAAGGATTATTAACATAAGAAGATACGAACATTAGCATGAAGTATGGATGATACATTATTAGTTGATATACAATAGATTGGCCCATGTGGGTCCTATGTATAGCCCTTCATCGACTTTCCTTAGAGTCTTGGAATAATAGTCACATCCGGATTTAAAGATAATCCGAGGCAGCTCTACCTTATAGGAGGTCAGTGAATCCCTTGGATGGAGAGATGGGGATGGGGCGGTGTGGGGGAATGGTGAAGCGATTAAGAGGGAGAAGGGTGTGTGTGCTTTTTACTAGGTTTGTATTGACTTTATAGGTAGATTCTTACTCGACTGGAGAAGATTAGAACACACAAGAACACAATCACGAAGGATAATATAACAGAGTATAAACATAGGTTATTCTTATTTACACAAAATCATATGGATAGAGGTGCAATGTTACATAAGACCTGGATAGGTTCTGAATATTAGCACGATCAAGGATTCTCAAGGGGAAGATATAGGCAGGTTCCGACGATCTCTGAAAACGTTGCTGCCTAGTATTCCTTACGACGTCCTGGTCCGTGGGGTAGTCCTGTTGTGTGACAGTGACAGAAGGTAAGGGAAGACTTCCTTGTAGATCCTCTGAAGACTGTAGAGGTGAGGGTATTACATGAAAAAGAGTTGTTACACCAGTGGCTTACGCTCTCGTATCATGGGATTAAAGTAAGGAGCCGTTTCACCAGTGTCTTACGCTCTCTCTTACAATCCAGACCTAGACTTCTAACGGTGACAGAAGGTAGGGGAAGACTTCCTTGTGGATCTTCTGAAGACTGTAGAGATGAGGGTCTTACATGAAAACGAGCCGTTACACCAGTGTCTTATGCTCTCGTATCATGGGATTAAAGTAAGGAGCCGTCTCACCAGTGTCTGTCGCTCTCTCTTACAATCCAGACCTAGACTTCTATGGGAGTCTCTAGAGGAACTTATATAATGGAATCTTGGGATAGTTACGAGTACGAGCCGTTACACCAGTGTCTTACGCTCTTGTATCGTAAGGACTAAGTAGGGAGTTGTTACACCATTGTCTTACACCCTCCAATACGAGTCCTGACTGAGAAGGAAGCCGTTACACCAGTGTCTTACATTCTTCCAACCAGCCTTACTATGTCTGTAGGTTTACTAGAACTAGAGTGCTTCTCGGTAAGATGGTGGGAGGGATCAAGGGTGCGGGAATAGCCCTCTCTCTATGTATCATCCTTCTCAACATCCAGAGGGGCTGTGCTGATATACAGGTGCAGAGGGGACCGGTAGTGTACCAGGTCAACACTAAACAAGTATTGAGAGACCTCGTCACACAGAAATCACACACAAGTGAAATTTCTGTCACCATTCCTGCCTGGTCTACTTCATATATCGGGAAGACTTGGCAAGTACTCTGGCACAACCTCGCTACAACACCTATTGTGCTACACTCTAATTAGATGCGGAGATGTAGACACCAACCTCGGCCCTAGTTCAACGTTGAAGAAACCTCACCACCAAACAAGTAAGGCAGACACCGACATTTCAACAGTCCCTAGCAGTAAAATTCGTTATAACAAACTGGGAAAGCAGGCACCCCAATCTCCCGTCACGCTTCAACTCCCAACCAAGACCGCAGGGCAACCGCCAGCACAGTGCCAACACTCTACCTACTCAACATTACCCTCAACTGTATCATCACTACCACAGATATCGGTGACCCAAGTAACACAACATGCAACCAGAACACCCAAAAAAGCAGGAAGCTCTAGCAAACACATCGACAATGAAGTAACAGCAACGAACAAGAAAGACAAGAGAAACCACCCACCCCCCACAACACGCCGCCGCTGCACAATAAATCAACCAAACCTACTACAACACAACCCAACACTATCGGTGACCCAGGTAGCTCAACATGCAACCAGAAGAGCTAAAAAAGAAGGGATCAGTCGCAACAACATCAACAACAAAGCAGCAACAACGCTCACACCCCAGTAACAGCCGCTCACGGCGCTCTGCTGATCACCACACCGCCAGACATACGATGAACAGTAACAGGAAAATATGTATAGTGTGCGATATTGGATTCAACAAAAGGAGTATGTAATAGATCATGCCCAGTGCCAATTGTAATAGTAATCCTGTCCAGATCGCCAATTGTAATAGATCATAAGACTAATAGGTTACTGTAACACTTGCCCATTATCTAGGAAATAAACCTATAATTGATAGTGTCGTTACTTTAGATAAAAATAGACAAATATCCCTTGTGAAATTATGGCAACAAAAGTCCCAGAACATGCTATACATTTATATCTATACTGACTCGATGCAGTAATATATTTGAAAAGAAAATTGCAGTTCCCAGCTTGCGGGATAATAGAGTACACAGATTTATTGTAATGATAGGTATATATTGATAATAATTATATTCTTAAAGTTAGTAAGAATTAAAGAAACAAACATTCCTACTAAAATGGTTTTATTGAATAGCGACACTGAAATTGCATTAATCAAAGAGACAATTTCATTCACACACTCAGCCACTCAATCTAACCCACTTATCTAATCCACTTACCTAAATACAATTACCCGGTATTATAACTACCCCTAAGATTACCCCAAATCATTATACTGATTACTGCTTGTCACACGAAATCTCACATCAACCAACCCTTTAGTCTACTGTGATATCGTCGCCTAGGCCAGCAAATGACCGCATGATCGAATAAAGTACTACGAGATTTTCCCACACTCACAGTACCCGTCAATCACACTCATCACTCTCTCTCTCTCTCACCTCCTCACCTCGGTTACGTGACTCGCTAGACTAATGAGAGTTGCCTAATTAAAGGGTCTCAAAACGGGCAGTATGACAAGCCCTTCAAGCCGACAATCCTCTAGCGGTAGCCATCACCCTCTGTGGGGTTAAGATGCTACGGCGTCACTCACACACCCGCACACATCCACACACACGTGACTCGCTAGACTAATGAGAGTTACCTAATTAAAGAGTCTCAAAAAGGGCAGTACGACAAGCCCTTCAAGCCGACTATCCTCTAGCGGTAACCTCATCCTCTGTGGGGTTAAGCGTTACGGCGTCACTCACCACACCCGCACACATCCACACACACCCCTGGCCACATGCATAGCTAAATCAGTGGGATATCGCCGCAGGAGAACTATGTCGCCCTGGGCATCCCTAGCCTTTAGCAAGCCCTCTGTGGGGTCATGCTTACACCTGCCATTCTCGGCCATAGCATAAGCTAATTCGGTCGGCGTCACAACCTTGGCCATGTGCACGGTCTGGCACAGTCCTGGTGACTGGCCAACGCACACAAGCACACCGCCACACATCACTCTCACCACCACACATCACTCTGGATATATCAATCAACGTTGACACTTGTCTAACTGAATTGGACTCACCTGATTATGGTTGAATTAGGGCACGAGGTGCCCTCGCAGCACTGCCGACCCATTCATCGCGGGCACAACAAAATTGGACTATCTCGTTGGGGTCGGGCAGGAGCAGAATAAGGCCTGTCCTGGGCATTCCTGCCCCCTTTATAACCTCAGTTTTCCCCTCCCCCATCACATTTTGAATTTGGTGCCAATGAAAAGACTGGACGCTCCCTATGACCACGCCTACAACATGAACGCACACACACATGTACGCGTAACGGCGGCCTACCCACGCTCACAAGCAAGAACGCACACACGCACACACGTGTACGCGAGGCGCCTAGCGGTACACAGGTCTATGCCTGTGCCTCCACCCCTCTTCTCTACAGCTGTTCCCGCCTCCCCAATTTTTCCCGCGCTCGAGAAATATAGCTAACCCTATAGTATATAATCACAGTCACGGTCTGACCCGTGACATTCCCCCCTACTAACATTGATTTTGCTCTGCTAAAATCACTCAGGTGTCATTCATAGTGTCTTCCATACTGTAGTGCGAGTCTAACCTGTCGCTGGTGCATTAAATGATCGCCCTTGAGTAGAAAAAACCCTCTGCATTTACATTAAAATTTCTACTGAAAGGGGAAAACTCCTGAGGTCTCATTCACGGCCAGCGACATAAACCTGGTGGTTAACCCACTTATTTTTACAGTGAAAACTAGTGGCTTTGCCCACTCATTTACAATGAACACACAATTAAGCTCGGCTAATGTCATGTAAAATGAGATGTTGTGAGACACGGTTTAACACCTTAAGAGCGGCCTATGCGGTTTATTTATATGTACCGCCCAGCGGGGTGTTTTTAGCCAAAATAGGGCTGTTTACGTGATCATTTTCATGCCTAAATAAGACCCAGAACGTAAAACAAGTATCTATCCCTGAAAGGGCATAAACAGAGCTTTCGAATGACACCATAACGATCCTTTTATGATGGCTAGTTTTCTTGCAATAACCGTGCAACGCGAGTGCAAAAAGCATGTAATTAGGCACTTTCCCCATACAATTCCTTATATAGCGAGTGAGAGAGGTAGGAGGGAGGTGAGATTCGTGTCAGTAGGTTCGCCACGGTGGTCTGGAGCAGTCATACGCTCGCTACTCTCCTGCCACCACTTGTCTCTCTCTCTCAGCAACATTACGTGCTGAAATTGCCACTCGACCTATGTCGAGCACCGCCACATAGTCCAGCTTTATTTAACTCGACTTATGTTGCTCGCCGCTAATTAAGGGTTAAATGAGGTATGTGAAGAAACAGTGTAAAAAAAAAATCGGCTCAACTCTATGGACTGCTGGGTATAAACATTTGTTTTGACTTGATGAGGGATCCTTGGGCGTAGTTTCTTGAGGGCCAGGATTCCTGCCGTGGGTTCTCCAATCTCCCGACGAACGCCTGGCTGACTCAGTACCTGTATAAAATTTGGAAGCGGCAGAATAAAAGCGAACAAACAACATTTCATCCCCTCCCCTCCCGTATTATATATCAAGCTACTTATTGTTGACTCCCTCTATCATCAGTCTCCCCACTATTTAACCCGATTTACGCCCCAGACCTCATTCAACGATGGCCTTCCCGAGTTTTCACCTGATGCTGGCTAGCAATATGCACTGTTGCTCTTCACCACAGCACCCAGACTCTCCGCGAGACTAAGCCGCGCCCCTGGCGACATCTGGCACCACCACACACATCCCACACTTTTCCCCAGTTTTAAGCAGCATCGAGCCTCCTCTGACGCTCTCTCTCTGTCTCCTCTAACTTTTCCTATGGTCTTCCCTTTCTATCCCAACCCTTGCTGCTACGCAATCCCTCACTTATTTAGTATTCATCCTATCCAATGCTCGACCCTCCCTCTCCCTCTTGTCCTTGACAAGGAACAACAGATTGTTAAGAGAGGAATAGAACAATCAAAGCAAAACAAAAAAAATCCTGCCCGACACACAACTGACCCATATAACTGAAACTGTCTAGATTTATGATACCGGAATAAGAGAAACAACAACGACTCGGCCGGATTACAAACACTTCCCTCTATCCTTAAACGATCGATCACAGCACTTGCGTATGATAAACGAATTTAAAGGAAACTATTCCACATAACACCTACTGCCTAAGATTTATGACACCGGAATAAGAGAAACAACAACGACTCGATCGGATTACAACACTTCCCTCTATCCTTAAACGATCGATCACAGCACTTGCGTATGACGAACGAAATTAAAGGAAACTAATCACATGGCATAACATCACAGCGACAATCACAAAAAAAAAAAAAAAAATCAACAGATATCAATTATAGACAAGCAAACAAAAATTATCGGACACAATTACTTCTCAAAGCGAATCGTAGAACTAAATATTATGAAACAATGTGGGCCGCGCGAGCGATGGGGAAAGGAATTCACTTGTTTACACAAGGAGGTTCACCGACGCTCCCAGGATGTGACTTGACCACGAGGGGAAAGAAACAAAAAAAATTCCCCCGTGGGGCTACTTTTGTATGAACACAATTATACAACAAATCCTTCATTATCCCGTACATCTACATCAGAAACTGGTCCTGAATCACGGTCGCCACTTGTAATAGATCATGCCCAGTGCCAATTGTAATAGTAATCCTGTCCAGATCGCCAATTGTAATAGATCATAAGACTAATAGGTTACTGTAACACTTGCCCATTATCTAGGAAATAAACCTATAATTGATAGTGTCGTTACTTTAGATAAAAATAGACAAATATCCCTTGTGAAATTATGGCAACAAAAGTCCCAGAACATGCTATACATTTATATCTATACTGACTCGATGCAGTAATATATTTGAAAAGAAAATTGCAGTTCCCAGCTTGCAGGATAATAGAGTACACGGATTTATTGTAATGATAGGTATATATTGATAATAATTATATTCTTAAAGTTAGTAAGAATTAAAGAAACAAACATTCCTACTAAAATGGTTTTATTGAATAGCGACACTGAAATTGCATTAATCAAAGAGACAATTTCATTCACACACTCAGCCACTCAATCTAACCCACTTATCTAATCCACTTACCTAAATACAATTACCCGGTATTATATCTACCCCTAAGATTACCCCAAATCATTATACTGATTACTGCTTGTCACACGAAATCTCACATCAACCAACCCTTTAGTCTACTGTGATATCGTCGCCTAGGCCAGCAAATGACCGCATGATCGAATAAAGTACTACGAGATTTTCCCACACTCACAGTACCCGTCAATCACACTCATCACTCTCTCTCTCTCTCACCTCCTCACCTCGGTTACGTGACTCGCTAGACTAATGAGAGTTGCCTAATTAACCTCTCAAAACGGGCAGTACAACAAGCCCTTCAAGCCGACAATCCTCTAGCGGTAGCCATCACCCTCTGTGGGGTTAAGATGCTACGGCGTCACTCACACACCCGCCACATCCACACACGTGACTCGCTAGACTAATGAGAGTTACCTAATTAAAGAGTCTCAAAAAGGGCAGTACGACAAGCCCTTCAAGCCGACTATCCTCTAGCGGTAACCTCATCCTCTGTGGGGTTAAGCGTTACGGCGTCACTCACCACCCGCACACATCCACACACACCCCTGGCCACATGCATAGCTAAATCAGTGGGATATCGCCGCAGGAGAACTATGTCGCCCTGGGCATCCCTAGCCTTTAGCAAGCCCTCTGTGGGGTCATGCTTACACCTGCCATTCTCGGCCATAGCATAAGCTAATTCGGTCGGCGTCACAACCTTGGCCATGTGCACGGTCTGGCACAGTCCTGGTGACTGGCCAACGCACACAAGCACACCACCACACATCACTCTCACCACCACACATCACTCTGGATATCTCAATCAACGTTGACACTTGTCTAACTGAATTGGACTCACCTGATTATGGTTGAATTAGGGCACGAGGTGCCCTCGCAGCACTGCCGACCCATTCATCGCGGGCACAACAAAATTGGACTATCTCGTTGGGGTCGGACAGGAGCAGAATAAGGCCTGTCCTGGGCATTCCTGCCCCCTTTATAACCTCGGTTTTCCCCTCCCCCATCACATTTTGAATTTGGTGCCAATGAAAAGACTGGACGCTCCCTATGACCACGCCTACAACATGAACGCACACACACATGTACGCGTAACGGCGGCCTACCCACGCTCACAAGCAAGAACGCACACACGCACACACGTGTATGCGAGGCGCCTAGCGGTACACAGGCCTATGCCTGTGCCTCCACCCCTCTTCTCTACAGCTGTTCCCGCCTCCCCAATTTTTCCCGCGCTCGAGAAATATAGCTAACCCTATAGTATATAATCACACTCACGGTCTGACCCGTGACAGAGTACAACTTCACAATGTAGTAGTTGTAATGAAACAGTACACGATCGATGTACTTACGTTACTAGCAGAAAAGAAGTGGAATGCGATAAATGTAGGGAAGTAGCTATTAAAGGTCCTAAAATCATTTGTGAAATATGTGAATCACTCATAACAAGAAAACAAAGGATCCTAAACTGTGTTAAGTGTAAAACTGTAGCTCACATTAAGTGCATCTCTAAGAAGACCAACAGTGAAGAACGGGAATTCCTATGCAACATGTGTGCCTTGCATTCATTACCGAATATTAATGTAAATGAACCAAGTATTAACAACTCAGAATCCAGCCAGGACACATTCAAAATCAAAGATGAATACAGAGTGTTCACCAACAAAGGGCTCCATCTTATCCACATTAACGCCAGATCAATGTACCATAAATTGTCAGAAATAAACTTGTTAGATAATAAAGCCAAAGCTTCAATAATTGCAATCACAGAAACCTGGCTGGATTCAAGTATAAACGATGATGAAATAAACATTCAAGGTTTCAACATGGTTAGGAATGATCGCAATAAGCAAGGGGGAGGAGTATGTCTGTATGTAAAAAACAACCTCACACACACAACTAGGACCGACCTCCATGTAGAAAATCACGAAGCTCTGTGGATCGACCTACACCTGCCGAGGACAAGACCCATCACAATTGGGGTGTGCTATAGGCCACCAGACGACACACAATTCTTGACCAAATTTGAACGAACTTTGTCATCGCTAGACCCTCGGAATGAATCCATTATACTAGGGGATTTTAACCTGTGTTACAAACAACGAAATAATAGGCTTGTACGAGAATATTGGCACATACTGACAATGCACAATCACAAACAACTCATCACAACCCCCACATGTATCTCTGAGAACACTGCCACAATATTAGACCACATAAACTGTAACAGAGAGGACAAAATATCCCAATCAGGGGTTATACAGACTGGGATAAGTGATCACTTCGTCACATATTGCACACGGAAAACCACAAAAATTACCCTAGAGAATCACAAGGTTATCAAAACAAGGTCACTCAGAAACTACAACAAAGAAACATTTCTGGACATTTTATGGAATACAGACTGGTCTCCAGTGTTTGGAAGTACAAACGTTAATGACGCATGGGTTGGCTTCAGAACCATCATCACAAACATCCTAGACGAAATAGCTCCTCTGAAAGACACGAATTAAAGCAAGGTCAGACCCATGGATCAACAATGACATACTACACCATCTGGAACACAGAGACAATCTGTTAAAAAGGCTAATGAAACATACACAGGATCAAGGTCTGAAACATGAGTTCAACAGGGCCAGGAATAAACTAAGTAGAAAAATCAAATCAGCAAAAACTAATTATTTCCACAATAAGGCAGAGGAATATCAGAATAACCCAAAGAAACTATGGAGGCACCTAAAAACAACAGGCTACAGCAACAAGGCAAGGGATTTGTCTAACACTAATATTGCTCTCAACATTAATGATCAGGTTTGCCACGATAAACGACAAATTTCAACCTACTTCAACACCTTCACCTCCATAGCAAACACACTTGCACAGAACCTACCACAACCTCTCAATAAATACACGACAACAACGGCCACCTTTCAAAATTTCTACAGAGATAAAGGCATACACCCGAACACATTTGGATTGCAAAATGTTACACCAAAATACACTTGACGAGCTCTCTAACCTAAATGTACATAAAAGCACAGGACCAGACAAAATTCCTGCCAAATTTCTACGAGATGGAGCCATTGGTATAGCAGGTCCCCAAACCCACATCATCAACCTGTCAATTAACACCAACACTGTACCTGCTGAACTGAAGGAAGCTATTGTAACCCCTCTATTCAAGAAAGGAAATAAACTAGAAGTTGGCAACTACAGACCAGTTAGCATATTATGTATTGTATCTAAAATCCTTGAAAGAGCGGTATACACCCAAATTGAACACTACCTCAAAGAAAATTATCTATTTTATAAGTTTCAATCAGGTTTCAGATACATGTACTCGACTGACTCCTGTCTCATCCACTTAACAGATCACATTCGTAAAGAAATTTCTAAAGGTAACTACACCGGTATGGTTCTTCTTGATCTACAAAAAGCGTTTGACACAGTAGACCATGATATCCTATGTAATAAACTACAAGCAATGGGCATTGGGTCTGTGAACTGGTTTAAATCTTATCTTAGTGGTAGAACACAGTCAAAATTGATGATAATATATCTGATCCTATGCCAATTAACTGTGGGGTCCTGCAGGGAAGCATCCTTGGTCCCTTACTCTTTCTCTGGTATGTGAACGACATGGAACTGAGCGTCTCGTGTAAATTATTACTGTATGCGGACGACCATGCTTCTGGTTTCAGGAAAAGACCCAATAAGTATTGCCGCTTCACTTTCCAAAGAACTAGAATCATGTAGTGAATGGCTAGTGGACAATAGACTATCTCTTCACCTGGGCAAGACGGAAGCCATCTTATGTGGGAAAAAACGCAAACTGAAAGACATTGTGGGCTTCTCGGTCAACTGTAATGATATTCCTATAACAACAGTGTCACAAGTTAAATATCTCGGACTATAACTGGACGCGAGTTTGTCAGGTGATTCAATTTTGGAATCTATCCTGTGTAAGTGTAGAGCATGTATAAAATACCTGTCTAGACAGGTGGGATGCTTGCCAGCGGCGACCAAAATGACCCTTTGCCAAGCGCTTGTTCAATGTCATTTTGACTATTCTGTGTCATCCTGGTACTCTGCATCATCTAAATCAGCACAGCACAAACTTCAGATCACTCAAAATAATATAGTTTGGTTCATGCTGAACCTAGGACCCAGATCACATGTTGGCCAGGAACAACTTCAGTCACTAGGTATGCTCAATGTCTCTGACAGGGCCAAACAAATCAGGCTCACTAATGCCTTCAAAGTTTTCTATGACAGAGCTCCAGAGTATCTTAAGAGTGATTTTGTTAAAGCAAATGAGAGGAGTGGACATAATACAAGAAACAGGATGTTTAATTTTAAGGTCCCGAGAATCCAAGGACAGGGTAAGCAAACATTCTTCTTCACTGCCATCAAAGACTGGAACGACCTACCCCAGTCAGTCCGTAAAAAGAGAACACCTGAACCGGACAGCTGCGAGAAGGGAGCACCAAGCTTATGTCTACTACTAAATACGACATAAGAGATAGGCAAACCAAACTGAAATAATTACTGATTACGGATTACTGATATTTACCATAGGATGTAAGGTATCTTAAAATAACCCCTTAGAAGTACTTTCTCTAAAGTATCTATTTCTTTTATCCTCCCCTTTTCCCCAGCTAACCTAATCCCACAAGGACCCCAATGGAAATATGCCTAACGGCCTTATTGGGCTATCCTTAGTTGGAATTATGCAAAGCTGGTACATGTCATATTTGTAACATACTATGTGGTACCAACTCTGTAAATTGCTAACTGAATAAATATTATTATTATTATTATTATTACAGTACTGCATACTGTACTCTAATTATAGTAAATCCTGTACCAAGGCAATGTAAAGATGTTGGGTGGTCACCAGTGTGGTCCAACAAGAGTACGAGCAAATCCAAGGTACTTTCAAGAAATGCGTCGAGTAGTTCCACCAGTGTCTTACTCCCTCAAGGCAATTTCTTGGTTATTAACCCAAGTCTTCCAGATATCTAGTCAGCCAGTGCGATCTAGAGTATCTTTTCAACTGTACTGCTTATGGATTTGGCAGGAGAGGTCTTACCAGTTCCGTAGTTCCTTCCGGCTGCGCATCTGGGGTTTAGAAGGGCGGTTGTGCTTAGAGGAAGGTCTATGTCGATGGTGGTAGCCCTTCTCAGAATTCGCGCCGCGGCGGTGGTGCGTCTCCGGGCAAGATGACGTGTGGTGGTTTGGGTTTTATGGAAGATGTCTCTTCCCTGACGTTGGTAGTGGACTTCTCTGGTTTCCCTGGTGGTGTTGGTTGTTAACCTCACGGTTATGTACTTTCCTGGGGTTGGGGAAAGTGGCAAGGTGATGGTGGTAACCCGGTCCTGATGTGGTGAGGAGGCTCTTATGTCCTTTTGCCTTGGTGGGGTGGTTACAGGAGTTGTTTTGATGCTGGTGCTTCCATCTCCTATTGTGCTTTTATCCCCCTTCTCGGTAATTATCTACTCTGAATTTTTAACCATATATCCTCGATACCTGTCCATTGTGCTATATTTGTGTAAAAAAAATCTGAGTTTAGTGACTCCTTAACATATACACAAACGCCGGAACCACAGCCGTTATCATGTCTATATAAGGTATAGTTGGGTATATCTATAAAAGTGTTAGGGTGTGGGGAGATAGCCAAGTTTCACTGATGCAAAGAACATCAGTATTTCTTTTGTTAATTAAGGTCTTTATTTCTTCTAGATTAGCTTGTAATGATTGGGCATTTATATGTTCGATAATTAGTGAATCCTTTATAAATGAGTAAGATGGAGAGTCGGCTTGGTCTTCTTTGCCACACTCCTAAGATCTGTAATATTCACACAATTTATTTTTATGCACTAGGTTGTGGCATTTACCGCATTTTATTTTGTGGTCGAAACGTCAGTTCGCTTGTTGGTGGTTAAATTCCCCGCAGTTGAAGCAGCCAGGTTTCTGTAAGTATTGGAGTTGTCTATATCGGGAAAGAGGAGGATATTCGTCATAAAATGTGTCCTGGTATGAAGGGTGATTATTGGGGTGGGGAGGAGGGGGAGGGATGGGATGAGGAGGAGGAGGGTTGGGATTGGGGGGGATGAGTATTGAGATGGATTGGTTCTACTTTGCAGGGATAATCTGCAGGTTTGAGGATTGTGCGTTGTATTGGAGGGGGAGGGGTAGGTGTAGGGTGGACGGGAGATGAGTTGAGGGGGGTGGCAGCTTCTCTTCTGTTCAGGTGTTGTCCCACGTGGAGACCATCAGCCCCTTACTAGAGACATGTTTGATGAGGGTGAGCGTAGAGGTTAGTTTGGGGAGAGATGCTGTTCTTGTTCATGCTGTCTGTGTCCTCGCCTTGCCTGGTGGGCCTTTATTTGTGTTTGTCTAGGTGGAGAGGTCTGCCGTCGGTTTATGGCCTGCCACCGATCCTTGTCGACGAGACTTGCGTGGGCCGGGCAGGTGGAGGTGGTGGTGGCTGACGTGGGTATGGGGTAGTGGTTGATTGTTGTTTGGTGGATGGCTTGTATTTAAGTCGGTGTTTGAATTTGTCTTTATTTGGGCCCAATTTAGACAGTTGTTGAAGGTTGGGTGGTGCTTCTCCATGGCCCCGAGTAGCTTAACCACACCTGTCCTGTTTAAGAGAGAGCCCTGGTGCTCCCTGTAGGTGTTGAAATAAACCTCATATATTTCCCCTGCAGCCAGCTTGGCAAGAGGCTTTGACATCCCTCAAGCGCAACAAAACAGGCATGCCCGAACAGGTTCGAACAATGCTCCGTGTTAGTTACATTAGCGCCACTGTATTGAAAGGATTAACATGTATTGTTAGAGCTTAACAGAGAGGATTAAAAATAAAGAAAATAAAGTCCTAGTAATATACCGAACATCCATCAGTTCTATATGGCAAAAAAATTGGTTACAAAATGTATGAAGAGATTAATAGAATTGCCCAAACTAATCTTCCCTTTAATATAATATTGGTAGTAATAAATGTAACTTCTACAGTATAATGGTAGGAAATTATATAGAATAATCAAGGGAAAATCACCATCAGTATACAATATGTTGATGGTGATTCATTCATAGTGTTTTACTTCATATTAAATTCCTTTCTTTTACCTTCTATTTTCACTTTATCATGGGTAATAAAAGGTATTTTATTACATTTAAACTGATTACTTTTTGTATGCTGGTGCAGGGGTGAGTCACGCAGACGACCTTCAGTATCTGTTTGAGTGGGACTGGGGGCCGCTGGAGACCTTGGAGGACCTCGCCGTCAGGGAGATCTTTGTCTTCACCTTCACAAACTTCGTCAAGACACTGTGAGTTAGTAAGAGAGAGATAAACAGACAGACGAGTGAGTGGAGCAACAAACGAGACATACTGACAGAAAGACATTACACATAGATAGAAAGTGAGATAAACTGATTAAAGAAGACAAACTTGCATACTGGTAATTAATGCAAAAAAAAAAAAAATCTATCAGCAAATTCTCCAACAGCATGTACTGGTCCTATCCAGAGTGGCATCCTTTACCTTACCTTAGCTGTCTCTATCTGTCTCTTTTCCTGTACTATTTTTCCTTCTAGGTGCTGGCGAGATGACCCGATTGGGTGGCACTGCAAGGGGGGCTGTGGATGGTGGGGGCATTGGCCCGGGGGTGCAAGCCCGTGGGCTGATGATCCAGTATCCAGCTGCCCTCTCAAAGACAGATCTCATCTCACCCTAGCCCCTTTTGGGGCCTGTGCATCTGGCGCTGCTTCGGTCAATCGGACTCGGGACTGCTCGGCCCGACAGTCTGGGGAACTACAATAACAACAACATCATGAGCTTTGTTGAGCTTGATATGCAGTATTGGTAAACAAAGTGGCATGTGACCTACAGTAAGCCAAATTTACATATATGCCAAATTGAGCTAAATAATTAGAATAGTAGAAACACCTGAGGAGGAGCACTTTATTGACAACGTTTTGCAGATAGCTTCTTCAGGTCACAGTGACCTGAAAAAAGCATCTGCGAAACGTTGTCAATAAATTGCTCCTTAAAGAAAGTATTTGCGGAAAGTTGTCAATAAAGTGCAATAAAGTACGTGAGTTTTGGAGTTCCTGTTGTGAATAATTTTGTGGAAGGCTAGTTGATTAGTGTTGTGTAGAGTCATCAGCATATGAGTGAAATGGGGCTGGAGGTGCAGTTGAAAAGGTCGTTAATGAATAATAAGAAGAGAATTGGAGATAGGATAGAACCCTGAGGAACACCGGAGCTGATAGGTTTAGGAAGTGAACGGTGGCCGTCCACAACCGCAGCTATGGAACGGTCGGAAAGGAAATTAGAGACAAGACACAGATGGAGGGATAGAAACCAAAGGAGGGTAGTTCGTAAATAAGGGAATTGTGCCAGACTCTATCGAAGGCCTTCGATATGTCTAGCGCAACAGAAATGTAGTCTCACCGAACTCCTGAATGTAGGATGACCAAGAGTTGGTAAGATAAGAAAGAAGGTCACCAGTAGAGCGGCCCTTAACCTGACAAGAGCGATATAGACGTAGGTGCTAGGGTAGTTATTTGTGCATTTCTAGCCCTGGATTCTGACAGAATTCGTTATATTTACAATATAAACCATTATTTGTTTTCGGTATGCTTTTATTTTACATATATGATGTATATATGAACCTTCAAGAGTGCTAAAATAAGTGGGAAAAGCATTTGGGTGGTGAAAAACGAAGATATTGGCCACCCGGTCATAATCTCAGGCGAGAGAGAGAGACAGGCAGCCCTCCCCTCTCGCTGTCTGGGAGTCAACTGAGACGAGCGAGGCGGTGTGTGCCGGTGTCTGGGTGTTGCATAACGATCTTTTATGCAACCCACTTGTGCTACATTATCGCGGGAGAGAAAAATAACCGATAAATGATGATAATAAGAGGAAAAATAGGTGATAATTGAGGAGGGGAGGGAGGGGGGAATAAGGTGGGGAAGGAGGGGAGGGGGGTGGGTGAGATTTACATGGATGAGTACTGGAGGGGAATTATCTCACCTAGAGACAAATTCCTTTGTTTTGATAGGCCCTTTTTTTTTATGGAAGGCTTTTTTTATGGTCCTGCTTCCGTGAGGCCTATCGCGTTCCCTATAGGAAGCCTTCCGTGAGGCCTATCGCGCTTGTCGGGTTAAGGAAGCCATACTGGCGATCTGAGAGTAGGTTATGGAAAGATAAATGTTTAAGAAATGTTTGAGGTAAGACTAGTTTAAAAAACTTTAGAGATGCAACAAATGAGAGCAATTGGACGATAGTTGAAGGGTTGAGAGCAGTCACCCTTCTTTGGGACAGGTTGAATAAGAGCAAACTTCCAGCAAGAAGGGAAGACGTTAGAGGAGAGACAGAGATGGAAGAGTTTGCCTAGGCAGGGAGTCATCATGGAATCACAGTTTTTTAGTACAACAGGAAGAACACTGTCCAGTCTGTACGCCAGAGAGGGTGGAAAGTACATCCTTGGAAGAGATTATAATGTTTGGCATAAGTAAGAGAGAGGGGGTGGAGAGGGACGAATAGCACAAGAATTATCCAAAGTGGAGTTTTTAGCAAAAGTTTGAGCGAAGAGTTCAGCTTTGTCAGAGGAAGAAGTGACAGTAGTACCGTCAGAGTGGAAAAGAGAAGGGAAAGACGAGGAAGGAAAATTGTTGGAAAGGTTTTTGGCTAGATGACAGAAGGCTTGGGAAGAGCTAGAGTTGGATAGTTCAGTGCATTTATTATTGATGAAAGAGTGTTTGGCGAGTCGAAGAATAGATTTGGCTTGATTCCGGGCAAAAACATAGGAAGTATGAGATTCTTGAGTTTGAAGGCGACGTTACTGTTTGAATGCTTCCTCCTTATTGCGGACAACAGTGAGTAAACCAAGATTTGTTTGCATTAGACTGAGAGAAAGAAGATGGAATGTATGCTTCCATGCCCAAGAGGATTACCTCATTACCTCAGTAATGCGTTCAGCACTCTCCGAGGGTCCCTGGCCAAGGAAGCAAAAGTCATTCCATGGGAAATCAAAGAAGTACTGCCGGAGAGCCTCCCAGTCGGCAGCGCTAAAGTACCACTAGCGCCGCCGGCTGGGAAGATCAGGCTGCCGTACTGGAGAGAGAGGACAGGTGACAGAAAAGTTTATGGTCGGACTGTGCCCCTGTGCAGAGCAAAAAGCTGCGCAGGGGTACAACAAAACTGGAGGCGGTTGAGCACACCCAGCTTCTGGGAAAATGTTTTAGCAATGTTTTAGCAAGAATAATCTTTCCAAGAGAGAGCAGAAGAAAAAGAGACACCGAGAATATTAAGAGAAGAAGAAGGGAGGTGGTAGGACAGAGCGGGAGAGGTGCACCGAAGGAGAGGTGGAAGGATGGAGTGAGGAAGTATATGAATGAAGGCGGTGCTGGTTGGGAGGAGGGGCGTCGACTGACTGGGAACAGAGGTGCATGGGGGCGGTTCGTTCGTGGCCACCCCTTCGGGGATTGCGGCGTCAGGCAATAGATAGATAGATGAAGGGTTAATTTGTATGTTGTTGAAGAGTAAGTCATAGTTTTCTGGAAAGGGGCGATGAGTAGACAGATGGAGAAATTAAGTTTTGGAAGCATTGAAAGTAATAAGGTTTTCTCTGCCCCAATTTGATATAGTAGAGAGATCAGAAGATAAGTGCTTTATGGCCTCCTTATGTGAGTTTTGGAGTTCCTGCTGTGAGTGACTTTGTGGAAGGCTAGTGGAATACAGTAATGTAGAGTCATCAGCATATGAGTGAATGGGGCTGAAGGTGCAGTTGAGAAGGTCATTAATGAATAATAGGAAGAGAATTGGAGATAGGATTGAACCCTGAGGAACACCAGAGTTGATAGGTTGAGGAAGTGAACAGTGGCCGTCCACAACCGCAGCTATGGAATGGCCAGAAAGGAAATTAAGACAAAGGCACAGATGGAGGGATAGTAACTGAAGGAGGGTAGTTTGGAAATGAGGGATTTGTGCCAGACTCTATCGAAGGCCTTTGACATGTCTAGCGCAACTGAAAAAGTCTCACCAAACTCCCGATTGGAGGATGACCAAGAGTTCGGAAGATGAGAAAGAAAATCACAAGTAGTCCCCTTAATACCCTTAAGGAAGCCATACTGGTGGTTTGAGAGTAGGTTATGGGAAGATAAATGCTTAAGAAGTTTTAAAGTAAGAATAGTTTCAAATTCTTTAGAGATGCAAGAAATGAGAGCAATTGGTCAATAATTGGGGGTTAAGAGCGGTCACCCTTCTTAGGGACAGGTTTAATGAAAGCGAACTTCCAGCAAAAAGGGAAGACTTTAGAGGAAAGACAGAGACGGAAGAGTTTGCCTAGGCACATCTACCTATCGATAAATGCATAAACTTTGAGGTACGTAGAATTCAGGCACCAGACGGTGTTGTGGTTAGTTGTACTTAAAATAGTTTTTAGTTGGAAGCCGGGCCATGAAACGTTAACTCTTCTCAGTATAATATACTAGTTCACTACAGTTGATTGGATACTAAAATTCGATACAATGACAAAAAGGGTTCATTAACCTACAGTACATTTATAGGAGTTTAAGTGAGGCAAAACATTTAATGTATTTCACAGTCCCTTCGATTATAAAAAAGTTGATGACAGACCAGAAACATTGAGTGGCAAATCAGTGTTTGTAATTGCCAATTAACTTATTTATATATGGTTCGAGGAGTGTCTTTTTGGACCTCCCTTGTTTCGTTCCATTAGTTAAGAGATTTTAAGAAATCTCACCCCATTAGTTTGGCGTTAATAAAACGCTTCACCCCATTCAGGTGTCTATTTTTTTATTGGCGAGCAACAGTGTATCCCAGTCTTCGGATGGGACATTTTTCGGTTCAATGTTATTTTAATACCACGAATTTTGTTGATATATTTGAAGATAAATATTGAATCTATATGCTATAAATATCATAAGAAAATTTGGGTAAAATTCTAGTTTCACGTACACAGCGACAAAAGGGAGGCGCCGTTGTAAAGGCATAGCTTCCCGACCAACTATGAAGATCAGGGAAATTGCTGGGTAAAAGACTAAATATAATGATAATAAACTACATTAACGACATTAGCCTAACCTAACAACCTTACCTAACCTAACCTAGTATTATGTAATAGCTATGGTGCCGCATATGGGGAGAAAATATATTTTTTTTTGGTCAATATTTACGAGTCACACCACAGCTGGGATCTCATTTCTAATGGTAGTTTTGGGTTCCTATCATTCTATGCTTCATTGCTATATACTTTTTATCCAACGGAAAATATTTTCTTTTCTTGGCTTTATTTTTTTTTTAGCATTGACCTAACCAAAAAACCTAACCTAACCTAACCTAATAGCCCCCAAATACATTTAGGTTAGGTTAGGTTAGGTTTTTTGGTTAGGTTAATGCTAAAAAAGAAAAAAAAAAAAAAAAAAAAAAAATAGGCCTGCCGCCTAGGACCTATATACTGTATATATATATATATTTTCCGGTGGATAAAAAGTATATAGCAATGAAGCATAGAATGATAGGAATCCAAAACTATCATTAGAAATGAGATCCCAGCTGTGGTGAGACTCGTAAATATTGACAATTTTTTTTTACAGTAGGTATAATTCCTTATAATGCATTTCCGCCGCTTTGGACATATATAGGAATTAAGTATGGTATATGACAACTCTAAAGTAGCCATATAAATTAATGAGTATGCTGTGAAAGCGAAACTAGAATTAAACCAAAATTTGTTTTAACCCTCAGCAAAACCTAATAAAAAAGTATGGTACTAACATTTATTTTTTGTAACAAGGTTGTCAATACGGTACTTCCAGTTATCGATAGCTCTAAAGATCATATGAAAATGTGTTAAACCCTCGGAAAAACTTAATATAAAAGTATGGTATCAAATTTTAATTTTCGTAACAAGGTTGTCAATACGGTACTTTCCCGTTATCAATGTATAATCAAATCTGAAGATTGCATAGTAAACACCGTAGACTTCATCGACTTTATTTCACCTTCGTATAATCGACAGCCAATGTTGTTTTTTTTTTACTAAGGGATTAGTACTCAACCAGCGGGGGTGTGGGGGCAGCAGCCCCCACCCATAATACTAGGTTAGGTTAGGTAAGGTTTTTAGGTTAGGCTAATGTCTTTCCAAATCACTATCGGGGGCATGTCTCAACATCGATCAATAGGCCTAATGGGGAAAATAGGTTTTCCCGAGATTTCTAATTAATTGCAAACACTATATATTGATGCAAATGAACAATTTCTTTTATAAAAAAACACTCGGAAAATTCGTGGTATTAAAATAAAAAAAATCCCATTTTTCTATCGAAAAATTTAAATATCGAGCTTAAAGGGGGTCTGGGTGGGCACCTTTTAGTTTGAAGGAAGTCTGGGAAGATGTTTTTGTCAGACAAACAAAACATATGTTGCTCGAAATTGGTAGAAACAAACAAAATCCTCGATACAAATGAAACACCATATCATAACAACCCACAAGACGTCCGGTCAGATAGTGTTAAGCTATAATAATGTTACTCCGCATACGTGGCTATTCACAATATCTTGTTTTGCACACATTACTGTCTACATGTACGCCTATCTCCTGTTCCCCAGCCACCCGACCGCTGCCAACATGACAGGTGGGTTAGTGTGGGAGGCAACAGGACCTCCCTTCTTCCCTCACCTGGTCATCTCTCCCTCACCACACATGCAGGAGGACTGGAGAGCAAATGACCGTACAGCACTCTGGAACCAACTGCCTCTGCCGGGAAATTTACACCTCGGCAAAAAATTGGTTCTTTAATTTAGTTCCTGAATCCATGTCAACACAGTGAATCATCCCGTTCTAGCTTAACTCAATCATCCCGTTCTAGCTTAACTCAATCAAACCTTACTAAACTGCGTACTTAGCTTTGCATTTGTAAAATTGCTGTAGTTAATTTAATTATATAAACCTTTCTTAGAATTGGAAAGGTTAGTGTTTGAACGAATCTTCTGTAATATACAGGAGTTATTCATATCCCATATTGCTCAGTATCGGGAAAAAAAATCATGACGATAATCGAAAATATTTTTAAAACTGATTCGTAGATGGACAACGAGAGCACCATTCTCTAGAGTGCCAAAACATCAGTCACTGAGTTTTCCCGTTTCGAAAATTGCTAGATCATTCTAATATATGCTACCAAACTCGGTTACTAGCATTTGCATTGATTGCTGATATTAAGACTCAAAAATATATAATGTTGCTGTACAGTTTGCCGCACAAGTCCTGTGAAATCGTATTTTGGAAGTGTCAGACACACCTCCCAAACCCCCCTCCCTCACTCTACCTCCTTCCTTCCAACCCACCTTTCCTCCCTCTCTTCCACTGTTCGACTCATAGTATCTCACGGTTATGAAGTAGGTGTGTTGTGAATCACTTAAACCACTTGCTTTCATTTCATTATATTGATACCCTAGCCGTAAATGAATATACCGTTTCGCTAACGTTGTTCAATGTTATACAATGAATACAGTTCAAAGGGCGTTGTCCAATGTAATTTATCCTTAATAAGTGAGAGAGATATTCAGACCACACAGACCTTGCGATGCCAACTAGTTGGTCCGGCCTTAATACTATTAGACAGGGACAGTTTATAGTGGAAGAATAGGACAGTCAAGTAGAAGGCTCTCTCCCCACCCTCCGGCTAAAAAGCCGTACCAGAAAATAGGATTAAGTGTAACGTTATGGGTCAGGAATTGCCCACAAGGAAAGTTTGTATAGAGTATAGAAAGAAATTAGTTTGAAAGGGAAATTACACATGCCTACTGATTAATTCATATTTATCCAATCTCCATCAGATGATCGTCCAGTCTTTTCTTAAACGTATCAATTGAATTACTGTCGACCGCCTCCCTTGCATTCCACTCTTTAGCCACACTGTATGTGAAGAAATTGTGTGTCACATCTAAGGATGCTTTCTCTAATTAATTTCATTCCATTACCTCGGGTTGCAGCATTGTTATTAATCGTGAACAGTGCACTGATATCTACTCTGTCAAATCCTTTAAGTTTCTTAACACACTTGAAAAATTGGCCTCGCAACCTCCTTTTCTTTAGCGAGAACACATTTTGTTTTAATCTTTTATAATATGGCTTGGTTTTCAGTTGCTCTACGCTGCACACATTCGAGTTTTTTAATGTTTTTCTTGAAATACGGGGACCCGAACTGAACGCCATATTCAAGATGGGGTCTAACAATGAGAGAGAGAGAGAGAGAGTGTGTGTCCTGAAATATGTCCTCATAAATTGTTTTTTTAATTTTTGTTATGTATACTCGGTTATGTTTGTGTGTATTTGTTTGTGAATATTTAGTTGTCAGAGTTTGTCTTTCGGTATAATATTCAGTATTCTACATATTTTAGAATTACTTACTTGATGTTGTCATTCCTCTCTTTTAGTAACTAATACGGCAATATTATTCGAGATTATACATGACCCATTACATTTCTTTTGACAACATTTACAGTGCCATGAGTTATACAGCCTATCATATCCCTTCATCACCACTCTTATTATTGTAAGCATTACTACCGGTATTGTTCTGCTCCTCTATTGATGCATTAACCCCTTCTATACCGGCGACATCTTTTTATATTATTCCTGCTATATTTAGACGATATTTGTGCCGCTTAGGAATGATCTGTGGTAGTAAAAGGGGTTAATGAGATAGTTCAAAGCCTGTTAATTGCTGGAGACCCTTTTAACACTGAATAAGATCGTCTAACAGCAGCCAGAATAAAGCTAAAAGGACGGTGCCGGTACAGAAGGGGTTAAAACTCGATCCTTACTACACTTCTCCTTGCTGTTTATGATTATGACATTGCGTATTTATTGCTCATCAATTTCTCAATAATACCATATACTGTAATTGGAAATAAGGTTTTAGGAAAGAACTATATTAATATTCACGCATGCATATAATTTATAATATCCCGATTCACAACTGAATTGGGAATACTTAAGGTCTATCTATCTATTGCCAGACGTCATAGATGTTGAATTACGATCATCTCTCTCTCTCTCTCCCTTTCTGAGTTGTCTGAAATATGCTTCCTGCGTAACTTATCCAGGCATTGTTTTATGAAATATGAATACAAATTTATAACTCGCCATAACTTTGTTAACTCTTTCTGTACCAACGACGTCTGTTATATTGTATGCTATCCATATTTAGACGATTTTATGCAGCTTAGGAAGATGGTGTAGTTAAAAACGTTTATTGAGAGAGTTCGAAGCCTTATAATTACTAGAGATCCTTTCTAAACTGAATACCATCGAATAGTAGTAGCCAGAAGAAAATACAAAGGCTAATGACGGTACGGAAGGGGTTAAGAACCTTGTTTATATATTTATTTACAGCTAGGGTATCAATATAATTAAATGAAAGTAAGTGGTTTAAGTGATTTGCAATACACCTACTTCATAACCGTGAGATACTATGAGCCGGACAGTGGAAGAGAGGGAGGAAAGGTGGGGTGGAAGGAAGGAGGTGGAGTGAGGGAAGGAGGTTGGGGAGGTATGTCCGACGCTGCCAAATTACGATTTCACTGAGATGGTGAAAGCACGACTTGTGCGGCAAACTGCATGCCCCATATACTGTATATCTAATAAACCTTAACAGTACCTCGAGACCGACTAATATGATTCAATTCTATGTCTGGAAGCAGTGGGAGGGTGAATTAGGTACAGTACGTGTACATTTGTGGACAGATGAAACAGATACAGCCTTGGTCTGTCCAAGACCTCAATAGAGGGCAGCACAATTAGTGCCCATAAATTATCTGGTAACAGTGATGGTGTGGGGGTAGGAGGGGGAAGGAGGGTACAGGAGTGGGAGGGGTAACCAGCGGCAGGTGGGGGTGGAGGGAAGTGGGTGACCAAATACTTTACTGTGAAAGAATTGTTAATTTTGTGTTTTGATCATTATGTGGTATTATGATTGCAAACTATTGGATTGCTGGTATTAATGAAACATATAATACTGCTATAGTTGTAGACAATTTAAACAGACACCCTCCAATAAGAAACTGTGTGTTTCTACCTCGAGAATCATAGATGGGGGAGGGGAGAAGGTATTATTATTATAAAGACTAGCACCAAACCCATGAAAACTATGTGGCACTAAAACTCATGATTAAAACGGCAGAGGTAAGCTAGGCGAATTCAAGAAAGATACAAAGCTATGGGGAAAAAAAACGTTACAGCAAGGTAAAAGACGAGCACGAAACAGAAAATGCATACAGAGATCCAGATACAAAGTGCACAGTGACAAACTATAGAGGGCAACTAGCAGTATTGCAGGATAGGGGTAGGTGGTGGTGGATTACAAAGAAACCTGTGGCTGGAGCGTGAATTATTTTACGAAGAACAATTAATTTAAACTTTGGTAATGGCATAATAAATAAGTTGTCTAACATCTCACTTACCCACTTTCGATTGTGATAGTAATAAAACGAATTCTTATGCATTAAATATTCAACTATGCAAAACATCTTCGCAGAGCCTCATAATACCATAAGCCTTGATAAGATTAGGTAGAGGGGTGTGTAGCATGATAAACGCGCTATAGGCGTATCTCTCTCTCTCTCTCGTTCTCTCTGAACATAAGCACAAACCGTTTGTCGGTTGTATATCTAATTTACTTTGAAACATTATATATATATATTATTACAGTAAATGAAGCAAGCTTTATCTACCTATTTATCTTTGCTATATTCATTCTATGTTTTAGTCTGCAGTTTTACTGTTATAGCAAACTGGGTCAACCGTGATAATATTTACACACTACACTATATATATTTGCAGTGCAGTTCTTTTATTTTGTAAACTAAATACTACCATATTTTTTTAGACAATTGTATGGAACTGACAGCAGCCCCTTCTCTGTATTATCCTACTTTCTCTATCCTACTTTCAAAGCCAAAGGCGGATGCAGCAAACTCACAGGCTCTCATGTTCCCGATTTTGACTCTTCTGAATTTTCCCCTTTATGGCTCAAATTATCCTGTCATTCTCATACTAAATATTTCTGTTTTGTCTATCTTTCCCTTAACTCTACTGACTTTCCCAAATTTGTTGAGTATCTAAACTCTTAACTGGAACACATCCTAGCCATCTCTCCTTTCTCAGAAATCACCATCTTCGGAGATTTTAACCCACCCCACCACCAATTGTTCTCCTCTCATTCCACTGACTAACCTGGTGAACAATCTATATCTTTTCTATCATAAATGACCTAGAGCAGTTGGTTCAGCAACCCACCCGTAGCCCACATAGCTTCGGAGATCGACCTAACATTCTTGACTTGTTTCTAACTTCTAACCCTTCTTCTTATACTGTCGATCTTTTCCCTCATTTGGGCTCCTCTTACCTATCTCTCGTACCTGTCCTATCTCTCCAGTACGGCCATCCGATTGAGCCGAACTAGCCAGCCGGCGGCACTTGTAGCTCTTTGGCACTGCCTACTGGGAGGCTCTCCGGTAGTACTTCTTTGATTTCCCATGGAATTACTTTTACTTCCGTTGCCGGGGACCCTCGAAGAGTGCTGAACTCATTACCGAGGTAATCCTCTCCGGCATGAAGGCATACATTCCATATTCTTTCCCTCAGACTAATGTAAAATAAAACTTGGCTTACTCACGCTTGTTAAACTTCTGTCCGCAAAAAGGATGAAGCATTCAAACGGTACCGACGCCTTCAAACTCAATAATCTTATTCTTCCTATGTTTCTGCCCAGAATTAAGCCAAATCTGTTCTTTGACTCACCAAACACTCTTTCATCGATTCTATATTTAATGCACTGAACTATCAATATCTAATTATAATGTCGGACAGGCTGGGAGAGAGGTATCTTGACCAGGATTCGACCTCACTCACTCCAGGTATATTTGGAAGGGCTGAGCATCATAAGCACTCGGCCATAAACTCATGGCCGAGTGGTTATGGTGCCCACCTCTTCCAAATATACCTGCAGTGAGTGGGTTCGAATCATGTTACCTCTCTTTGAACTATCCAACTCTAAGCTCTTCCCAAGCTTTCTGGTATCTAGCCAAAAACCTCTCCACCAATTGTTCTTCCTCGTCTTTCCCTCCCCTTTTCCACTCTGACGGCACTACCGTCACTTCTTCCTCTGACAAAGCTAAACTCTTCACCCAAATTTTCGCTAAAAACTCCACCTTGGATGATTCCTGTGTTATTCCTCCCCCTCCAACCCCCTCTCTCCTACTTATACCTAATATCCTAATCTCTTTTAAATATGTGCTCTCTACCCTCTCTGGGCTTCATACTAAGAAGGCGTAATGGTGTTCCTCCTGTTGTACTAAAAAAACTTTGCTTCCATGCTGACTCCCTGCCTAGGCAAACTCTTTCGTCTTTGTCTCTCCTCTAATGTCTTTCCTTCTTGCTGGAAGTTTGCTCTCATTCAACCTATCCCAAAGGGATGATCGCTCTCAACCCTCCAACTATCATCCAATTGCTCTCATTTCTTGCATCTCCAAAGTTTTTTGGAAATTATTCTTACTTCGAAATTTCTTAAGCATCTCTCTGCCCATATAAACTACTTTCAGATCGCCAGTATGGCTTCCTTAGGGGTCGCTCTACTGGTGATCTTCTTTCATACCTTATTCATATCTTACTAACTTTTGGTCATCGTCCTTTCATGATTTCGGTGAAAACTTTTCTATTGTGCTAGACATATCTATAAGTCCTTTAATAGAGTCTGGCACAAATCTCTAACTTCTAAACTACCCACCTTTAGTTTTTGTCCCTCAAATTGTGCCTTTATCTCTATTTCCCTTCCTGGCCGTTCCATGGCTGCAGTTGTGGACGGCCATCTTTCAATTCCTCAACCTATCAACTATCAGCTATTCATTCATATGCTGATGACTCTACCTTACACTATTTAACTAGTTTTTCAGAACCCTCCAGCAAGCAATCTCTCAAAAAGTCACGTGACGATGCCATATCATCTGACCTATCAACAATTCCCATTTGGGGCAGAAAATATATTGTTGCTTTTGGTGCTTCCAAAACCCATTTCTCCATTTATCTACCCATCAAGAACTCCCACAGGACTTTCCCTTATACTTCAACAATACACAAATCAACCCTTCATCTTCTCTCAGTATTCTCGGTGTCTCCTTTTCTCCTGATCTCACTTGGAAAGATCATATTACCACCCTTGCTAAAACAGCTTTCCAGAAGCTGGGTATGCTCAATCGCATCCGGGGGTTCTTTACCCCGACCAGGGGCGTAGCTAGAGATTTGGAGGCCCAGGGGGCTTGGTGCCTGGAGGGGCCCCCTCCATGGTTTGCTTATTATAGAAGGGGGTGGGGGTGGCGAGCGAAGCGAGCCTAATCAGCTGGGGGGTTCGGGGGGGCGCTGTAAGCCCCCCCCCCCCCCGAGAATTTTTTAGAATAATAATGCTACCTAGGTGCATTTTGACGATATCCATGACTCAATAGTGGGGTACTGGTAATAATTTAATATACAATTAATTATTATATCACCGTTATCTAATGGATTAGGAATACATGTACAATGGATGGTACAATACTGTAAAACATATAGGCTATAACCATCTTCTAAAACCCTAAACGTACTTTCCTGAGGTTAAAAACTTTTTTTTTTTTTTTTTGTCTATGCAGTATGTATACTAACTTTAGCTATTTATTCATATTTGTTGGTGAGTAAATTATAAAAAGGTTATAAAAATTATAAGTGATTAAGGATTGATATAATGTTTAATATTTGGTTAAATATACATTTATAAATAAAGCATTCTAGTTAAACTCGATAAACAATAATGGGGTTGAGAATTTTCTTCCTACAAATACCATTTCCTAAACAGAGAATGTTTAGGCCTTATTATCTCTGCTAAGTTATATCACAATTTAATCATATAATATACAAAAAAGAAAAGAAAAAAAAAGGAAATCTTAATTTTTAACTTTGACTTAAATTAATACTTTGAAGTATATAGAGCATGTTGTGATCATTTTCATCCTACCTACAACTTTCGTCGTGCCTTCTTTGCAGCAAAATCGTCTATCACTTCATTGATTTCTATTTTATCTAAGAGGTCCGACTCCACTGACATCAAAACCAAGCTGCTGAGCCTGTCTTGCTCCATTGTGGTCTGTAGATAGTTTTTCACTAACTTCAGTTTTGAGAAGCTTCTTTCACAGGATGCAATGGAGGTTGTTAGAGTGAGCAAAATTATGATTGCAGTTGCAAGGCTGGGACAGACATCATTGCCGTATGCAGCTAATTTCTTCAAAATATCTTCTGGTGCTGTTGGTACTTGTTTGTTGAAGAAAAGCACACGTGCATAATTATTATATGATGTCATTAAAAAGTGATATGGGTTGCACATCATCATACAAGGAGGCAAAGTCAGCACTATGTTTGTGTAGAGATTCCTCATCCATAGACTTCATAAGAAGATCGGTTTGAAGGAATCCAAAGCGCCCCAAATGCTCTCTCAGCCTCTGAAATCTCTAGCCAAAGGGCTAGATTAACCTACAAACGAGTATTCAATGCTCACAACTGTCTTCCTTCTTATTTCACAGTTCCTGGGCTTGATATGTACAGCCACCATATATATAATAGCCTATATATATAATAGCCTATATATGGAAGGCGTATGGTAGCATAAATAAAAGTGCTCCAGAGTCTAAATTTGAAAGAATGAGTCATAGTGCTCATAGCCTAACCAAGGTAGCCTACACTCTACACCATTAATGTTGCCTCTCTATGCTCTATTTTAGCTGATGTATTGCACCCATACTTAATTGACTAATATTAAACGACTATGCATCTTTTTCACGATAAAGCTAAGGTTTAGTAAGACCATAAACATTGTATAGGCTATGTTAGGCCCCCTACAGTTCGAGAAAAAAATATGAGACCAAAACATAGGCCTACAAATTTCAAGGCCTAAAAATTTAGCACTTTAGAAGTTTAGCCTACTCTACAAATATCTTCGATACCACTCAACTTTCTCACAAGGTTAAGTACGTAGGTTATCTATGAAATATAGCTATCGATTTGACCATTACAGTTCACGAAAAAGAAAATATTACCGAAATTTTTGGTTCATATATTTATATATAATTGTATGTAGGCCTTATCTTCGATTATACACTCAACTTACTAACAATCACCATGTTTCTTGTTGTCAAATTAGGCTATATCTTATTATTCCTTTACACATGCTTACGAAAAACACAGTATATTAACCAACTGCCAAACTCAATAGTGCTATTTTGTAATGTATATAAAGTATAATGATCAGGCCTACCTATAGGCAGTGCGTCCTAAGCAAGTGGCGGGTAGGAGGCTAGGAGCGAGAGCGACGATGTTTCACCTTGCACTGCCAAATCAATACTGATGGAGTGATCGTTATTTTTCTAATTTTAAATACCCATGACGTCGCAGGATAGAAGAAAAGAAAGACGTTACATCAGAAAACACACATGGTGTTTATTTTACTCATTATTAATATTACTTATATATACAGTATATACTATTAGTATAATTAATATTATTTTCAGATCCATTTGGGGGCCCCCTTCTCTTGGGGGCCCGGGGGGCGATTTCAAACAGTCCCCCCCTCCCCCCCCCCTTAGCTACGCCACTGACCCCGACACAGCTTCTTGCTCTGTACAGAGGCACAGTGCGTCCATGTATTGAGTATTGTTCCCATGTGTGGGGAAGATCCTCTCACACAGCATTTCTTGACAAAGTAGAAAAGAAAACCTTTCGTCTCATTAACTGATGTCCACTCCCTGACTCTCTGCGATCTCTCTCTCTTCGCCGCAAAGTTGCATCTCTCTCGCTATTCTACTGATATTACAATAATCAGTGTTCCTCACCCTCTCTCAATGTATACCACCTCCTTTACGAAGAGTACGTAGAACCTGTCTCCCAATACAATTCCACCCCTACTCTTTGCAACTCTGCAACCCAAGAGTGAAACGATATTCCCAATCTTTCCCCTATTCGACAGCTGAGCTCTGGAACGCTCTACCCTGAATCCATTTTCCCCTCATCCTATGACTTTAATTACTTTAAACTCCGTGTATCAAGGCATTTTGGCTCGAACATTCCTTGATTTTGGCCCTGTCACTCTTTCTACTATGGGAAAGGAATTCGTCAGAGACAGTTCTGCCTTTTGTCTCACTAACTCACATAGAAAAATTATCTACTAACTATAATATGACCATGCTTTTATTTCAGTCTCGCTCTACAGGTTTTGTGCAAGTCAATTATTTAGTATGATTAAGATTACCCTCTTTATTGGTGGTGATGGGCTGGTCTATCAGAGTGAGAACTGAGCGATCTCTGCCATACCCATAGCTTACTCTGACTGTTCCTTTTACTTACATATTTTCTAGATCTCAAGTGACGGCGTCTCTTCCGTGGATTGACCTCCCAGTCTACCAAGATTGGAAGCCAAAGCGTCACATTTTTCCGTTGCCTCCTCAACTTTCTTTTCATAATTGCTGAGGGGCACAGGGCCCTGGGTGTGGCTTTGGTTTCCCGGGCGTTTCTGCACCCTCCTCAGCTCCCCGCCATGGAGTGGCTTCGGTCACCCAGGCTTTATTGTGGTCGGCAGGGAGAGTTCTGTGGGGGCGCTCGGTTATGGCCTTGGCCTTGCTCGAGGCCTTGGGGCTGTTCGGCCAGGCAGCTTGGGGAACAACAACAACAACCCTCTTTATTGGTTAATAAGGATGTATAAAATCTAGAGTTACCAATAATGCTATTGTAAAGTCGGTTTGTTACTAAATATATTACAAAATCAATGGACCTTATATTATTGATTGGCAATCTTTGTCTAGATTGTATTATTGGTAACCTAAGGAAATTGTTATGCCCTGTTTTTCTACAGGGTTAACTTGGGTAATGTGAGTTCTGAATGACTGGGTATATAAGGCTGCATGCACAATACAAGGTATGAGGAATAGAGAACACAAAATAAACACACGGTAACGACACAAGTTCACGTTTATTGAAGTAAATAAATAAAGAGCATAGAAAGATAGTAATTCTCACACAAAACAAATAATAGAAGGGAAATGCTAGCATTAGCGGATCTGGATGGAGCCTAGTCTCCCACTTCCAACGTTCAGGTATATTCTTCTGATCACGGGTTTAATTAGCAAGTTTTTATTTTACTGGAAGACCTCAATATATTCGTGTAATTCAATTTCACTGATTTGATCTCTTACTGGCTGGTCGCGTGCCCAAGTAGCAGCTCACAGTTAGGATTAGACACGCGTATATTGTAGAACACGGAATCTCTAGTAACCTCATGGGGGTACTGATCTAAGTTTTATATTCTTATGGCAGAAATACGTAGAACACAAATCAGTGGGCGAACGTTAGATATCACTAGAGTTTTAATATCTAAATAAGGTAATTACGAGAGTCAATGTCGCCTGTTAATTAAAGAGCACTGATCGCTTAGTACGTCCCAAATGGAATGGTTAAATATGAATTACACTGGGCAAGGTTTTAACCACTTTCTAGAAAGTTAATAAGTGAGTATCAAACTAGTACTATAACACTTAGTACTAGCAACATGAGTCTTGAATAGTATTTGTAGATCTGGTCCTGGTTATCTTGCTTCCGGTGATGTTGGGGGCTAACGACTGGTTCCTCGGCCGTCCAGATGGTCCGAAATGTAGGAAGTTCTCAAGTCGGATCTCTTGACGATCGTTGCTGGCTACACACTTATATACCCACGAATTTGTGTGAAGGTTATAAGGTGCACGTTAGGACTTGTACATTGACAGATGCTTCTATTAGTCTTCTCTGCCACGGAGTCTGCCGAATCTGGAATCTCTCAACTCCGGAATAACACAAGGGCAGAGCTAGAGGTTAACTGCAGGGTAGTGACCACTGGTTGGTGTCTTAGTATAGTGGGACTTCCTAAAAAAGGCCCTCTATAAGAATCAAGGAGCATTTTTGGGTAAAAGTTGGGAACCAGACTTTTTAGCATAATTCAGGCATGCCGAATTCGATAAACCCGGTTCCGCGAAATTTTGAGTTTTGACCGTCTAATTTGCATAAACAAAATGGCCGCCAAATTGGAAATTTTTGACACTTCTTGAACCATTTTCTCCAATATCTCTCTAACTAGGCAAGCAAATATCACAAGTGAAGCATCTATACCTATGTTTTGAGGGTCAGGGAATGTCACTGAGGCATTTTTAAAGGAATCAGTAATAAGCCTAGACTTTAATATACATATTAGCGGCTGTCATTAGAGAAAAATCAATGGTTCCCAACTTTACCCCAAGATACTCCTTGATGCTTATGCAGGCAAAACAGGGCAATATCTGTCACTCACCTGAACTATTTATTGGAGTAGACCATATTCATGCAATACAAGGAGTTTGATCATCACTCTGTTGCTGACATGCACACATTGCTGTGCATCGTAACCCGGATTTGCGGCATTTGCACCGACGCGTCCTGCATTGTTTCTGGCAGGCACATGAAATAATTTCCAGGCAACTTTTGGGGATCGGACTCAATGACATCAGAATGGGTTGTAGTCCTGAATCGCCATGTTTCCATCCCGTGTCTGTGGGTGCAGGAAGCTCAGGTACAGCACAGTGAGCATTTCTCCAAATCATTGCTTGATAGTGTACTCGCATCAAATGGAAGCGGAGAGCATCACGTGTTGGTGGCATTGCTTCTGGTTTGGCAGTCTTTGAGAACAGTATATGCCTTGCTGCATCAACAGAGTCTGTTTTGTGCACATCATATATTCTGCAGACAAACGTTTCTGAAGATCGAATGGTCTCCTCTGTGAGTTCACCGATTCCCAAGTTTATGAGCAATTGATGGTGCTGTTTGAAGACTTTCCATGATGACCTTTTGGTGTGATTTGTGATGTAGGAGGTGGTGTCGCACCCGGTTAATGCATGAAATGGTAAAAGAGTTGTTGTTGAATCTCTTGGTAGGTTGTTGAAAACTGCATCAATGGGTATATATCGCCTTTTCTTGGTGTTACCAGACATCATCCAGAGGTGTTCACATTGTACACGTGGGAAGTGGGAAACCAAAAGCACGAGAACATCAGTGTCCCTTGATGACACAACAACTGTATTGAACTGGCTGTGCACAGCATGTAACACCAACCTAGTGTCAGCTTCTTCATGTGTGGCTCTCAGTTGAGTCAAATCAGTGATTGTCTTTGATGACCTAACCTCAATTTCTTCTCTGAATCCCCCGGCAACTACAATCTCCTTATCATCAGGTGCCTGAGAACACAGTTCCTCAGACAGGAAATTTGCAAGATCAGCTTTATTAGCAGGGAGCGACACAAAGTTAGTCCATTTCTTTGGAAGAGGCACATCACGTCCCTCAACAATTCGTCTGATTGGTCGATCTGCTTTCGTGCATCGTGTCCTCGTACCACCCTTGATTGTCTCTTCTCTATATCTGTCGAACACAATGTCTACCCGTTGATAGTTAGAACCTGCCTTTAATACTGCTCTTACGTATGTGTCGGCCAAATCCCCAAAGGTCATTGCATTGTCAGGCTTTCCCAGAGCAACCACCAGTGCTTGTCCATCAATGATTAGGCAGGATGATGAGTCGTGAAGTTCAATAGCTTCAGGGCAGATTATGTCTTCCGTTAACTTATCTGCCAGTATGGACTTATTTCCAGTGCGGAGTGTACCATTAATTTCAGCGAGTGATACAGAAACTGGCAGAAGCTCGTGCTTTAGGACAGCTGGCAAGTCAACTGGACGACCTGCCTCATAGGCAGTAAGAAGGCGTTGAAGCACGTTTCTATCTGCCTTCAGGATAGTTCTCTTGTCTTTCTCTTTATTGTCTTTGACCACTTCATACAGAGATGCAAACGTTTTGGCATTACTCCTGTGTAGGGGTGCATGGATTCTGACATCTGGCTTGTCACCTTGCTCAGGTACAATCATCCTCTCCTCAACGAATGTATTCACTTTTTCTTGTCCGAGTTCTTTGGCACAAAGTAATGAGTTTTGGATTGCCTCTGTTGCTAGGTCTTTTGTGGCCAGATTCTGCAATGACGCTGGTGAAACCGATGCAAAAACCTTGAATCCCTGGAAGGCCGAGAACAATGCCATCTCGTCATCGTTGTCCCGTGTGACGCATGTCCACGTGTGAGCATGCTGTACAGAACGCCTAGTCATGCCCCACTCTCGCTAGGATCGTCAGGGCAGGAACTTTGGCTGTAGTCTATGTAGAGTTTCCTAACTTAGTTCATGTGAGCCGTTGTACTATAAGTAATATGAATATGTATTTTGTTTTCATCTGAGTTAACGAGTTCTATTTTATATCATTAGTTATAAGTATTGTGTGTAAAACTTATTTGTAATGATGGGAGAGGCAGCCACAGTTGGGGGTCAGTGGGTGCGCCATGCGGGAGGTGGGCCTAACTCACTAGCACTCCCCCCTCCCCCCTCCCCTCAGTGCTAGGAAAGCCTTTGTCTATCCCAGAGGAGAGAGAGAAATTACGTAATGATTGTCAGTGGGCGGTCCTTAGTAGTTCACGTTGGGCTCACTAGAGGGCCGGGTATAAAAAGGGAAGTCTAGCCATTTTTTCTTCAGAACTCATTAGGCAGAGCGACTTCTCATTTCCCTTGCTAACTATATATATTCTTCTGACTGATGTGAACTTTCTCTACTACCTTACATTCTTATCTCCTCTTTTCCCTACCCTTTTTAACTTCCATGGTCCCGTTGGTGCAGAGCTAGTCAGCCAACGTATTATTGCTTGAGTTCTCACTAGATACATGCCTATTAGATAGCCTATTTTGGAAGGGTTAACTTAGAATAGGATTGATTTATGTTTGTTGCACTTGTATATGCATTTCCCTGTGTGTTATTATTATTATTCCTGTTTTCTGCTAGTCTAGGTAATGCTAGACTGGGGTAAGGCTTTTCTGTGTTACGAGTTGTTGTCTGATGCAGTGGTTAAGCGATAAACCTGCATACTCGTTTCGGTTCAGTGAAGCCTAGGTTGTCTTCGCGGCTGACTGTGTTGAGTTAATAATTTACAGTGCGTGAGGGCAAGAGCCTAGCCACCCTGTATTTTATTAACAGTTTGTTTTTACTTTGTCAAGGAGCTGGGAGAAAACCAGATACAAGGGATCTGGATTTCTCAAAGTGCACTTGTTAGTTTTAACGTAATACTTTAAACAGTTGTGAGGACTTCGCTAGGCTACGAGCCGTTTTTGCTCAGTCACTGCTACCTTTTGCCCACAGTACCCCAGCTAGACTTTACTCGATTAGTAGATACAGAATAGTATTGAAGCTTTCCTTATGTATGATATTGTTTATGCACTATTGATTTCATGTGTTGCACGCTTGGCTACTTTAGTGATTAGTGGCCCACGAGCACAATCCGAGTAGGCTATTGCCGTTGCATTTGCGGAGTACTTCTTTTTAATGTTTGCCATTTACTATTGCATATTCTTTTAATTATTCTTATGCCAATTTAAACCTTTAATAGTATTTAATTGCCAGTGTTTTTGCTTATTGAATTACTGTTCAAAATCCGATACGTACTTCTTACGAGCATCCGAGAAGCATCTAACTTTTTTCAGAAGATTCCTTGCTCGATGCTTAAGGACTATTAATTAACGTAACGTAATAGTGCCGATCCGAAGTAGAGGGTGGAGGACTTCTTAAGTTCTTAGTCAAGGGTGGATTACTTCGGCTTCGGCCAACACTATTCTTTGGTGTTGTTGTTTCTTACTTCATTGTTTGATTGTTGACCAGACTAGATAATTCCTGTCTCTTTATTAGTCTGTTGTTGAACACTAGTACCGAGTTCTTGTATACCCCGTTATAGCAGATTGAACTCTGGAGGGTATTGGTGTTTTTTGTTCGGCTGGCAGTACTCAGGGGTTGGGATCGTGTGTTTCCGTTGTGGCAGCGAACCGTATTCGAGTCCTGATTGAGAGCCCTTGTGTACCCGAGTGCCAGGTCGTAACAAATGGCGACCTTGCTTAGGATTTTGTGAACAGTATACATTTTTGCAGAGTTGTACAAAATTTGTTTGTTTGTATTTTAGCGTGCATATTGAAGAATATTTTTTTTGTATGGCAATTAGTAAAGCATTTAAGAGACTCCAGTTAATTTAGTAATTAGTGCTTGCATAGGAAGTTTAACACTTTTGTCTCGAGAATTTTTTTGTGGACTTCAGTATGTCGTGCATTAGCACTGACGATGAGCGAGAGATGCCATTTGAAGGTGTGCCGTTAGTAACCAGTGAGGAGGATGCTAGAGTTTTTGTGAGTAAGCGGTACCACGTGACGGAGGAGAGGCTGACTGGGGTGGATGTTTGTGGCTTGCACCTGATAGCCAAGGTTTTGGGCATTTCCAATGTAGTAGGGATGTCCAAGGGGGAGCTGATTTCCTGGGTGTTGCGTGGGCGACATGGGGTTTCGGAGGAGAGGGCGTTTGGGGGGGTTCCTCCCCAGATCCCCTCTCACTCGACTCCCACAGTGCCGTCCACTCAGTTACCGGAGGTTAGCACTCTCCCACAGAGGGATGAGAATTGGCAGATTGGAGTGCCCTCGGGTGGTGCACATGGTGGTTCCCCAGTTTTTGCCCCCCCTCCTTCAGTAGTGGCAGCTCCCTCTTCCTGCCTGTCTCCAGATATGGTATTTAGACGAGCTTGCTAAGATTGAGGCTAGGAAGCAGGAGAATGAGACTAGGAGGCATGAGATTGAGGTTAGGAGGCAAAAGGATGAGACCAGGAGGCATGAGGCTGAGCTTAGGTACGACTCAGAGAAATATTGTGCTAAATTAGATTTAGATAAGACTCGTGCAGAGTCGACAGGGACTCGGATGGGCCGTGAGGGCCAAGTAAGAGAACAGTCCTTGGCCCAATTAGTCAAATTGGTGCCGGTATTTAGTGAAACTGAAGTCACAGAAATTTTTAATCGTTTTGAGAAGAAGTGTAGGGAGCATAATTGGCCTGAAGAGAAGTGGGCAGCTCTAGTCTCCTCAAGACTTACGGGTAAGGGTCTGAAGGCTTATGATGCACTGCCTTTAGAGTCTTGCATTGACTACCCAGAATTGAAGAGAGCTGTCCTACGGGCCTACGAGTTGCAACCGGAAACATATCGATTGAAGTTTCGGGGTGTTACAAAGACTAGGGAGGCGACCTTTCTTGAACATACCCGGGACTTAAAAGATGCACTTAAAAACTGGACACGTTCTGAGAAAGCTGAGACGGCCGAACAGTTGACTGAGCTGTTTCTGCTCGAGCAGTTTTATAAGTGTACTGGTGCAGAAATGACTTTAACTATTAAAGAAAAGAACCAAAAAACTCTACAGGAGGCAGCTGAGATGGCTGACCTCCGGCTATCACTAATTCGTGGGTGCGGGTCTGCCCAGCGTAGTGAGGCAGGTAACAAGGGGCGTGATGCCCCCCCCCCCCGAGTTAGTGATATACCTTATGCAAACAAGTACAAGAGCCATGATACCCAGACTGACCACAAGACTAGCACCGTCCCATTTAAGAAGGGGCCGGGCCCTTCCCAGTACCAAGGGAAGCCCAAAGGGGAGTTGGAGTGTTATCAATGTCATAAAAAGGGGCACTTTGCAAGAGTCTGTCCTAGCAAACCACCTACAGCAGCTGTGTCTTTGGCCTGCAACATTGGTGTCTCCGAAGTCATCTGAGTTTGCCCGGGGCAGTTCGTCAGAGGCTGAGGCACAGCCAATGCAGAAGCACCTGGGAGGCTCGAACCCTGCTCAGGATGTTTTTTGCGACCATAGAGGGCGGGGTTGCGTGATGTGGGCGGGGCGCAAGCATGGAGTAGAGGTCTTGCGTGATACAGGTGCTTCCCAGACTCTGATGAAAAACTTGACTGGCTACCTTATAAACGCGGCTCGGGTGGTAGTGGTGCAGGGTATTAATGCAACTCGGTCATACCCGCTGGTGCGGTTGGAGTTGGAGGTGGATGGTGTGGCACGTGAATTGGATGTCGGGATTGTGGAGAAACTGCCAGTGGAGGGCGTCGACCTTCTTCTCGGCAACGACTTTGCAATGCCCGCTTCTGAGTTTCTACCCTTAGTCGTTGCCGAGAGGCCGGCCGACGTGAGTAGGGAAGAGCAAGAGTGGGTCGAGCGGTGCCAGACACAACCCATGGCGTGTGTTGTCACCCGAGCTCGGGCAGCTAAAGTGTCACAGCCTAGTCCTCCGTCTTCAGACCAGCGGAGGAACGATCAACAGGAGGAGGCTAAAGCTGGAGTTGGTTTTAAGAGTTTTGACTCGGCGGCTCTCCTGGGTGATTCAGTATTAGCACCATTACTTAATTCTGGAGTAGCCCCTGGGCCTGTCATCGAGAGTGACGAGGCTGGGCATGACGAGTCTCCACGACAGCAACGTTATGTACATCGAGAGAGACAGAGGGAGCAGCCCAGTATCGGGGAAGGTCATGCATTGCTCCGGGAGCAGTTAGATCGCTTGGCACCCTCAGATATACGTCGGTTGCAACTAGAGGACCCTGAGCTCCAAACGTGTGCTAATGGAGCTGTAGAGCTCGACGAGGACGGCGATGCACAGCCAGGAGATTTTTTTTATTTAGAAGGCATCCTCTATAGGCGTTTTCAAGACCCTAAACGTAGTTGGCAAAAGGGGTCCGGAGTAGTGGACCAGTTGGTGGTGCCACGGGAGTGCAGGGATAGCCTACTGAGGTTGGCGCATGACACACCACTGGCAGGACATCTAGGGGTGAGAAAAACGGTGGCGGATTTGGGGAAATTGTTTTGGTGGCCGGGGATGAAGTCTCATGTGCAGTCATGGATAAACTCATGTGATATTTGTCAACGTGTCGGGAAACCGAACCAAGTTATTCCTAAGGCTCCGTTACACCCTATTCCTGTGATTGGGCCACCCTTTAGTAAAATTATTGTTGACATGGTTGGTCCACTCCCTCCCACTAAGGCTGGAAATAAATTTTTGTTAACCATAATGGATGTTACCACTAGATACCCCGATGCATACCCTATGAAAAATGGAATGGCTAAGACGGTAGTCAGTAACTTGTTGTGGTACTTCTCAAGGTACGGGTACCCGGAGGAGATTCAGTCTGATCAGGGATCTAATTTCACCTCCAACATGTTCAAGCAAACAATGCAACAGCATGGGATACGAGCAGTAGTATCGTCAGCGTATCACCCTGAGAGTCAAGGGGTGCTTGAGCGGTGGCATGCTACACTTAAAAGCATGCTCAGGTGTTATTGTGCTGACAACGGTATGGATTGGGATCTTGGATTGCCTTATGTGCTGTTTGCTGCTCGGGAGGTGCCTGGTGAGTGCCTGGGATTTAGTCCAAACGAGCTGATTTTTGGACACCGTGTCAGGGGCTCCCTTAACATGCTGAAAGAAATTTGGGAGGGGACTGTGCAGCCTTGTCCATTATTAAAGTATGTGCTTGAAAGCCGTGAGCGCATGCTTAAGAGTCTGGAGATGGCAGGTAGAAATTTGACAGAATCACAAGCTTTGATGAAGGACAGGTATGATCGCAAAGTGAGGCTCCGGAAGTTCACTGTAGGACAAGAGGTATTAATTTTGTTGCCTTTGGTTGGTAACCCCCTCTCTGCGAAGTACACTGGACCTTATAAAATTGTAGAAAAAATTTCAGACTTAGATTACCTTGTTGCCACTCCAGACAGGAGGAAAAAGAACCAGTTATGTCACGTGAACCTTATTAAAGAGTATGTGAGGCGCCTCTCTGAGCCTCTCACTGTCCCTGTGTTGGCTTGTTGCGGCCATGGTGGAGAAGGAGAGGGGGACAGTCAAGCTTCAGAGGAGGATAGCTGGGATCAACATGTTTCAGCGGATCAGTGGGCGGGGAACTCGAGCCTAAGGGCTGACGAGGCTATAGCTCATTTGCCTGAGCCGCAGTTTGATGCTATCCGTCAGTTGTTCGGTTCATACCCCACTGTATTTGCTGAACACCCAGGCCTCACTACTCAGGCTATGCATGATGTTGACGTGGGGGACCATCTACCCTTTAAGTCAATCCCGTACCGTGTGCCCCCCATAAAACTACCAGCTCTGAGGGATGAGTTGGACTATATGCTCGGTAGAGGGTTGATAGAGAAAGGCACAGTTAAGTGGACTTCCCCCGTAACACTGCAGCCTAAGCCAGATGGCAAGGTACGCTTTTGTATTGATTTCCGTAGGTTAAACGGTTTGACTCCAACTAACCCATATCCTCATCCTCGGGTTGATGATAGTGTTGACAAAATTGGTAATGCTCGTTTTTTGTCTAAAGTAGATTTAGTAAAAGGTTACTGGCAAGTACCTTTGTCCGAGCGTGCTAAAGAGGTATGTGGTTTTGTTGTGGACGGGAGTACCTACCGGTGCAATGTTATGCCTTACGGACTTAAGAATGCACCAGCAACGTTTCAGAACCTGATGAATGAAATTGTAAAGGACATTCCAAATTGCACCGTATATTTGGACGATGTAATCATTTATGATGACGACTTTGAGAGCCATTGTGAGCACCTTGAGACCTTGTTCCGGAAACTTAGTGAAGCAGGTCTGGTAGTAAATTTGGCAAAGTGTGACTTCGTAAAAGCCACTGAGCAGTACCTTGGGTTTGTAGTGGGAAGGGGACAGGTGTGCCCTCCTCAGAACAAGGTACAGGCTATCAATAAATTTCCGCACCCAACAACCAAGAAGCAGATTATGAGATTCTTGGGTATGATAGGCTACTACAGACGCTTCATAAAAGGTTACTCAACGGTGTTGGCACCTCTCACAGATTTGTTATCTAAAGACAAAAAGTTTTTGTGGGCACCTGAGTGTGAAAAGGCTTTCACTTTGGTGAAACATTTGCTATGTACTCACCCGATACTCAGGGCCCCGGACTTTAACAGGCCTTTTCAGCTGGCAACAGATGCTAGTGGTGTAGGGGCTGGTGCCGTCTTGCTACAGACAGACTGTTATGCCCTGTTTTTCTACAGGTTTAACTTGGGTAATGTGAGTTCTGAATGACTGGGTATAGAAGGCTGCATGCACAATACAAGGTATGAGGAATAGAGAACACAAAATAAACACACGGTAACACGACACAAGTTCACGTTTATTGAAATAAAGAAATAAAAAGCATAGAAAGATAGTTATATTCGCACAAAACAAATGATAGAAGGGAACTGCTAGCATTAGCGGATCTGGATGGAGCCTAGTCTCCCACTTCCAACGTTCAGGTATATTCTTCTGATCACGGGTTTAATTAGCAAGTTTATATTTTACTGGAAGACCTCAATATATTCGTATAATTCAATGTCACTGATTTTACCTCTTGCTGGCTGGTCGCGTGCCCACGTAGCAACTCACAGTTAGGATTAGACACGCATATATTATAGAACACGGAAATCTCTAGTAACCTCATGGGGGTACTGAACTAAGTTTGATATTCTTAAGGCAGAAATATGTAGAACACAAATCAGTGGGCGAACGTTAGATATCACTAGAGTTTTAATATCTGAATAAGGTAATTACGAGAGTCAAGGTCGCCTGTTAATTAAAAAGCACTGATCGCTTAGTACGTCCCAAATGGAATGGTTAAATATGAATTACACTGGGCAAGGTCTTAGCCACTTTATAGAAAGTTAATAAGTGAGTATCAAGCTAGTACTATAACACTTAGTACTAGTAACATGAATCTTGAATAGTATGGGTAGATCTGGTCCTGGTTATCTTGCTTCCGGTGATGTTGGGGGCTAACGACTGGTTCCTCGGCCGTCCAGATGGTCCGAAATGTAGGAAGTTCTCAAGTCGGATCTCTTGATGATCGTTGCTGGCTACACACTTATATACCCACGAATTTGTGTGAAGGTTATAAGGTGCACGTTAGGACTTGTACATGGACAGATGCTTCTATCAGTCTTCTCTGCCACGGAGTCTGCCGGATCTGGAATCTCTCAACTCCGGAACAACACAAGGGCAGAGCTAGAGGTAAACTGCAGGGTAGTGACCACTGGTTGGTGTCTAGCTTTCAACTGATTTGACTGGGGGCGGGAGTTAGATTTATAGGCTCGGTTCTGGACCCTGTAGACAGTAGGGATCTCGAGTCTTATGGACTTAATTGAGCTCTCAATAGATATGGGGACTAGGTAAGATGGTATTTACTGTTGTGGCACAGGGCGATAGGAAGCCTTTATATATTCATATAACTGAGCCTTAGTAAGAGGTACTATTTTGGCTATACTGGACGTATTTAGGGGAGAGAGACTGGATCTACTTTGCGAGGAGGATGGGGACAGCTGTGATAGGAGCGTCTCTCTAGATTGTTCAATCTTCATTCTATGGTATAGCTGAGGTGCTAATTTAGTGATCAGAGCATGCAAGAAAGGTAAATGGTTTATTGTGAGGTAATAGAGGTTAGTAAAGGTGTTAGTCATTCATGGTTAGTTCATTGATAGGAAGAATTCCTGTGCTACCTGGCAATGACTCGAAAGTCAAAACAGGGGCCAGGTATACCTCCGCGGGGGTGGGGGTCTCCCTTCTCGGGTGGGCAAAAAGGGGGAGCTGGGCGCCCTCTCTTCTGTGATAGTCGTCCGGCGGCTGTGGCTAGGGGCTTGCCATATCACCAGTGTTTGTAATAACCCTCTGTGTATGAGACAGATGTGGGTGTCTTTAATACCAAAACCGAAGGTGCCTTAGCTAGCGGGTTTTACTCGGCTGGTTGTTAATTGTAGGGTTCGCTGGATATGGTGGAGACTGGGTTGCTAACTCTGCCACATTTATCTGGAAGTATGGCAATAGAAGTTAGTTACTGGCGGGGCGGCTAGCCTCGCACCGACGACCATTGGGTGCAGGGTTGTGAATGTGTTGTAAGAGAATAGATGGCATGCAAGGGGCTAGTAAAGTTCTAATGTTGTTCTGGCCTACTAAGTGAAGGTAGGCTGGATAGGAGTATATATAAAAAAGGTTGGAGAGCATTAGTAACGGACAATTCAAGGATCTTCAAGAGGTATGAGAGAGAGGCTAGGTCGGACAAGAGTCGAGAAGCGCGGGTGTCTTAATGAGAGGGGGGGGGAGAGTTCAAGGGCTACAGGGAAATTTTGCCCCTAAGGTCCCTGGGCGTGGGGGTGGCATTAGGCTACAATTGATATGGAAGTTTGAAAAGGCAGTAGAATACGTTAGCCAAATGCTACCGGGGAATGCAACTAGGGGGTGGTATAGGAGTCTGGAAAAGATAGAGTTATGTGATCAGTCCGAGGGTTATGGATACTATTAGTTGGCCCTGGGAACTGCGTTTTCTATTAAATATAAATATCAGCAACAGCGGCAGTTCGTAGGGGTACTTAGTTATTGTTTCGGGGTACTTATGACAGATACTGATAACCAGGTTATCTTATATAATCTCTGGTTGGGGTAAGAGGTGTAAGACACGAAGTAAATTGGAGTAGTGTGGACTGTGGATACAAAGGAGGCAAGGGGAAGACGTATGACAATTGTGGAAAGTAAATGGAAAAAGGTGAACACAATGGTGAATAAAATACTTAACCTAAGGATTGCATACATCGATGAACGATGACATTATAGTCGTCGTCCTAATAAGGTGATGAAACCTGGTTGATCTGTACTTGGCACAATACGACACAAGGACACTGCCGCTATGTCGCATCAATGCTGGTGGCAGTTAATATTATAGACTTAGTTACTAGAGGAACAATGCAAGGGGTGACTGAGCACGGGTTACACATATCTATACTCGTCATGGAAAATGATATAAGAGGTCTAGGGACAAGCGTGGGTGTTTGAACTTCTAAGATATATAACATCTACTTCTCGGATGCAAGAACATACATAGATATAATTATGGCTGTCTGATGTGTTGGCATTGGCTCAACGTCGGGACAGGCATGGGTGTTTTTAATATGAATGTATATTCCTGTTCATCATCTTTGTAGCAAGGACAGTGCCGCTATGTCGTATCAATGCTGGTGGCAGTTAATATTATAGACTTAGTTACTAGAGGAACAATGCAAGGGGCGACTGAGCACGGGTTACACATATCTATACTCGTCATGGAAAATGATATACGGGGTCTAAGGACAGCGTGGGTGTTTTAACTTCTAAGATATATAACATCTACTTCTCGGATGCAAGAACATACATAGATATAATTATCAGAGCTGGGCACCACAATCAAAAAGTCAAGTCAGCAAACACAAATCAGCAAACCCAGAACATAACTTCAGCAAACACAAATGTGCAAACCTTGTGAAATTTCTAGTCCTCAAATGCAAATATGCAAACGCAAACCGTTTTTTATTAATTTTAAATTTAAACTACAGAATCAAGGGTAAATCAATAAATTCAATCTCTAATGTTAATAAATATATATATTTACTTAAATATAATGTTGCCCAACTTCCATGGACCTCAAGGATATAAATACAGGTTTTTAAAGCTTGGAAATTGCTGTAAATTGCCAAAACATTCCAGAACGTCACCCGCAGTGAAAGGGTTAATATATATAGCATAGGCCACTTAGTTTGTCCACATGGGCAATAAAACATTGGGGCAACTTGTTTATGGGGAGAGTGCTTCAGTAATAATCAGTATTCGCAATTCCGCACCATTCAGGAGGAGGTACGCCGGATCACAGAGGTGCAAGGAGGCGATTTATTCGTGGGCCCCCCTTTGGGAATGGCAATAGGCTATACTGTATATGCCTAGATAGGTCTACTTTAGATAGATTAAGTAATTTAATAGAAAGTAGCCTAGGCCTATTAATTTTAATGCTCAGAATAAAGGCCTAGCTTCAGATCAAAATTTAATAACATTTTATTGTAGGCTAAATTTAGTCTAGGCCTATATGCTACTTTCAAAATTAACACTTTCTACTTGACACTAATAAAATTAGTGTGATTATAGGCCTAGGCCTATACATAGAAGTTAGAACATGCAATATTTAGCCTAGGCCTACATGCTTTGAGGCATTTTGATGGAATTAGTGACTGATTATAGCCTAGACCTAGGCCTAGGCTATATATTAAAGTTAGAATATGCAATATTTAGCCTACATGCTTTGAGGCATTTTGATGGAATTAGTGATTATAGCCTAGACCTAGGCTATATATATAGAAGTTAGAACATGCAATATTTAGCCTACATGCTTTGAGGCATTTTGATGGAATTAGTGCTTGACTGATTATAGCCTAGCCTATATATATAGAAGTTAGAAAATGCAATATTATTTAGCCTACAGCAGCTTTGAGGCATTTTGATAGGATTAGGGTAGCCTAGGCCTAGCCTAATAAAATTACTTATATTAGTAATTAGCCTATAGGCCTAAGCTATATTTAGAAGTTAGAACATGCAATATTTACCGGGTAGCCTACATGCTTTGAGGCATTTTGATGGGATTAGTGATTATAGACCTAGGCCTAGGCTATATAGCCTATATATAAGTTAGACCTAGCCTAGGCCTACATGCTTTGAGGCATTTTGATGGGATTAGGGTAGCCTAATAACATTAGTTTAGGTTCAAAATTAACAGGCTATCAATCAAATTAACGATAGCCTAACTATATAATCTTAAATTAGGCTAGATTATAAAGTTATATAGCCCTTCTCCAGAGAGATCTTCTTGGTAATTACAGGCCCATAGAAGGTTTCTAGGTGGGGCCAGGGGTGGCTTAGGTCCTGGATTTCTCCATGCTCTGCAGCATCACTGTCGGATGATGGTGGTGAACTGCTCCCCATGCTGTTGGCAGCTGCGGTAGGCATGATGGTAGACTCCATGTTCACTTCAATAGGCCGAAAATATAAACAAAGTTGAAGTGCTAGCAGGTTGGAACTCTTGGACTGCTGTGTGTTGCAGGTGTTAGCTCGACGCTTGCTACTAAGTAAGTGAACAAACGTGAAGAGCCGATGTATAGGCCTAGATAATAGATTCCAGAACACAGGTAGTTGGCTTGGTCACATGACTTTTTTTGGCTGGAGCTGCAGGAGCGGCCCAGGGCTGGCTGGCGGCTGGAATTTTTATTTTGCGGACTCGAGGTTTGCAACATGGAGGTACTTTCCAGAGCTTCAAACCCGCAAATAGGCAGCCATTTTGGCGCCAACGCTAATTCGCCAACAAAATTACACTTCCGCCATGGCGGAATTGGCTATTTGCGGAAGTGTTGGCTAAAGTGCCCAGCTCTGATAATTATGGCTGTCTGATGTGTTGGCATTGGCTCAACGTCGGGACAGGCATGGGTGTTTTTAATATGAATGTATATTCCTGTTCATCATCTTTGTAATTAATAAGTGTAGGACACGAGGGGGTTAGTGTACGTGAGGTGTGGAAAATGGTTAGTTTAGAAAAGGTAAATGGGTGTGTCCTGGAGCTGTTTAGCCCTGCGGGCTTGGGCCTGTCTGGAATGGCGGGCTCGGTCAGCTGGTCCTTTCGTTCTGTGGACCTTTCTTCCGGGTGTTTCTGTGTGGTGTTCGCTCGTGGCTTCTGTGGTGGGCTTCTTGTTCTGGGGCATTTTACTTCCCTCTCCTTCATTATAGGCTCGTCCTCGAGCCTCAAGGGTGAAGTTAAAAGAAGCATAGTGATGGTGGGTCATTTTCAGGGTATTTAGAAAGTTCCACCAAACACGAGAGCGACGGTCAGGTTTCTTTTGCAGGTCAATGTATACCTGTAAGAATGTGTCCTCTGTGTTGTGGCGGGCGGCTGCCCGGGCTTGGTGTGGGTGTGGTACACGGGCCAAGTGTCCAGTGGGGGTCTTTACTTTAACCTTTCGTATGAATGGTTTGTAGCTTTCCCCCGTGGGGGTCGGAGTGAGGTGTGTGGGATTGACAGGAAGTCTGTTTAGTGTGGTGAATGGGTTACTAACCGAAAGGGGATTCGCGCGTGACAACAGGGCTGGGGATGAAGGGGGAATGTGAGTCTGGGTTTTATTTGGTTTTCTTAGGCGGTGTTGTAGGTTGGGAATATATAGTGAGGCAATGCGCAAAATCGGTGTAGGTAAGGTGGGTGAAGGAGGTGTGTGGGAAGGAGGGGGTGTGTGTGTTGTGTGGCTTGGGTCCTTAGTGTCAGAACGGGGTGTTATTTTTGTATCGCTGTCTTTAAATCTGATGGGTCTGTTGATTATTCTACCTCTGGCGTAGATGTTTGTCGTGGGACTTGAGTCGCTCGACGATGTTTTATAGTGAGGGGAAGCATGTTTTATAGGTAAATGACATGTGGGAGTTTTCTCGGGGGTGACTTTGGGGGGGGGTTTCTTAGGGGGGGGGTTGGTTGGGGGTTCGGTGAGATGAGGAGGTTGGTCGGTGTGTGGGTGGGGTGGTGGGGATCGTGGATTTCATGGTCTCCTGAAATGTCCCCAGGCTACCTTTAGGATCAACTTTTCCTGGTACCTGGCGCGGGGTACGAACCTCTGAAGGGAATTTAACCCCCCTAAAAACCCACAGGTTTTGAGATGCCCTGGGTGGGGTTCGAACCCTGGTTAGTGACCCAACCATCACCACCAGGCCCGCACGCTAACCCACTGTACTACCACGGACGTACTAAAAGTATAGCAACCTTAGTCCGATTTTTAAGAACCAGGTGATAGTCTCGTGGTGTTATCACGTTGATGAGTTTATTGGACTTACCATCTCCGACTATTTTATCCTGACGTCAACTCGGGTTAGTATTATTGTGGGTGCGGGACATTTTCGAGGGCATTACATTACATCCTTCTTTAACTGGGCTAGTCCCTAGCCCATTTTAAGGTCATAAGGTATCGTAGCTGTATTACCTCAGCAATCTTGTTGGTATAGGGTTCGCGTGACGGGTGCTCCACGTAGCTACCTGGTCACGTTCCCTAGCTGCCACCAATGAAATGCTGGGTGTGATATTGGGGGCTTGGGGTTTGTGGAGGTTAGTTGGGGGGGTATGGTGAGAAAAGATTTGTCGGTTCGGTGCTGGAGGGCTTAGGTCCTTAGGGGTTTGTATGGGAATATTCGTAGCCTGAGTGAGGGGGTGAGTAGGGGTGTTTAATTTAGGGTCGGACGTGTGGGGTGGGGTAATGTCTTGTGGCTTTAGAGGTTTAAACGCTCGGACGAATCTAGTTCGGAGCGTGCGAGTTACGCCGTGATAGTCGATGGTGACTTGAAAGGCATTTGGGACTTGTATTACGGTGTAGGGTCCGACATAGCGAGGGCCTAACTTGTTGGTGATAGGGAGGTTGGCTACCATTACGGTGTCATGGATGGCGAAAGGGTTTTTTTCATCGATGTTATCAGTTTTGGTGTCTTGACAGATCTGGGCGGTATGGAGGGTGTTTTGCAGATGTTGCAATGGGTCAATTGTGGAGGTGGTGGAGGGAAGGTGAGCGTGGTGGTGGAATGGCAGTAACAGGGGGGGTACACCGTAAACACGTTCATGAGGGGAAATACCGTCTTCCCGAGGACAGGTGTTCATACCCCACTGTATCATCTTTAATTGTGATGGCCAGTCTGAGGTATTAAGAGCAATCATTCTTGTACGTAACTGGTTGTTGATGGTGCGATGGCTGCGTTCGCAGATAGCATTTCCTTGAGGCCAGTACGGGGATGAGTGTTTAATCTTGATACCGCATTGTTGGGTGAATTGTTGCCAAACGTGTCCACTAAACTCGGGGGCATTGTCCGATAGAAGAGCAAGGGGAAGGCCGAATATAGGGAACACTTCGGTGGCAAGCAGTGTGGCGACTGTGGTGGCTGTGTGGTCTTTAACTGGGCAGGCTATTAGAAATTTTGAATATACGTCTACAAATGTGACGATATAGCGGTTGCCAGCGTAAGAAGGGAACGGGCCCATGATGTCGAGGGATAGGACTTGGAACGGTTTGTTGGCAGAAATGGTACCAGCTGGGCCTGGGGTGCGTGATCTATCCTTTCCCAATAAACACGGTTTGCAGGATTCTGTCACTCGTTGTGCAATTTTGGAGGGGTTGGGGGTCCAGTATTGGTCTGTGAAGATCTTTAACATTTTCTTTTGTCCAAGGTGTATGCCGTTTCCCTCGTGGATGGCAATCATGTAGTCGTGGGCTATGGTGGGGTCCAAGATTATGTGACCAGTGTCTGTGGCAAGTTGATCTCCCCAGCGAGTCAGTCTCCTGAAGACGTTTAACGGTATCCAGGGGGGTCTGATTCGTGCTTCCCAAGATTGAATTAGGGAGGGGGCTGGGGGGGCATTCTGTCGGGAGGTGGGGGTAGATACCAATTGAGTGTTTTGTAAGGCGGCTTAGGTTGGTGGGGGGGTCTTTTGGTACTGGCAAACGTGACAGGGCGTCTGCATTAGTATGGAGTTTGCCGGGACGATATTGTATTGTAAAGTCGTAGTCCTCTAGTGTCTCTCTCCAACGTACCAAAATGGCTGAGTTGGTTTCGCACCTACGCAGCCATTGTAAAGATTGATGGTCGGTAATTATTTCGAGTTTTGCGCCTAACACAAATGACCGGAAGTGGCTGAGTGCCCAAATGATCCCTAAGCACTCTCTCTTGGTGGCTGCGTAATTCTGTTGGGGTGGGGTGAGTGTGTAGCTGGCATACGCTATCACATGTTCCTTTCCATCTCTGAATTGAGCTAATACTGCACCTATGGCGTACAGAGATACGTCGGTATAAAGACGGAAAGGTTTCTGGTAGTCAGGGAAAAAGACAATAGGGGCTTGGATTAGCTTTTGCTTCAAAGTGTTAAACGCGAGGTCTCTTTCAGGTGTCCAGGCGAACGGGGTGTCTTTGTGGGTTAGTTGGTGGAGGGGTCTGGCTATGGTGGCAAAGTGGGGGACGAAACGTCTGTAGTACGTGGCTAAACCTAGAAACGAACGTATTCCTTTAACCGTGGTGGGTGGGATTTGGTTTTGTATGGCTTGAAGTTTCTTTGGGTCTGGCGCAATACCATGTTCAGATATCACGTGTCCGAGAAAATCTACCTTATTCCGGGCAATCACGCACTTTGAGGGTTTTAATTTCAACCCGGCGGCTCGGATTCTTTGCAGGACTTGTCTCAACCTGAGGAGGTGTTCTTCCCAGGTTGGAGAGTACACAATAATATCGTCCAGATAGGCTAGGCAGGTTTCCCAGGTTAGGCCATGCAATACCGTTTCCATCAAACGGGAGAAAGTGGCGGGTCCGTTACAGAGGCCAAAAGGTAGGACGTTAAATTCATAGTGATGGCCACCACTAGTGGAAAATACTGTTTTCTTTTGGTCCTCGGCCTTGATAGGCACTTGCCAATACCCTGCTTGCAAGTCGAGGGTAGTGAACCATTTGGATCCGTATAGGGAGTCAAGGGAATCGTCTATTCGGGGTAAGGGCGTAGCGTCTTTAATGGTTATGTCATTTAACCTCCTGTAATCGACGCAAAAACGGGTTGTCCCATCTTTCTTTTTGACTAAGACAACAGGGGAAGACCAGGGGCTAATGGACGGGGTGGCAATCCCGGCCTCTAACATTTCCTGGACTTGGCGTTCCTCTTCCTGACGTTGTATGGGGTTCTTTCTACGGGACGGTTGTCGTATGGGGGGGCCTGTGATGTTAATGATGTGTTGTTCTACATCCGTCTGTCCGATTTCGGTGGGTTGTTGGGCAAAGACGTCACTGAATTCCATCAGTAGGTCGTACATGCCGTTCTTTTGGTGGTCAGATAGTGTCTCAGGAAGAGGGGGCAATTGGAGGCTGGTAGGGGTGTCGTTACAATGTATGGGGAGGTCATCGAAAGTTTCGAGGTCTCCTATAATGAGACCTTTCGGTAATGTCAGGGGTTCCTCTGAGATATTAGCCACGAGAATGTGGTTGATACGAGCGGGAATGATGGCGGGTTGTAAGAGGCAGCGATGGGGGTTGGGGGATGTGTTAGTGGGGGAAAATACCATGTGAGTTTGGGGTATGGGCCGCAGGTTCACCCATTTTTGATGGTGGGGGGGAATTTGGCATTTATCCTGAACTACCGCTGGGCTAATGATGGTGGGGGATTGACTGGCGAGCAGGTGCTTGGTACTTATAAGGGGGGCAAGGTCACTTTGGTGGGGGTCACGCGTGAGGGGGGGATTAACGGCGCGTGTGAGAGGATCAGTGGGGCGCGGTGTGAGGGGGTTAGAAAACGGGATTTGTTGGAGGGACTGCGGAGGGTTGGTGGGGGGATCGTTGTCGGTGGCAGTAACGGTTTGTTTAGAGGTTATCTGGGGTTGGTGGGTTTATCTGTCATGAGGGGGTGAGTCAAGTGTGGGGTTTTGAAGTTTATTAGGGGTGTGAATTGTGGGGGGGTGGAAGGGAGCTACTGACGAAAAACTGTCACAAGGGGGATTGGGGGGGTGGTGGAATAGCTGGGCATTTCTGGGGGCATGGTGGAAACATGGTTGTGTCCCTCTGTCGGCACGCGTGAGGGGGGGATTAACGGCGCGTGCGGGCGGTTCAGAAGGGTGCGAGGTGAGCGAGTTAGAAAACGGGATTTGCTGGGGGGACTGCGGAGGGTTGGTGGGGAAAAAGTTAGGTGTAGAACATGGGTTTTTGGTGTAGGACTGGTGTATTGATTTGGGGTTGTTAACATTTCTGGGGGCATGGGGGAAACATTGTTGGGTACATTGGTCGGCATTTTCTCTGGAAACATGTGTACATAAACATTGGATAGAATTAGGGTTACATATATCAGAGTCTGTCCTGAAAACATGGGAGGATTTATTCTGGACAGAGTTACGAGAATTGAGGGGATTACCGAGGGGGAGTTGCTTGGACTTGTCTTCTTTCGTTTGTTGAGGCATTTTTTTACTGAATTGAGTGAGGTTTTGAGAGATCTCGGGGCAAGGGGAGGTTTTAGGAGTAACCTTAGTGCTAGCTGCAACTTGGTAACCCTGAATCAGGTTTTGTTGAGGGGGAGGTTGTTTTTTCTTTTTGGGAATGGGTTTCTGCGTGATTGGTTTGTCAGAGGCTTTGGGCTGGAATTTGTTTTTGAATGAGATCAGCCTTTGGCCGCAGTCAATCTGGGCCTCTAGTTTTTGAAGGAGGTCAAGTCCAAGGAAACCATCATAATGTTTACAGTTGGAGGAAAATACTGTAAATGTGTGATAACAACGAGCATGGGGGCCAGGAGTGGTTACTGATAGGGGTAAAGTGTCTCCTAGGAGACTTAAGTAAGTATCAGCAGCTGAGATGAGTTCTGTTTTGGTGTTTAACAAAGGGCCAAATCGTCGGGGATGTTTTTCATAGTAAGATTTGAACAAACATGACTTGGCAGCTCCCGTGTCGATTAGCAAGCGGACAGGAATGTCCTTGATTTTGGCCATGTAATAAATGGGGGCAGTGCGACTAGTTATGGCGTCCCCCGCCGAGCCCATCGTGGGCGGGGGATACATTAAAAATCCTGGGGGTCGGTATCTACCTCTTCCAGGGTTTCCTCGGTATCGTCTGAGGTCATGGTATGGGGGGCAATTTCTTCCTCTTGTCCCCACTCCTCTTCATTTACAGAAATGCGAGGAGTAGAGGGGCGAGGTTTGGCAGAGTCACGAATTTGGTGGAGGGCACACTGAGCATTACAGGCAGGGAAATCATAGGGGTTGATAATGACTAAGGTAGGGTTTTTACTTTGGTAGGTGTTGTAGTTGCTGTTCCGGTTGAAGATTCTGCGTGGCTGGGACGGTTGGAACCGGGGTCTACTGGGTTGGGGCTTGCCGGAAGGGTAGGTGGGTCTGTTGTTGAAAGATGAGGCTGGGTAGGCATTCTTGGGGTTTTGGTGGTTGGTTTGCTGCGGGTGCGTGGGAACCTCTTGATTGCAGCGATTTGGGTGGGTGCTTCTGTGCGCACGGCCAAAATACGTCGGATCGTGATGAGGTCTTTTTGTATCCGACGAAATCGTGCACCCGGAAATGGTCTTTTACTGCTGAGGGCAATATCGACACAAGGTTGACCAGAATTTGCTGTTCTTGTTGGATTTTGGTCAACGTGGGGAAAGAATTTTTTATGTGTTGGGCAAGCTTACTGACTGTGGCATCTAGATCGCCTTCGAATTTCGTGTCTAGGATACGGGTGTGGGCCACGAAAACGCCCAACGAAGGTTTAATGGCTTCTATCACTATTGTGCGAAATTCGTTCCAGGTGAGATCAGGGCGCACTTGATAGGCCACCAGGGAAACGGCTTTTCCCAGGTGTGGTAATGTTACGGCTATTTTATGTGCGTCCGTGGTATAAGTAATGTCAAGTAAGGGTTTCACTATGTCCATGAATACTTCGATCCCATAATTTGTTTCATCATAATTTGGGATGAAAACGTGGTTAGGTTGCGCCATGATGTTCTAGTGTTCTAGCTGTTCCAAACTTGCAATGTAATGCAACCTTTTATCCGAATCAAGAACCACCGCTGCCGCCAATGTTATGCCCTGTTTTTCTACAGGTTTAACTTGGGTAATGTGAGTTCTGAATGACTGGGTATAGAAGGCTGCATGCACAATACAAGGTATGAGGAATAGAGAACACAAAATAAACACACGGTAACACGACACAAGTTCACGTTTATTGAAATAAAGAAATAAGAGCATAGAAAGATAGTTATATTCGCACAAAACAAATGATAGAAGGGAACTGCTAGCATTAGCGGATCTGGATGGAGCCTAGTCTCCCACTTCCAACGTTCAGGTATATTCTTCTGATCACGGGTTTAATTAGCAAGTTTATATTTTACTGGAAGACCTCAATATATTCGTATAATTCAATGTCACTGATTTTACCTCTTGCTGGCTGGTCGCGTGCCCACGTAGCAACTCACAGTTAGGATTAGACGCGTATATTATAGAACACGGAAATCTCTAGTAACCTCATGGGGGTACTGAACTAAGTTTGATATTCTTAAGGCAGAAATATGTAGAACACAAATCAGTGGGCGAACGTTAGATATCACTAGAGTTTTAATATCTGAATAAGGTAATTACGAGAGTCAAGGTCGCCTGTTAATTAAAAAGCACTGATCGCTTAGTACGTCCCAAATGGAATGGTTAAATATGAATTACACTGGGCAAGGTCTTAGCCACTTTATAGAAAGTTAATAAGTGAGTATCAAGCTAGTACTATAACACTTAGTACTAGTAACATGAATCTTGAATAGTATGGGTAGATCTGGTCCTGGTTATCTTGCTTCCGGTGATGTTGGGGGCTAACGACTGGTTCCTCGGCCGTCCAGATGGTCCAAAATGTAGGAAGTTCTCAAGTCGGATCTCTTGATGATCGTTGCTGGCTACACACTTATATACCCACGAATTTGTGTGAAGGTTATAAGGTGCACGTTAGGACTTGTACATGGACAGATGCTTCTATCAGTCTTCTCTGCCACGGAGTCTGCCGGATCTGGAATCTCTCAACTCCGGAACAACACAAGGGCAGAGCTAGAGGTAAACTGCAGGGTAGTGACCACTGGTTGGTGTCTAGCTTTCAACTGATTTGACTGGGGGCGGGAGTTAGATTTATAGGCTCGGTTCTGGACCCTGTAGACAGTAGGGATCTCGAGTCTTATGGACTTAATTGAGCTCTCAATAGATATGGGGACTAGGTAAGATGGTATTTACTGTTGTGGCACAGGGCGATAGGAAGCCTTTATATTTTCATATAACTGAGCCTTAGTAAGAGGTACTAGTTTGGCTATACTGGACGTATTTAGGGGAGAGAGACTGGATCTACTTTGCGAGGAGGATGGGGACAGCTGTGATAGGAGCGTCTCTCTAGATTGTTCAATCTTCATTGGTATAGCTGAGGTGCTAATTTAGTGATCAGAGCATGCAAGAAAGGTAAATGGTTTATTGTGAGGTAATAGAGGTTAGTAAAGGTGTTAGTCATTCATGGTTAGTTCATTGATAGGAAGAATTCCTGTGCTACCTGGCAATGACTCGAAAGTCAAAACAGGGGCCAGGTATACCTCCGCGGGGGTGGGGGTCTCCCTCCTCGGGTGGGCAAAAAGGGGGAACTGGGCGCCCTCTCTTCTGTGATAGTCGTCCGGCGGCTGTGGCTAGGGGCTTGCCATATCACCAGTGTTTGTAATAACCCTCTGTGTATGAGACAGATGTGGGTGTCTTTAACCCTTAATTAGCGGCTCACCACATAAGTCGTATTTAATAAAGCTGGACTATGTGGCGGCGCTCGACATAGGTCGAGTGGCAATTTCAGCACGTAATGTTGCTGAGAGAGAGAGACAAGTGGTGGCAGGAGAGTAGCGAGCGTATGACTGCTCCAGACCACCGCGGCGAACATACTGACACGAATCCCAGCTCCCTCCTCCCTCTCCCACTCGCTATATAAGGAATTGTATCGGGAAAGTGGCTAATTACATGCTTTTTGCACTCGCGTTGCACGGTTATTGCAAGAAAACTAGCCATCATAAAAGGATCGTTATGGTGTCATTCGAAAGCTCTGTTTATGCCCTTTCAGGGATAGATACTTGTTTTACGTTCTGGGTCATTTGTGGCCATGAAAATGATCACGTAAACAGCCCTATTTTGGCTAAAAACACCCCGCTGGGCGGTACATATAAATAAACTGCATAGGCCGCTCTTAAGGTGTTAATACCAAAACCGAAGGTGCCTTAGCTAGCGGGTTTTACTCGGCTGGTTGTTAATTGTAGGGTTTGCTGGATATGGTGGAGACTGGGTTGCTAACTCTGCCACATTTATCTGGAAGTATGGCAATAGAAGTTAGTTACTGGCGGGGCGGCTAGCCTCGCACCGACGACCATTGGGTGCAGGGTAGTGAATGTGTTGTAAGAGAATAGATGGCATGCAAGGGGCTAGTAAAGTTCTAATGTTGTTCTGGCCTACTAAGTGAAGGTAGGCTGGATAGGAGTATATATAAAAAAGGATGGAGAGCATTAGTAACGGACAATTCAAGGATCTTCAAGAGGTATGAGAGAGAGGCTAGGTCGGACAAGAGTCGAGAAGCGCGGGTGTCTTAATGAGAGGGGGGGGGGAGAGTTCAAGGGCTACAGGGAAATTTTGCCCCTAAGGTCCCTGGGCGTGGGGGTGGCATTAGGCTACAATTGATATGGAAGTTTGAAAAGGCAGTAGAATACGTTAGCCAAATACTACCGGGGAATGCAACTATGGGGTGGTATAGGAGTCTGGAAAAGATAGAGTTATGTGATCAGTCCGAGGGTTATGGATACTATTAGTTGGCCCTGGGAACTGCGTTTTCTATTAAATATAAATATCAGCAACAGCGGCAGTTCGTAGGGGTACTTAGTTATTGTTTCGGGGTACTTATGACAGATACTGATAACCAGGTTATCTTATATAATCTCTGGTTGGGGTAAGAGGTGTAAGACACGAAGTAAATTGGCGTAGTGTGGACTGTGGATACAAAGGAGGCAAGGGGAAGACGTATGACAATTGTGGAAAGTAAATGGAAAAAGGTGAACACAATGGCGGATAAAATACTTAACCTAAGGATTGCATACATCGATGAACGATGACATTATAGTCGTCGTCCTAATAAGGTGATGAAACCTGGTTGATCTGTACTTGGGCACAATACGACACAAGGACACTGCCGCTATGTCGCATCAATGCTGGTGGCAGTTAATATTATAGACTTAGTTACTAGAGGAACAATGCAAGGGGTGACTGAGCACGGGTTACACATATCTATACTCGTCATGGAAAATGATATAAGAGGTCTAGGGACAAGCGTGGGTGTTTGAACTTCTAAGATATATAACATCTACTTCTCGGATGCAAGAACATACATAGATATAATTATGGCTGTCTGATGTGTTGGCATTGGCTCAACGTCGGGACAGGCATGGGTGTTTTTAATATGAATGTATATTCCTGTTCATCATCTTTGTAGCAAGGACAGTGCCGCTATGTCGTATCAATGCTGGTGGCAGTTAATATTATAGACTTAGTTACTAGAGGAACAATGCAAGGGGCGACTGAGCACGGGTTACACATATCTATACTCGTCATGGAAAATGATATACGGGGTCTAGGGACAGCGTGGGTGTTTTAACTTCTAAGATATATAACATCTACTTCTCGGATGCAAGAACATACATAGATATAATTATGGCTGTCTGATGTGTTGGCATTGGCTCAACGTCGGGACAGGCATGGGTGTTTTTAATATGAATGTATATTCCTGTTCATCATCTTTGTAGTTAATAAGTGTAGGACACGAGGGGGTTAGTGTACGTGAGGTGTGGAAAATGGTTAGTTTAGAAAAGGTAAATGGGTGTGTCCTGGAGCTGTTTAGCCCTGCGGGCTTGGGCCTGTCTGGAATGGCGGGCTCGGTCAGCTGGTCCTTTCGTTCTGTGGACCTTTCTTCCGGGTGTTTCTGTGTGGTGTTCGCTCGTGGCTTCTGTGGTGGGCTTCTTGTTCTGGGGCATTTTACAGACAATGAAGGTGTGGAACACCCAGTAAGTTTCTTTTCTAAGAAGTTCAATGCTGCACAAAAGAACTATTCTACAATAGAAAAGGAATTACTGGCGATTGTGCTGTCGCTCAGGCACTTCGAGGTGTATGTTCCAGCCTATGGCCCAGTCGTGGTTATCTACACTGATCATCACCCTTTGAGATTCCTGAATCAATTTCACAATCGCAATATGAGACTGACCAGGTGGTCTTTGATGTTGCAGGAGTATAACCTGGACATCCGTCATATTGCTGGATGTGACAATGTGATCGCGGATTGTTTATCAAGGGTGGATGATCAGTCGTAGGCTATCACAGGTGTGTGGGTTTGAGTGGAGGAAAATAGGCTGCCCTTATAGTGCAGCCGGGAAAAACATATTAAAATATAAAAATCATATAAAAAACTCTTTCTTTTGATATAGGTAATCGTATAAGTTTGTCATAGCCTATAGAGTTTGAGTAGTCCACGAACTATCAAACGGATGAGCTGCTGTAAGCTCGCTCTGGGAGCATGATATTGTGTCTTTTTGCTATTGTTGGGAGGAGTTATAAAATGTGATTTTTTTTTTAATAATAAGATGTGTTTTGGTGATAAACTCAGCTTTGTTTTAGTGCCATGCGGTCGCTGGGTGTGAGGGGCTTGATGGGGTTCTGTGTTTGTCAGATTTTAGCTCAGGGTTGAGCAAGTAAAATCTTGGGGGAGGTGTGACGCATGTCCACGTGTGAGCATGCTGTACAGAACGCCTAGTCATGCCCCACTCTCGCTAGGATCGTCAGGGCAGGAACTTTGACTGTAGTCTATGTAGAGTTTCCTAACTTAGTTCATGTGAGCCGTTGTACTATAAGTAATATGAATATGTTTTGTTTTCATCTGAGTCAACGAGTTCTATTTTATATCATTAGTTATAAGTATTGTGTGTAAAACTTATTTGTAATGATGGGAGAGGCAGCCACAGTTGGGGGTCAGTGGGTGCGCCATGCGGGAGGTGGGCCTAACTCACTAGCACTCCCCCCCCCCCCCCTCCCCTCAGTGCTAGGAAAGCCTTTGTCTATCCCAGAGGAGAGAGAGAAATTACGTAATGATTGTCAGTGGGCGGTCCTTAGTAGTTCACGTTGGGCTCACTAGAGGGCCGGGTATAAAAAGGGAAGTCTAGCCATTTTTTCTTCAGAACTCATTAGGCAGAGCGACTTCTCATTTCCCTTGCTAACTATATATATTCTTCTGACTGATGTGAACTTTCTCTACTACCTTACATCTTACATTCTTATCTCCTCTTTTCCCTACCCTTTTTAACTTCCATGGTCCCGTTGGTGCAGAGCTAGTCAGCCAACGTATTATCGCTTGAGTTCTCACTAGATACATGCCTATTAGATAGCCTATTTTGGAATGGTTAACTTAGAATAGGATTGATTTATGTTTGTTGCACTTGTATATGCATTTCCCTGTGTATTATTATTATTATTCCTGTTTTCTGCTAGTCTAGGTAATGCTAGACTGGGGTAAGGCTTTTCTGTGTTACGAGTTGTTGTCTGATGTAGTGGTTAAGCGATAAACCTGCATACTCGTTTCGGTTCAGTGAAGCCTAGGTTGTCTTCGCGGCTGACTGTGTTGAGTTAATAATTTACAGTGCGTGAGGGCAAGAGCCTAACCACCCTGTATTTTATTAACAGTTTGTTTTTAGTTTGTCAAGGAGCCGGGAGAAAACCAGATACAAGGGATCTGGATTTCTCAAAGTGCACTTGTTAGTTTAACGTAATACTTTAAACAGTTGTGAGGACTTCGCTAGGCTACGAGCCGTTTTTGCTCAGTCACTGCTACCTTTTGCCCACAGTACCCCAGCTAGACTTTACTCGATTAGTAGATACAGAATAGTATTGAAGCTTTCCTTATGTATGATATTGTTTATGCACTATTGATTTCATGTGTTGCACGCTTGGCTACTTTAGTAATTAGTGGCCCACGAGCACAATCCGAGTAGGCTATTGCCGTTGCATTTGCAGAGTACTTCTTTTTAATGTTTGCCATTTACTATTGCATATTCTTTTAATTATTCTTATGCCAATTTAAACCTTTAATAGTATTTAATTGCCAGTGTTTTTGCTTATTGAATTACTGTTCAAAATCCGATACGTACTTCTTACGAGCAGCCGAGAAGCATCTAACTTTTTTCAGAAGATTCCTTGCTCGATGCTTAAGGACTATTAATTAACGTAACGTAATAGTGCCGATCCGAAGTAGAGGGTGGAGGACTTCTTAAGTTCTTAGTCAAGGGTGGATTACTTCGGCTTCGGCCAACACTATTCTTTGGTGTTGTTGTTTCTTACTTCATTGTTTGATTGTTGACCAGACTAGATAATTCCTGTCTCTTTATTAGTCTGTTGTTGAACACTAGTACCGAGTTCTTGTATACCCCGTTATAGCAGATTGAACTCTGGAGGGTATTGGTGTTTTTTGTTCGGCTGGCAGTACTCAGGGGTTGGGATCGTGTGTTTCCGTTGTGGCAGCGAGCCGTATTCGAGTCCTGATTGAGAGCCCTTGTGTACCCGAGTGCCAGGTCGTAACACCCGCTTTTGCCGTGATTTGGTAGCTTCATTGTGAACACGTGCACTACCAGGACAGTTGTTGTACATTGCATGCGTTTCAGCTGCGAAAGGGTCCATCTACAAAGCGCTGATGTTGTCTTTGTGATGCCAATGATTCCACCTGCTTTCTTTCCTGTACCATTTATCCACTCAATGGCTTGGTCTGGATCTACTTGGTTGAACTTTTGAACAGAACGTTTTACAACAAAGTTGCCCCTTTGAAACTCTGATAACACGGATTCTGGTAGTTGGTTCATCTCGGCTATATACACTGTACCCCATCTTGCATAGTTCAGGTGGTCATACCGCATGAAGTATGGCAACATCAGACTGAAGGAGTGGAGATGAAGGTCCCAGATTCCATCACGCTGAGCTCGAGTGAACTGCAACAGTATTGAGACCATGTCCATATAGTTCCACCAGAAGACAAAGTTCACATCATCAGATTTACTTGCTATGAAACCTTTCAGAAGATTGTGAAACCGTTCCTGCTTCAGACATCTTATCAGCTCTGGAATTCTTTCGGGATTGTCATCAGCAGCTATCGCAGAAACTTCATCATGGTATTCCTTGTCTGACTCTGCAGCAAACAGGAGAAATGTTGGCAACAAAAGCCGCCAAAGAGCTAAGTTTGTGAGCTCTCATAGCCTTATTGTACGCTTATCCTGACAGGACAAGCTGCACAGCACCCTCCCCAAGCAGTCCACTCTCTAGCCACACTTCAGCTAAACCAGATCCAGCCATGTGATCTCCTATAGCCTTCAGGAAGTTCATCGCGGTATGAAGTCCACCAAGGCGAGGGATTAATTTATCCCAATATTCTTCCACAGACCACTTCAGTTCCATGAGTTTGCAGTATAAGGCTTGGTCCACTGTAAGGACTGTATGCTCCTGTCCGAAATGTGAAGATATCGCCATGCACCTCTTCACAACTGTATTTAGCGTATCTAACTCGTGAGCAGGAGCAAGAATTATGGGAAAATACCCTACTGCTGTCTGCTCTGGTTCTAATCACTTTAATCACTTTAAAGATGCCTTAATCACATTCTCTGACCCTCAAAACATAAGTATAGACACTTTATTTGTCATTTTTGCTTGCCTAGTTAGAGAGATATTAGAGAAAATGGTTCATGAAGTGTCAAAAATTTCCAATTTGGCGGCCATTTTGTTTATGCAAATTAGATGGTCAAAAACTCAAAATTTCGCTTGGGAACCGGGTTTATCGAATTCAGCATACCTGAAATATGCTAAAAAGTCTGGTTCCCAACTTTTACCTAAAAATGCTCCTAACATTCACATTTTTCAGAAACCCCACTACTCTATCTAGCTTTCAACTGATTTGACTGGGTGCGGGAGCTAGATTTATAGGCTCGGTTCTGGACCCTGTAGACAGTAGGGGTCTCGAGTCTTATGGACTTATTTGAGCTCTCAATAGATATGGGGAATAGGTAAGATGGTATTTACTGTTGTGGCACATGGCTATAGGAAGCCTTTATATTTTCATATAACTGAGCCTTAGTAAGAGGTACTATTTTGGCTATACTGGAAGTATTTAGGGGAGAGAGACTGGATCTACTTTGCGAGGAGGATGGGGACAGCTGTGATACGAGCGTCTCTCTTAGATTGTTCAATCTTCATTCTATGGTATAGCTGAGGTGCTAATTTAGTGATCAGAGTATGCAAGAAAGGTAAATGGTTTATTGTGAGTTAATAGAGGTTAGTAAAGGTGTTAATCATGCATGGTTAGTTCATTGATAGGAAGAATTCCTGTGCTACCTGGCAATGACTCATAAGTCAAAACAGGGGCCAGGTATACCTCCGCGGGGGTGGGGGTCTCCCTCCTCGGGTGGGCAAAAAGGGAGAGCTGGGCGCCCTCTCTCTGTGATAGTTGTCCGGCGGCTGTGGCTAGGGGCTTGCCATATCACCAGTGTTTGTAATAACCCTCTGTGTATGAGACAGATGTGGGCGTCCTTAATACCAAAACCGAACGTGCCTTGGATAGCTGGTTTTACTCGGCTGGTTGTTAATTGTAGGGTTTGCTGGATGTGGTGGAGACTGGGTTGCTAACTCTGCCACATTTATCTGGAAGTATGGCAATAGAAGTTAGTTACTGGCGAGGCAGCTAGCCTCGCACCGACGACCATTGGGTGCAGAGTTGTGAATGGGTTGCAAGAGAATAGATGGCATGCAAGGGGCTAGTAAAGTTCTAATGTTGTTCTGGCCTACTAAGTGAAGGTTGGCTGGATAGGAGTATATATATAAAAGGTTGGAGAGCGTTAGCAACGGACAATTCAAGGATCTTCAAGAGGTATGAGAGAGAGGCTAGGTCGGACAAAGGTAGAGAAGTGCGGGGTCTTATAATGAGAGGGGAGGAGTGCAGGGGGGCTATAGGGGAATTTGACCCTAAGGTCTCTGGGCGTGGGGGTGGCATTAGGCTGCAGTTGATATGGAAGTTTGAAAAGGCAGTAGAATACGTTAGCCAAATGCTACCGGGGAATGCAACTAGGGGGTGGTATATGAGTCTGGAAAAGATAGAGTTATGTGATCAGTCCAAGGGGTTATGGATACTATTAGTTGGCCCTGGGAACTGCGTTTTCTATGAAATATAAATATACCAACAACAGCGGCAGTTCGTAGGGGTACTTAGTTATTGTTTCGGGGTACTTATGACAGATACTGGTAACCAGGTTATCTTATACAATCTCTGGTTGGGGTAAGAGGTGTATGACACGAAGTAAATTGGCGTAGTGTAAACTGTATACGAAGGAGGCAAGGGGAAGACGTATGACAATTGTGGAACAGTAAATGGAAAAAGGTGAACACAATGGCGGATAAAAATACTTAACCTAAGGATTGAATACATAGATTTATGGGGCGATGGGTCTTCAGAAGCTTAGTCTGGCAAGACAAGATGTTAGGGAATGTTAATATTAATACTTAAACTAAGGATTGCATACATCGATGAACGATGACATTATAGTCGTCGTCCTAATAAGGTGATGAAACCTGGTTGATCTGTACTTGGCACAATACGACACAAGGACAGTGCCGCTATGTCGTATCAATACTGGTGGCAGTTAATATTAGAGACACTTAGTTACTAGAGGAACAATGCAAGGGGGCGACTGAGCACGGGTTACATATATCTATACTCGTCATGGGAAATTATATACAAGGTCTAGGGACAGGCGTGGGTGTTTTAACTTCTAAGATATATAACATCTACTTCTCGGATGTAAGAACATACATAGATATAATTATGGCTGTCTGATGTGTTGGCATTGGCTCAACATAGGGACAGGGCATGGGTGTTTTTAATATGAATGTATATTCCTGTTCATCATCTTTGTAGTTAGGAGTGTAGGACACGAGGGGTAGTGTACGTGAGGTGTGGAAAATGGTCAGTTTAGAAAAGGTAGATAGGTGCGGCCTGGAGCTGCTTAGCCCTGCGGGCTTGGGCCTGTCTGAAATGGCTGGCTCGGTCAGCTGGTCCTTTCGTTCTGTGGACCTTTCTTCCGGGTGTTTCTGTGTGGTGTTCGCTCGTGGCTTCTGTGGTGGGCTTCTTGTTCTGGGGCATTTTACTTCCCTCTCCTTCATTATAGGCTCGTCTTCGAGCCTCAAGGGTAAAGTAAAAAGAAGCATAGTGATGGTGGGTCATTTTCAGGGTATTTAGAAAGTTCCACCAAACACGAGAGCGACGGTCAGGTTTCTTTTGCAGGTCAATGTATACCTGTAAGAATGTGTCCTCTGTGTTTTGGCGGGCGGCTGCCCGGGCTTGGTGAGGGTTTGGTACACGGGCCAAGTGTCCAGTGGGGGTTTTTACTTTAACCTTTCGTATGAATGGTTTGTAGCTTTCCCCCGTGGGGGTCGGAGTGAGGTGTGTGGGATTGACAGGAAGTCTGTTTAGTGTGGTGAATGGGTTACTAACCGAAAGGGGATTCACGCGTGACAACAGAGCTGGGGATGAAGGGGGAATGTGAGTCTGGGTTTTATTTGGTTTTCTTGGGCGGTGTTGTCGATTGGGAATATATAGTGAGGCAATGCGCAAGATCGGTTTAGGTAAGGTGGGTGAAGGAGGTGTGTGGGAAGGAGGGGGTGTGTGTGTTGTGTGGCTTGGGTCCTTAGTGTCAGAACGGGGTGTTATTTTTGTATCGCTGTCTTTAAATCTGATGGGTCTGTTGATTTATTCTACCTCTGGCGGTCCTGGTGGGAAGGTAGATGTTTGTCGTGGGACTTGAGTCGCCCGACGATGTTTTATATTGAGGGGAAGCACGTTTTATAGGTAAATGACATGTAAAAGGAATGTGGTGTAATGCCCTCGAAAATATCCCGCAACCACAATAATGTACTACCCGAGTTGACGTCAGGTATAGCGTAAAATAGTCGTGGATGGTAAGTCCAATAAACTCATCACGTGATAACACCACGAGACTATCACCTGGTTCTTAAAAATCGGACTAAGGTTGCTATACTTTTAGTACGTCCGTGGTAGTACAGTGGGTTAGCGCGCGGGCCTGGTGGTGATGGTGGTGCGTCACTAACCAGGGTTCGAACCCCACCCAAGGCATCTCAAAACCTGTGGGTTTTTAGGAGGGTTAAATTCCCTTCAGAGGTTCGTACCCCGCGCCAGGTACCAGGAAAGGTTGATCCTAAAGGTAGCCTGGGGATAATTCCCATTCTTATTTAACCTGGAAAAACCTAGCATTTCAGAAATATTGAATTAAGAAATGTTATGATACGTGCAATAGTTTGAAAGCCCCATAAATTAAATATATGTGTATATATTCATACCAAGTGTGTTTTTTCGTACAACAATTCTGACAATAATAAACACGAAAATGCTGCAACTCCTCCTTTGCTATCATTTTTTAGATACTGACCTTGTTGTTAAGCTTTATGTTATTCACAATTTACTGTTAAATATTATACGAAACCACAGGTCATATATTCACATACATGAAAATTCACCCTGTTTTTTTGAGAACGGGATTAAATGGTTAATGAGAACTGATAATTCGTTGCTCCCGTTTATCTTTCGCGCCTTTAACCCTCTCAGACATATGACGCAATTTTGAGCCTATTAGGGATACTTTAAAACCTTTGTTACCATCAGCGGTATTTAGAAACCTTTAGTTTAGTTACTTCAACCTCTGCAGTTGTCTTTGAGTTAGCTGTGGGCAGAAAACTAATTTTGGAGAGGTAATTATAAGAGTGAGAGAACTATATTTCTTATTGCTAATCTGGCAACCTCTGCGACATATGAGTCTGAAAGGGTTAATCTCTTCCTGTTTTCTGTAATCTGCTAAAGTTAATGTATCAATCTTTATGTATCTCTCCTGGTTCGTCTTTCTCTAGATTGTTAGTAGCTATATCTCAAACATTCGAAGTCTACGTTTGCCTAGGTCATGATATTATGATTTTCTCTAATTATCTTAAACACATTTATATATCATAAAGCAACACAATGCATTATTTTCGTTTTGCTAGTTCTATATACCATGCATCTTTGCTCACCATAATTATTACAATCCTATTCAGTATTTTCATTTTAATGTGTTCCCAACCCTTTCTTAATACGTGTAAGCTGTGTCACTTTAACTTCACGATCATTATAGGATGTTCCTCAGTTTTGGAATGTTATTTATCTATAAAATCGGTAATGGCTATCTCAATTACTCCTCCAACTACAACACGTCCCGCCAACAATTAATGAACTCATTTACTATATGCCATAATAAGTGAAGAAGCGTATCCTCATATCTCTGAGGCACTAACCAGCTGTATACTGCTTAGAACCCGTAGCAAGGAATGGCCCTAACGCTATCTCATTTAACGCTTACACTGGTGATGGGCTAGTCTATCAAGAGTTAGAATTGAGCGATCTCTGCCATACCCATGGCTTACTCTGACTGTTCCTTTTACTTATATATTTTCTAGATCTCAAGTGACGGCATCTCTTCCGTGGATTGACCTCCCAATCTACCAAGATTGGAAGCCAAAGCGTCACATTTTTTTTCCTTTGCCCCTCAGTTTTCTCTTCATAATTGCTGAGGGGCACAGGGCCCTGGGTGGGGCTTTGGTTTCCCGGGCGTTTCTGTCGCCCTCCTCAGCTCCCCGCCATGGAGTGGCTTCGGTCACCCAGGCTTTATTGTGGTTGGCAGGGAGGGTTCTGTGGGGGCACTCGGTTATGGCCTTGGCCTTGCTCGGGGCCTTGAGGCTGTTCGGCCAGGCAGCTTGGGGAGCAGCAACAACAACAACAACAACGCTTACACTTCTACTGATGCCGTCAAAACATAACAAAAAATTACCTGATATACCGGAATGGTTCTACATAATCGTGTTTTCATTTGATATTAAGCTTACACCACCCTTGCGTCATTAGTGTTGAGCATATCTACCAAGAGGTTTGACCAATAAATTTAACTTAGTTTTTAATGCGGGGATATTATTTTATAACATGGTCTTTTGTGCCTTTATACCGAAACTTTGAGGATTGTATTGACACACTATATATAACTGGTTACTTTTCTTGAACAGGCGTATTGATATGTAAATATATATTAGTCATCCTCTGTTTCCTGGTTTCTGCTTTGGAGTGAAATTAATACAAATCTATTATTTATACAGTAGATACATTGAATAATTTATTAATTTATAATATTATATTGTTTAAATTTGTATGGACGTAGATAATGAAAAGTGATTTTATACCCGTGGCAATGTCAACACTGACAACACCTCCAGTACACTTGGGAAACACTTTAATTGGCGTGTCATTGATACCGTATTATATACACCATATATGCATTACATACTTTCGTTACTACTATGACCTATACACTCACCATTATGCTGAAACACTAACTTTAATATTTGAAGTTTGACTGACTCACCAACTGACAAATTATAACAATTACTATATTTCCCCTTGTTAGGTAGGCTAACCAACAGGTAGTTCAGTTGTATCTGACGCTCCCATGTTTGAACAATACCACATTTCCGATATCAAAACTCAGTAGGCGCTCTAAGCAAAGAACAAAAAAGAAGTAGTATTACGTTATAGATTTAAGATATCATATATTTGAATGCCTATACTATATGTCACATATATATTGTATATGGAGAGAGAGAGAGAGAGAGAGAGCAATAGCAGATTAGCAGCCTGTAGCGCGTTTTTTATGCTACACACACTTCAGGACTCCAATATTTCGCAATCATAATCCCACATAATGTTCAAACACAACATTAATTATTCTTTCACAGTAAAATATTTGGTCACCCACTTCCCTCCACCCCCACCTGCCGCTGGTTACCCCTCCCACTCCTGTACCCTCCTTCCCCCTCCCTCCACCCCATACTTTCACCTCCTACCCCACTGTTACCAGATAATTTATGGGCACTAATTGTGCTGCCCTCTATTGAGGTCTTGGACAGACCAATGCTGTATCTGTTTCATCTGTCCACAACTGTACAATAAGATAGTGCAGGGTTTGAAACAAGTACGTTTTCTAATTTCTTTCCAAGTAAACATCAGTAAGTTCGAAAAGGCCAAAAACTAGGTTGTTGGAATTAAGTTCGAAATGTTCTAGTTTGAATTAGGTTCGAAAAGTGCTAATTGGAATTATGTTCGCAAATATCCACTCGGTATTAAATTCGAAATTCGGCAATAAGTTCGAAAATCCTTCGAACTTGTTTCCCACGAACCAATTTTCCGATTTTGAACAGAGACTTGGAAATAGGACCGTATGTAATATTATAACATTTAATTGGAAACACGTACGTGGTAATAAGTACGTGTTGATAGTGCAGGGTTTGAAACAGGTACAGTCGGTCACCTTTCCGACTGGGCCACGTAATGGTAACTTCGCTGCATGTTTTGTTCTCTCTGAAATTAGTAAGATCACTCACTCTCATCATCTTGTAGAGTATGGCCCATAGATGGCGTAGCTTGATGGAAAGGAGAGGGAGGGGACACAGTAGGGAAGGGTGTGTGCTTGTTAGCATGGTTTACAGAATAGGATCCAATGGGAGGGCGTGAGGATGAGTTGTTACGGTGCTTTCAATCATAATGGTTTATAGCTATCCACCCTTCCCTGATAGTTAGTACAGTCACTCATACAAATTCATGGACCCTCACGTAAATGCGTCAAGTAAAATGTATTGTGTTTGTGTTTGGTACCCCTTAAGACTGAATGTCAGCCAGAGTAAGGGGGGGGGGGGGGGATGGAGGGTGCCTGGGCAGAGATTGTGTATAGGAGATAGGAGTCTTCCTATGCATTCTATTAATAAAAAGATGCCTCTAAACGTTGCCAGTTACCCTTTTTCGAAAACAAAATTCAGCGCCATCTATTGCAGGGTTCCATAACTACTCAACGTGAATAAATCTACGGATGTACCCTCAATTCTGTTTTTTTTTTAATTATATGTACCGGTACACTACTTCTCTCTCTCTCTCTCCATCTCTATGTATATATATATATACAGTATACTGTATATACGATATATATATACAGTATATTATACTTATATATATATATATATATATATATATTATCTATGTTTGACCAAAGTTTGAGTGTGGCTGTGTACTTCCAAGTTAGTAACTTATATTACAATGTAAATACTTTTCTTCAATTGAGTTTAGTTTTTCATATAGGCTACATTTATTGTTAATAAATTTACAGTCAATATCAAATAATCATCAACAGCCTTCATGGTCCATTGCAAACCATATCCTTATTCTCAAGGTCAACCACAGCCTCCTTACATCATCATGGTGGCTTGGTTCAGCTTGGTAAGCTATGTAATTAACCCCTTCTATACCGACGACGTCTTTTGATTTTATTCTGGCTCCTACTAATCGATTGTATTCACTTTAGGAAGGATCTTTAGCAATTATAAGGCTTCGAACTATCTCAATCAACCCTTTTAACTACCACAGATCCTTTCTAAGCTGTATAAAATCGTCTACATATTGCTAGATTAAATATAACATATGACGACGGTACAGAAGGGGTTAATGGAGTATTGTTCATATTTCAGTGTAGGCAATACTTTGGAGTGCTTTTGCATATCAGTGTACTCTTAAATCATTGTATTCATAATGACTATGGCTGATATGGTGATAGCAAACAAGTTACATGAGTTTCTATAGACTCTACACGAGACACGTGTACACCATTGCAGCAAGGGAGAGGAACTGTCAATAAACAGATGACAGAAGTATTTTCCCGCGATAGGGAGGAGCTATGCGCTACCGCCATCTATTGCAGGGTTCCAGCCAAATCTGTAAATAATGGCCAACTACTATTAACACGGCTGATTTTCCAAGACACCCCTCTTAGGTATTCTTACTCTATGTGCCTGGGTTAACCTGGGCACTTTATAGACGTTATAGACTGCAGCACCGTTGATTCATTTAAACTCCGCCTAGACAAATATCTCGCATCAAACCCACGACTGACTGCGTTTGTAAATGAATAACTTTATTTTATCCTCCCCTCAGTTACTAACCCATCTGTCCCCTACTAACTTCCTAATCCTGCCACGGACATTAGTTCCCTTTCCAATGTTCCCTTACCCACTCTAAACCACTGTTTGGACACTTGATCCTCAGTGTTTTGGAGGACAAGCAGCCTAGAAGGGTCACTAGACCTGTTGTTGCTTGATTTCCTTTGTACTTCTTTGTACTCCTTTGTACCATTCGAGAGTTTTGTGAAAACAGCTATTAACCCTGTCCTGGGACAAACCATTGTGGACAGACATTTCCATGAAGTGAGATACCATGGGAATTTGGACGAGACACTATCAGTGAGTTAACTCAACTCGCTGTCACCGCATTCACGGAGGATACCCCCGCCCAAAGGAAAAAGACTATTTTCAGGGCCCTACTGAGAATTTTGCCTTTGGCGGTGGCGGATCACTTCTCCATTCTCGAGCCCACAAATTATGACACAGACATGCCGGTCGTAAGGCGTATTGTGACATTAAGAAAAACTCGGGATCAGGACAAGATAGCTGTGATCCAAAAAGCCACCAGGCACCCGTCCACCGTGCCTGCCGCTAGCCCTGTGGCACCCTGAGCCAGTTATAAGGCTGAAGAATGGGCCAGGATTCGCCCTGCAGATTGGAAACCTTGTAATGGTCAGTGTCTGTTGACTTCCTTGCGGAGTAGTCTAGGAGATAGGTCTGTTTAATCAGAATTTTTGGTGGCAAAGGTTTGAAAAGCTTATCTTATGCAAAAAGTGGCGCTGATTCCAAAAAATAACACTCTTATTGACCCCACGTACGACATTTTGGAGATATATGCCAATTTTTGCCCAAAAATGCCATTTCTTAATCAAATTTGGAAAAATTTCAGAATTGTAAATTTAAATGCTGTAACAGTCTTATATTAGGTAAAAAACGATGCTGAATACAAAAAAGGCAGTTTAATTTACCCCACTTCTATTTGCCGACTCAGAATTGAAAGTCCAAATTTGTATCATCATCGCTATCATCTTCATTCTCCGATTCATCAGAACTGTCATCCATCTCTTCACCATCTGCTTTGTGCTCTTCTATATCTTCTGGTTCCAAGGTTTCTGACAACACAGTTGGCATCTGGCTGCCAGAAAACCAATGTGGTACATAGAGTCCATCGACTTCCTCCCAGCCATGATCTGTAGGATGGATGTTGTCCAGTGGGTTTTTCAGATGGGCGTGCTTCCACATGTATGTGACGTAGTTGCATCTCGCAATCTTCTGCTTCAGTACATCTTGACAGGGGGGAAGCATTCCTGCATCGATGCCTTTGATCTTGTTCAAAGGACTATCTGGGTCCATCGGTTTGTATTTGCTGAGGAATATCTTCAATCTGGCCTCATTCACAGATGATGATCTTTGACCGTAGAGGGTGCAGACGTATTTCTCCACCAGGCTGTCATTGTCTTCAAAGTGGATATTCTCTCCAAGACGCCCAAGGCCCTCAAGATGAAGAGGACTCTTTTCTGCCAGTGTTAGTGGTCTCACTTTCCCCTTTCTCAAGAAGGACGAAGTGTAGTCACTTCCAGTTAAGGAGTGGTATCCAGGCAATGCCTTGCAGAGAATTGGACCAATATGACTTGCTAGGAAATTGATGTTGACATATCTTCTACTGTTGTCACTTGAATGTCCCAAATCCATCCACACATTGAGAGCAAGTTGTCTGGTATGATACAGGAGGATGATCATAACATCCGCATCCGTGGCACGGACGACAACATTCTGGTTGGGAACTGCTTTAGACAGCACACTTAGATGATACATCAGGCGTGTATCGGCTTCCACGTGTGAGCATACAAATTCTGGCACCTCCTTATGCACTACAGTTCCTGATGCAGGTGATGTGTATTGCAAACACCGCTCTTCATGTGCAACAACAACCTTCTTTTGTACTATCAAAGTAGCGTACTTGTCATCTTTCCATTCATCCATGAAGAATTTCAGAAGTGCTGTTTTATGACTTGCATGTTTTGTAGTTAACAGGCTTTTCCATTGCTTTGACATCAAATGAAAAGTTGGTTATCTTTGGTTTCTTTCTCACTGGTTCGAGTTCTGGATCTGTTTCTGCAAGACTCCTCTTGCTTCTCTTTGTTGTTGTTGCTAATGGCATGCTCTGTCCCGCTGATGGTAAGGTAGCTGCTGGAATTGATGGCGAGACTGCTGTGGATGTTATGGTTGTTGTTGTTGTTGTCATTGGCAATGGTGTAACTGGCACTTCATTTTGGATGCAGATGCCCAGTGTATCATGATACATAGATTCGTCATAGTTGTCCCATGCAGTATTTGTACTTAGTTGTGGTAGGGCTTCAAGGTCATCTGGAAGAACTTGGTTTTTCTCAATAACTGTTGAGGCCAGCTGAGTTTTATACTCTTCTACTGTATTGTAGCAAATACAATGGCCAAATTTATTTAAGGTTTCAACAATCTTCTTTGAACCTGTCATGCTCTTTAGCCCCATGCCAAGAAGCATATGTTTGGATGGCTTCACTGTGCCTCTTGTAGTTTTGAATACATCGTCTTCTGCTGATGATTCCACGTAGCGCTCTACTCTCTCACTGCCTTCTTGTTTTGAGCCACTGTACATAAATCTATAGAAATCTATCAGTTCACCTGGTATATTAGAAGGTTGACCATCACGTATTGCTTGTACTGTGATTGGGTTTGGCAATGTATTCTCGCGGAGCTTCATGATTTTACGTCGCAGAAACAAAGCAAAATTTTTGATGTCGTTATTCATAGTTTCTTTTGCCATTGATATGTAAGTACCCTGCTTTTTACTCTCTTGATCGACATGAAGCTTACTGCCATAATGTGCTTTGATTTTGGTCAGTAAATTGTATGGTTCAGATGTAGGATTATCAAACCCCTCTTCTTTAAGGAATTCAAGGTATGTGCTATTGATATCCAACAATTTCTGCGATGTGTCTTTATGGAATACCTCAGAGTCTATGTAGGAAAGCAGCCGTAAGAAAGCAGACTCTCGTCTTCTACTGAATGTGTCAACACTATCCTTTACCTGAGCTTTCGTACCACGTGAAATATATCTTCTGTTACATGTACGGTGATATTTGACTTCTTTAGCAATGAAATCGATATTTCCATACTCACGAAGGAAGTCTGTGTCTTGCTGCTTCTTTAACCCGTACAGCCCCACCGACGCGCCTGACGCGTCGGCGATGTATGTAACGCACAGCCCCAGAGACGCGCCTGGCGCGTCACCCTAATTGCGCCGACCGTAACCTCAGGTGTAGCCACTCAAGAGGGCTCAGATTTGTATGGGAACTGTGTACGTATCCCACACAACCGTGCCGATGGGGGCGGGTGCCCAACCCCGAAAGGAGTTGAAATAGGGGAGCTATCCCCCCGCCAAAGGCGGCTTTCTAGGGCTGATGCTGAGAGGATTGGGTTCTAGTCATGTGGTGATGGGCTGGTCTATCCGAGTGAGAACTGAGCGATCTCTGCCATACCGATAGCTTACTCTGACTGTTCCTTTTACTTATATATCTTCTAGATCTCAAGTGGCGGCGTCTTTTCCGTGGATTGACCTCCCTACTGCCAACCTAGAAGTTGGCAGATTGGGAGCCAAAGCGTCACATTTTTCCCTTGCTCCTCAACTTTCCCTTCATAATTGCTGAGGGGCACAGGGCCTTGGGTGGGGCTTTGGTTTCCCGGGCGTTTCCGCACCTTCCTCAGCTCCCTGCCTTGGAGTGGCTTCGGTCATCCGGGCTGTGTTAGTGGTAAGCAGTGAGGATTTTGTGGGGGCGCTCGTTTATGGCCATGGCCTTGCTCGAGACCTTGGGGCTGTTCGGCCAGACAGCCTGGGGAACAACAACAACAACAACAACCGTGCCGATGGTTGAAAACTCTCAAAGTCCACGTGCGTGCGCGTGAGCGCGCAATAACCTGTTTTTTTGGGGTAATTGCCTTCAATTTTTTACTTTTGTAAAATACGTTTTCGGGGGCTCTGTAGGACCATTCTTTAAGCTTTTTGAGCGGTTTTTCGTGGTTTTTCCTTCATTCCTAACCCATTCGCTATTGTTTCTGGAATAAAACAATTTTTTGAAAACCGGCCGGGTTCTGGTGAACAAACATTACAAAACTAGCCGGGGCTGGACGGGTTAATGTTGTCCTGTGCTTCACTAGTTTCACAATTAGAAAGGAGTTCAAACCCAGTGGTGAAATGCTTGCGACCGGGGCACTTGCAGAAGATGCACTTTTCCTCGAGGACTCCAGTAGTCGAAGTAGCTGCCACTGATGGCTCTGAGAACTTAGACCTTGTTTTTATGGAATCAGCAGAACTTGTTTTCTTCTCCTTAGATGTTATCTGATACGCCGTAAACCTGCTGTAACAGTCACTGTGAAAGCCATAATGTGAAAGTGGTTTAGCTTCAAAGTTAATGGATTCACAGATTTCAAGATACTTTGATCTTTTCTGATGTTTCTTCCTGCTTTGAGCTAGGTCCCCAGCTGTTTTCCATGTCTGTTCAGTAAACGGAACTACAGCATCTTCATTCCCATCTGTATCTCCACCTACATGCAGCACACACTGCAAAGGCAACTCGACAGCACTCTCCATCTGCAAAGAAACAAAGTGAAATTAGGAAAAAAGTCTAATCTGTGGTACCTTTGACACATTAATTTGATCAAAATTGCAATTTTGAGACATTGATCTAAACAAGATATATTGACATTGGCATAAGATAAGATTGTCACAACATTTGAATTCACAATTCTGAATTTCTATCAAATTTAATTACAAAAACACATTTTTGGGCACAAATGGCAAATATCTCGAAAACTATGGAAGTGGGGTCAATAAAACTGCCTTGTTTGTATTCAGCATCGTTTTTTACCTAATATAAGACTGTTACAGCATTTAAATTTACAATTCTGAAATTTTTCCAAATTTAATTAAGAGGTCCTTCACAGAGCTGACCAGAAAAAGGACCAGATCACCAAATTGGTGGGCACAGATCCCCTGGATCAAACCCAGGCGGATTGCCACTATCACGGAGGATGGCACTGCCGGGTTTGAAGAATTCACCGAAGAAAACAACGGAGAGGACCCAGAGCCAGAAATTGAGACACAGCAAGATCTGGATTTTTAGACCGCCCCCGTACACACATAACTGTCAAAATGGCGGGGGCTCATGAGGAAGCAGTCTCAGAAAAACTGCCCATCTACAGGAAGATCACTCTGAATGGGGTGACAGTCCGACTCCTTATCGATACGGCAGCGTCTCGATCATGTCTTTTCTCTCCCTTCTTTAAGCAACACAGGAAAGTTTTAGGCACTATCCAACCTTCTTCCATTGTGTTAGTAAATGGTGATGCCAAAGTTATTCAAAATTTTGGACAAGCACTTCCCCTATATGTCAATACCCCTGTTCCAAGTCACAGAAAAAAACACTCTTTCATGGTTTATGACCCCAAGGATACCCTATACGATGGATATTTGGGTTTCGATCTACTCACCAAACTGAGTGCTTCCCTCGATTGTGGGAGAAGAACACTGACGTTCTCACCACCCCAGACAAAAAAACAAAAAATATAAAAAAAACTAGCGCCTCTCATCGAGGCACCCAACCTAACCCTCAGACTAGAGATACCCCCCACCCTTGCCCTCCTCCGCCCAAACCTTTACCTTTAAGGGGAGATATCCACTTGAGGGATTTTTTTCTTGACTCCTTTCTCCCTCATGTTTAGCCCCATTGTTTTCCTAATGTTAAGACGTTCACCCCATTATATTGACAATTTTAAGAACTTTCAACCCATTTCTGTCAATTTTAAGACCTTTCGTGCCATTTAGGTGTCGATTTTATCCTGGCGAGCGATAGCGAGCCTGTAATTTAAGAGGAACCGGCTTTCAGCCGGGAAATTTTTCTACCGAAAAATGTACAAATTTATCTAAAAAGGGGCTCAAGGGGGTGTAATCTTAAGCTTGAAGGATATCTACGGACCACACTAAAAACCTGCCCTTAATCAAGCCCACTCCTACCGTAAAACTCAACGATCCTGTTTCTTCCCCTCAAACTTTAATTCCTACCCCTTGTCTCTTACCTATCACTCAAGCAGTCACAGCCAAACTCGTGACACTCCCACCTCATCATGGAAAATGGATCCCCATTGTGCCCACCTTGCCTGGGGATGCCTTGATGGCCCCTCACCTCCAAAGCCCCTTTGATAGGGACTGCCTAACCGCTCCTAGTATCATTTCCAGAAGATTAAATTGTATCAAAATCGCCAATATATCAGATCAGCCCATTACCCTACCGAAAGGTTTAACCATTGGGGAACTAGAGCCTTATGCGGAAGAGCTATCCATTCCCGCAGATACTCCCTCTCAAATTCCTTTGCCTCTACCCTCTATTCCTTCACATTTAACTCCCCAACAACAAACTGATCTGAAAGACCTCCTAACCACCTACCAAGATATTTTTGCCACGTCAAATCGAGACGTCGGAAAAACCAACGTGCTCCATCATCCTATCCACACGGTTGGACACCCCGTTAAACAACCCATTAGAAGAAAAAATCCCATCCAAAGGCAAGAGGAGGAATCCCAAGTACAAGACATGCTGGCCACAGGAGTGGTCCGCCCCTCTACACGCCCTTGGTCACCTCCGGTAGTACTTGTACGAAAAAAAGACGGGACCACCCGATTTTGGATAGATTACCGCAGACTCAACGATGTAACCATTAAAAACGCCATTCCCCTTCCCAGGATTGATGAATCTTTAGACTCCCTCCTTGGAGCTAAATGGTTCACTACCCTGGATTTACAAACAGGGTACTGGCAAGTTCCAGTCCTCCCCGAACATCAGCAAAAGACGGCGTTCGCCACCAGCCAAGGCCGGCTCGACGAGTTCACAGTATTGCCCTTTGGCCTATGCAATGGCCCTGCCACGTTCTCCAGATTAATGGAATCTGTGTTACAAGGGTTAACGTGGGAAACCTGCCTGGCCTACCTGGACGACACCATCGTGTTCAGGAAGACCTGGGTTGAACATCTACAACAAGTCTTCCAATGAATCCGAGAAGCCAACTTAAAACTGAAACCCTCAAAATGTACGTTCGCAAAACCCGAAGTGCAGTTTCTAGGCCACATCGTGTCAGACAAGGGAATTGCACCAGACCCAAACAAATTAGATGCCATTGGAAAAATCACCCATCCCACTAACGTCAAAGGAGTCCGAGCATTTCTCAGGCTGGCCTCATATTACCGAAGGTTTGCGAAAAAATTTGCCACCATTGATAAACCTTTCTATGATTTAACCACGAAAGATGAACCCTTCCTGTGGACGCCGCAACGATTGCAGGCTTTCAATACCTTAAAGGAACTATTGATTGCATCGCCTGTTGTCTCATTCCCAGATTACACCCAACCCTTCAGATTATACACGGATGTCTCTCAAACTGGAATAGGTGCCGTATTGGGAGAAATACGAGAGGGCCAGGATCACATCATAGCCTGTGCCAGCCGAACCTTAAATCCAGCAGAGGTAAACTATCCAGTGACAAAGTGGGAATGCCTGGGTATCATTTGGGCCCTTCAACATTTTAAGGCCTATTTAGCAGGTGTAAACATTACCATCATCACTGACCACCACGCCCTACAATCCGACACCAAGAATGCCTTAACTGTCAGATGGAGAGAGAGTTTGGAAGAATTCGATTTTGAAATCGCCTACAGACCTGGGAAACTCCACACCAATGCTGACTCGGCTACCCACTACATCCACTCCAGAGATTTCCACTTCGCCCCCTGATATTCACCCCATTTTAGCCATCCACCATCAAGAGGCATCTGACCAAGAACAACAAGGACTCCTAAAACAATTTCAGTGACAAGAAAAACTTGACTGGATGCCCAGAACAATGTTTTCCCAACTCAACAGACGAGGAGACAACCTGTTCACTCCCGAAGGAAAAATTGTAATCACCCGGCTGCCGCCCTGACCACTATGCAATCCATACACATGCATAATGGCATCCATCTGGCCCAGCGAAAATTGACAGCCACCTTCCAACAAGTGTATTGGACCCCTTCTCCATACATCACAGCCAAACACATCACTGAAGCCTGTGATGCCTGTGCACTAGGTAAAGACAGGACCCGCACTCCGGGACCTTCCGGAAAATTAGTGGCAACCAAACCTTGGCAACTATTGGTCGTTGATGTGATGGGACCGTTAGAGGGAAGTCAAGGCTTCAAATATATCATCACCTTCGTAGACATATACTCAAAATATGTAATCGCCTGTCCAACTAAAGAGCATTCTGCACTAGCAGTAGCAGAAGCCATGATCCAACATGTGTTCCCTTAATTCGGATTGCCAGAAGCCATACATTCCGACAACGCCCCAGAATTTACCAGCCATATCTGGTCCCAGTTGTCTCAAATGTGCAGATTTAAGATCAGCCACTCCTCCACATATTGGCCCCAAGGAAACTCCATCTGTGAGAGAAGCCACCGCACTATTGCAAATCAGGTCCGGACAAGATTGCAACAGATGAACACCAAGGATTGGCCCAGCCAGGTAAAAATCGTTCAGTGGGGAATTAACAATTGACCCATGAAAGATGGGATTTCACCCCATGAGCGCGATTTTGGAGTACCACCCTTACTACTTCCATTACGCCATCTAGCTGTACCGTATGAGCCGTTATCTAATTTTGACCAGTCCCTCGTCCATCTAAAAAATCCCCAATGACAACTCCAGTATCTGCAAGACCTAAAGCCTGACGAAACCGCCAAAGTAAGCCCACATCACATTGGTGATCTCGTGTTGGTTGCTCAACTGCCAGTGCCGTCCAAATTAAAACCCAGATATCAATGTCCTTTCGAAATTCTAACTGTTTCAAATTGCTGCCAGGTAACTATAAATTATTACCCGATAGCACTATCGTTAGTGAGTGCTGTACTGTATTTTATATATTATTTTGTAATAGTATAGATATCTTATCAATATTTGTATTTTGTACTATTGTTAATGTCTTGTCATGTTGCAAATTTGATTTTAAATAATATTTTGACATTTAACATTTAGTTTCTTTATTCATGCAGAGTTTAGTAAAATTTGCCAGAACGTCCCGGACTTCCCAAACTTGACTACTTCCTTTAACGTGACGATAGTGCGTTGTTATATGTGCGATTAGTTTGCTTGGGAAACAGATTAACTTGCTCATGTAGTAATGTACACCCTATGTGGTGGATTGTGTTCTTTTATTTAATAATTTTCATTTTAGTAAGCGTTGTTTCCACATAGGGATTTTGATAATTTAATTTGACTTTATATTGTCCTTGTCCCAATTTTGGTTTGTTTAGTTTGCAAGTTTTACATTTTAATTTGATGAGTCACGCACATACCGAAATAGATATGCACGTAGGTTTCAACCAATAGATGAGAATACCATTATGCTTGCAGATTCCACAGATAATAACATGTTGCCTGCTACTAATGACCAGAAGTTGGGGTCCTCAGAACCTCTTCCACCTCCTCTTCCTTCCGTTTCACCACTACTTCCTCTCAGAGAGAAACTCATTCAACAACTTCTTCGTCCTATCCCTAAACCATATAATCGCCCAAACCCCCTCCAACTAAATCTTCCATCAAGATCATTCGGGTCTGTCAGCCCCCCTCTCACTCCTCCTCGAATTGTCTCTGGCCCTCCTCAACTGTCTACTCCCACTGACGATAATGTCATCAGAAAACCCCCAACTCCTCCCCATTTCTCCCCTTCCATCAGCATACAAACATTTTCTGAATCTACATGCGCCCTTCCTAGTTCACCAGTCCTGAAAACTATCCATCTTTTAGACCGTCAATCACTCTCTGAAACCCCCCTCTCTTCACCTCAATCTGGTAACCAACCTGACCTCTTAATCCAACTAACCAGTACACCCGGTCAAGTGAGACCTGATCAAATTCTTCCATTACCTATAACTACTACGCCCCCTCCACAACCGTCAACATCTTCCATCGTATCTACTTCCATGTCAGCTAAACCTTCCAACATTCAGAAATCTATCTCTATATCTCCGCCTGCTCATTTTTTCATGCCAAATCACAATGTTAAATCACCCAGATTAATACCCCACTTATCTAACCCAACATCTACGAGATTCGGGCGTCGTGTGAAGCCACCTCAGCGATGGGCTTCCACCTTCAAGCCGACCTACAAGCGGCGGCCTCCCTCAAAAGGCACCACCTCGCGGCACATCAAGGGTGCCGCCACCCCTACTGCAAGGTCACATACCCAGCCTGTTTCACACACTCACACCAACAAAACAGGCCCCCTCACTGCCAGGCCCCCCCCACCTGGGCCATCCACTTCCACCTCTCCTACAGTGGACACTACACCAGCAGCTCCTCCACCAGCAACAACTCCTTCATCCCCTAACCAACTAGCCAACGTAACACCGATATTCAAAAAAGGCAGCAAATCCCTACCCAGTAACTATCGTCCAATTAGCTTAACCTCAGTTGTATGTAAAATGCTAGAAACGGTCATACGAGACAGACTCGTAAATCACTTAGAGGAAAATAACATGCTTAAAGATACTCAACACGGCTTTCGTAAAAAACGTTCCTGTTTAACAAACCTCTTAGACTTCTTCCACGATATCCTCAACCTCTACGATGAGAGTAAAGCTGTAGATATTATATACCTTGATTTTCAAAAGGCCTTTGACAAAGTTCCCCACAAACGTTTACTGCTAAAACTAAAAGCGCATGGAATACAAGACGGTGTGTTGAAATGGATAGAAAATTGGCTCAGCGACAGAAAGCAAAGAGTAGTCATAAACGGTAAGGCATCTAAATGGACCAATGTAAGTAGCGGGGTACCCCAGGCATCGGTACTAGGACCAATTCTCTTTCTAATTTACATCAACGACATAGATGAGGGCCTCACCTGTACAATCTCAAAATTTGCTGACGATACAAAAATTGCAAATAGCGTACTCTCAAAAGAACAAGTTGACGATATGCAACACAATCTAGATAAATTGTCATGTTGGGCCCAAATTTGGCAAATGAGTTTCAATGCGGATAAATGTAAAGTACTACATATCGGATACCTAAATGAGAAAGCAAACTAAGATGAATGGCACTCAGCTTAAGAATGTAAACAGAGAAACCGATCTGGGAGTAACAATATCGAGTAACCTAAAACCGAGTCAACAATGTTCAGAAGTTGTTAAGAAGGCAAACAAAATAATTGGCTTTATAGGCAGGTCATTTGAGCATAAATCCAAAGAAGTTATCCTAACCCTTTACAATTCCTTAGTCCGCCCTCTTCTGGAATACTGCGTTCAATCCTGGTGCCCTTATTACCAAAAAGATATAAACAAGCTAGAACGAGTTCAACGTAGAGTTACCAAAATGATACCTAGCCTAAAGAACAAACCATACGAAGAGCGTCTTAGAGAATTAAATCTATTTCCTTTAACCCAGCGCAGATTAAGAGGTGACTTAATTCAAGTGTTCAAAATCATCAAAGGCATCGACAATATGAACTGTAGTAAGTACTTCACTATCGACCAATCTAATTACACGCGGGGAAACGGTTGCAAAATTATTGGTAAATCTTTTAACTCACACGAATCTAAGAATTTCTTCTTCAATCGAGTTGTCAACTTGTGGAATGGGCTTCCCCGAAACGTTATAGACTGCATCACCGTTGATTCATTTAAACTCCGCCTAGACAAATATCTCGCTTCAAACCCGCGACTGACTGCGTTTGTAAATGAATAACTTTATTTTACCCCCCCCTCAGTTACTAACCCATCTGTCCCCTACTAACTTCCTAATCCTGCCACGGATATTAGTTCCAGGGCAGTAATTCCCTTTCCAATGTTCCCTTACCCACTCTAAACCACTGTTTGGACACTTGATCCTCAGTGTTTTGGAGGACAAGCAACCTAGAAGGGTCACTAGATCTGTTGTTGCTTGATTTCCTTTGTACTCCTTTGTACCCTGTCATCAAGATGAAAATCAACAGCGTGTTCGTCTCCTCCGACAGGAAGCAACCTGAAGCCATCGTCTTTCCTAGCCATCTACTTCAGGTGACCAAAAACTCCATGGTACCCCTCGACGTGACTGTGGAGATTGACCCCGACATCCCTTCTGACTCGACCACAACCCTCTGGTGTTTAGTTTTGAACCAACTTACACTATCGCTCAACCCCCCCCCCCCATTTCGCAAGAATAAAGTGAGATCTCGCGGCCGAGATTTTCTTTTGATCGAAGGTGGTGAAATGACGGGATCCAAAGAAAAACCGCACAAGATAGCGGTAGTCAGTGAGTCAAGGCAGACCATGAGGAAAGGATTCAAATACCAGGTGAAGAAAAATATAATAAACACAATTTCCCATTCTCCAGAGACTGCGAAATTCAAGAACGGGAAATTAGGCCAGTTGACCCATTCTCTAATTCCCGGGCAAACAGGAGAGTTGCCCCCTCAATACAGGTCACGCCCCACCAATCACCACCTTTCACGGCCCCACCAACCACAGCGCCGGACTCAACCGACCAAGGCGGAATTACCCTTCGAATATTACGATGAAAAGGTACTTATGCAAGCTATGCATCAAGAGCCCTAAATCGTTGGGGCTCTCCATCCTTGAGGAGCTATACTGTGAAAAAGGAAGAGAAATGGTGATAGAAAGTGCCGCATAACTTATTCATTGCATAAACAATACAAATAGACAAACCAGCTAGTGAATGGAAAATCACTAAATACATCACCATGCCATCTAGTAGAACTAAGAAACAGATGTAAAAAAGACGAGAACCTCAGTGCGATATTATTAAGCACATACATATATTTTTCATGTAATCATTACCTTAGACATAGCCACTTGTTATGTATTTACTATGCCCCTGTTAATTTGAGATGATACAACCTGACCAAGAGAAATAATCCAAATATAGCCTGACTGAAATTATAATGAGGTAGTTCAAACTCAGTAGGTTACTTCGTCCGGATTATTGTCCGGGAGTAATAGCGGCCTACTAAACTACTCTGTCCGGATTATTGTCCGGGAGTCGTTTGCCCCTGATAGAGAAGGTGCCTAAAGCCCTGTTCCCTCCCTGCCCCTTGGACTGTTTGACGAAGTGGTCCCTCGATGTCCAACCGCCGTGTTCAGAGCTCTACGACGCCCCGACCCTCGTACCTGGCCCTTCTCCCTAAAAAGCTATCCTTAATGTCCCGTGTATCTCAATTTGTGGCTATTGTTGAAGGTAAGGTAGAATATGCGAGTATTCCTAAATTATTAATTATTTGATATGTGCCAAGGATCTGTGTTAATTAATTATTATAATTCATATTTGTGTACACGCGACATACAGTAGTCATCTATCCTCCCATAAATATTGATCTGTACAAGTGATTTCATAAGTACAAGATATTGCCCAGTGAATCCTATCTAGTGTACTTCTTAACTAATTATTGTAATTCATAATTGTGTCTACCTTTATCACAGCCTTAAAGGGAATACTCTGAGATTTGACCTTTATGTGTTATAATTCTTTTGTGTATTCAAGTTGAGGAGAAAGTGTATACCGTGAAGATATTCCCTATTTTACCATCATTTACCTAGGACCTATGCCCAAATTTTAATTTATCTATCCTTCCATATCGAAAAGTTAAGAACAGTGGAGTTAATATTAATTCATTTAATCAAGTTCTCGAGTTTATCCAGTGCTTGTGAATTAGTCTAGTTCACGTGTGCGGGTTTTCGTAATTCTTTTCACACCATTATGGTAACTCATATTACAGTTATTTAATTTGTTTCACTATATTGCTTATGTGACCAATTTCTCTTAATTCACTATTGTCAAAGTAAATCTTTTATTACATCTTGTGTATATGTAATACGCTCTACTTCTTATCTTTGATTCGTGTATTGCTTTTAGGGATTTGTTAATATATTCAAATTACCTTTTTATGCTACAATCGTAGTAGTTTATCTAGTATAACTTCGATGTGTGCGCCCCATTGATTCTGAGCTCATTCAAAGCTCTTTATTACTGTTATTTGCAGTCGCAATTTAATCGAGTTTAATTTAACTCGGGTGGATGGGACTCGTTAGCCTTGGTCGGCAACTCATCTACGGGAGACAACCTTATACAAGTCCGGGTGGATGGGACTCGTCAGCCTTGGTTGGCAACCTGTCTAGGGGAGTAAACCTGATACAAATCCGTACTGCTTACCTAAGGGTAAGGCAGGTTAGTGGATGGATTAGCCGAACACCACTGTAGAATTGAACACTACACCCAAATTGAACACTACCTCAAACAAAATGATCTATTCTATAAGTTTCAATCAGGTTTCAGATGCATGTACTCGACAGACTCCTGTCTCATCCACTTAACGGATCACATTCGTAAAGAAATGTCTAAAGGTAACTACACCGGTATGGTTCTTCTTGATCTACAAAAAGCGTTTGACACAGTAGACCATAATATCCTATGTAATAAACTACAAGCAATGGGCATAGGGTCTGTGAACTGGTTTAAATCTTATCTTAGTGGTAGAACCCAAAGAGTCAAAATTGATGATAATATATCTGATCCTATGCCAATTAACTGTTGGGTCCCGCAGGGAAGCATCCTTGGTCCCTTACTCTTTCTCTGTTATGTGAATGACATGGAACTGAGCGTCTCATGTAAATTATTACTGTATGCAGACGACAGCGTGCTTCTGGTTTCAGGAAAAGACCCAATAAGTATTGCCGCTTCACTTTCCAAAGAACTAGCATCATGTAGTGAATGGCTAGTGGACAATAGACTATCTCTTCACCTGGGCAAGACGGAAGCCATCTTATGTGGAACAAAACGCAAACTGAAAGACATTGTGGGCTTCTCGGTCAACTGTAATGATATTCCTATAACAACAGTGTCACAAGTTAAATATCTCGGACTGAAACTGGACGCGAGTTTGTCAGGTGAAACAATTTTGGAATCTATCCTGAGTAAGTGTAGAGCACGTATAAAATACCTGTATAGACAGGTGGGATGCTTGCCCGCGGCGACCAAAAAGACCCTCTGCCAAGCGCTTGTTCAATGTCAGTTTGACTATTCTGTGTCATCCTGGTACTCTGCATCATCTAAATCAGCACAGCACAAACTTCAGGTCACTCAAAATAAAATGGTTAGGTTCATGCTGAACCTAGGACCCAGATCACATGTTGGCCAGGAACAACTTCAGTCACTAGGTATGCTCAATGTCTCTGACAGGGCCAAACAAATCAGGCTAACTAATGCCTTCAAAATTTTCTATGACAGAGCTCCAGAGTATCTAAAGAATGATTTTGTTAAAGCAAATGAGAGGAGTGGACATAATACAAGAAACATGATGTTTAATTTTAAGGTCCCGAGAATCCAAGGACAGGGTAAGCAAACATTCTTCTTCACTGCCATCAAAGACTGGAACGACCTACCCCAGTCAGTCCGTGAAAAGAGAACACTGTATTCCTTCAGACGTAGCCTGAAGGAACACCTGAACCGGACAGCTGCGAGAAGGGAGCACCAAGCTTATGTCTACTACTAAATACGACATAAGAGATAGACAAACCAAACTGAAATGATTACTGATTACGGATTACTGATATTTACTATAGGATGTAAGGTATCTTAAAATAACCCCCTAGAAATACTTTCTCTAAAGTATCTATTTCTTTATCCTCCCCATTTCCCCGGCTAACCTAATCCCACAAGGACCCCAATGGAAATACGCCTAACGGCCTTATTGGGCTATCCTTAGTTGGAATTATGCAAGGCTGGTACATGTCATATTTATAACAAACTATGTGGTACCAACTCTGTAAATTGCTAACTGAATAAATATTATTATTATTATTATTATTATTATTATTAGAAAAATAGTGCTAACAAGATGCACAGAGGGCCTCGGAGTCGGACGGATCATAAATTGAGTGGTCAATCCTGTAAGTCCTTCACTAAACTGGCTCGGGTTGTCCCTCTCACAGGGAATAGGTCAGCTTGGGGGCATTCTGTGTATGGCCAGTTGGCCACCCTCGTAAGGGGAGTAAGGCGTCCGGCAATAGATAGATAGATAGAATTTAACTCTTTTTGTATTAATTTGCATTTTTATTCAAAACTTATTATAGTTATTCATTCCCTTAATTTTGAATTTGAATGTCTATATACGTGTGATTTGATCTCATACCCGGTCAATAATTATTTTTCATACCTCATGTGTAGACTTCTTCACAAAACTGCTTAGACCATCTAGTTCGAATTTAAACTACCTTGCCTCTAAGAACTAAAGTGTATATTTACCTTTCATCTGCGATTTATCATCGGACTAAAGTAAATTGAGATTTCTCAATATAGCAGCCCATCTGACCTAGGGTTCAACACACTACACCTGACCATCTCGCCTGTGTGACCCTTTGCTAATCTCTTTAACTGTCGCTCACTGCCCCGCTCCAGTGAGCGCTCTTTCATTCAGGTTCGCTCAGTACCAGAATTCTTCACGCTAGACGCTTCGCTCACATATGTATTATTATCTCAACTGAAATACTATGTACACCCAGAAGTGAAAGTCCCTGCATAGGGTTTACCCCCTACTCCTACTACCCCAGAAGCTAGGAACGGGGTGGTCCCTGTCCGGGTCCCCCTTACTACTCCTACCCCAGGCAGAAGGGGCAGGGTGTGCCTGTCTGTCACCCCTTCCTTCCCCTCCCCACCCATGAAGAGAACAAACTACCCCCGCTCCCCCCCCCACGCACACTTACACGCCACCCCAATGCCAGACAGTAGGTTGACATAAGTAGTAGTATCGTGTTTACCTTCATTAATTTACCCTCTGGCGGTTTTGACGCATTTTGATTGTTTATCCTGGCTATAATTAGACGAATAATTACAGTTTAGGAAGGACCAATGCGAAATAATGTCCTAATCTGAATTAAGTCGTCTAATAATAGCCATCTATATTAATAAATCAGTTCTGTGTCTGTTTGTCTGTGTATTCTTAATAGGCGGCCGCAGTTTTGGACCTGGGGAGCTGAAGCTTTGCATGTGGGTGTCAATTGACCTGGGTCAGGTCATAGAGAGGGCGACGCCACGATCGGAGGTCGTTTCGAGGCCGAAATTGAAAAAAAAAATGAAAAAAATGGCCGTTTGGGGGCAGAAGGATGCCTCCGATCGAAAAGGTGTATGGAACGAAAGTTGTTCGCAGCCTCCCAAAATGGGGGTAAGGATGAGGTCAGATAAAAAATCGGACGTCATTTAGCGGCCGAAATCGAGGTCGCCGTTTAATGAGGCACAGGGAGGTCGAGGCCGGTGATTATGGTAGTAGTAGTATTGTGATGATTGTGGTAGTAGTGATTGATGATGGTGATTATAGTAGTAATAGTGGTGGTAGTACCCGGGCAACGCCGGGTACCCCTGCTAGTAAAGCACAAAAGAAGAGTGTCATCTATTCTCAGAGGCTTAATATGTGATTTGTTATACATGTATTATCATGTAGAAATTATACACAACAATACAATAGCTACTCGTTTTACATTTGACAGCATAACAATATGCCATGTTTGCTATTTGGTAGTATTATAAAGCAGTATAATCTAGTAATGAATTATTGTATTATATGGTGTCTCGGTGTATAACACCTATTGGAAAATATTATCAAGGAAGTGGGTTACTAAATATAGCAAACTGCATAGGCCTACAGTATGTATTTCGTGCATAACTCAATACTGTAAAATCACACACACACACATATATATATATATATATATATATATATATATATATATATATATATATATATATATAGAGAGAGAGAGAGAGAGAGAGAGTATATATACTGTATATATAGACCCTATATACTGTATATACATATATGAGAGATATATATATATATAACAGATATAACATATATCACTGTAATAAGCAGTAGTAAGCAAATGGTAGACATATCTCACGTCGGATATATATATATATATATATATTGAACAATTAATTAACATCGAGGCAAACATTTGTGGTAAAGCATTTCCCTCATGAGTTATTGGTATATTTAGAGTAGCTGGTAACCGTGTTTAAACTTTGATACTAAATGCGTCTCTATTCATGGTGTTCTAAAGCTGATTTTCCTGTGTCGACTGCTAAACTATCACCTTTCCTCCCCCGAACTACATACTTGCATAGTTTGAGTCTCGTTTAACCCTTATTGCTTTCTGACATTAGGCTGAGATTAGTATGGATCTCCATATATAGCTTTTTACCAACTCTTCTGCTACTACTGGAACACCACAGTTATTACAGTTCAGGCCTGCCAACATTATTCAGGATAAATCCTATGACCCTAACTATTCAGTTACACTATTAATCTAATTGATTCTGATTAACTTGCACTAAAGATTAACGTTAATAATAGATGTGTGCTAATGTAGAAGCAATACAAATAATAATTACAAAAGTAAATGACAAATCTGTTGGAATCCCTTAAGAACCTAGACAACATTTTCAGAGAGAGAGAAAGATTCTATAGTAGGAATTAGATAAGTATTTCCTTACCGATTACCTTGTATTTAATATTTGATAAAATATAACTGTCGATTTTAGGTAGGATAGATGGTGAATAGCTATTACTGAACTTTTATTTCGTATTTGCATACGTATGCATTGAGCATCGGCATGCTTCGAAATAACACTCTTGTCTTCTTTTTCAAGAAGAAAATGTTTACATGTGAATATATATATATATATATATATATATATATATATATATATATATATATATATATTAATAAATCCAATCCAATACCACAAGCACATATTACCACTAATACACTCATCGTTCCAAATGAAAAGCGATTATGAGAATTATGTATTTAATCATATAGATGACATATACTCGAAAACGTTCAGTATAATTAAGACAACACTAGAGTGCTACGTTAATATCTTATCTGTGAGACTGTTTGGGAAGTGAGTTTACAATAACTGATAGCGCTCTCCTGATTATGATATATCCGCGAAAAGATAAGTATTATCTAGTTTGTTATAAAGTTATGACATACCTCATTGAAGTCTGTAAAACTGTCTTCATAGCGTAATGAATAAATGCACTGAATTTCTGTGAGCATCCTAGGTTCGAATCCCTGGACTGTCACATGTATTTGTTGATTTTATGGTTTAAGTTTAGAAGTAAAGTTGGTTGGTGGAAAAAACATATGAAATACCTTTTTGATAGACCCCCCCCCCCCTCCAAAAAAATGACTGACTGCAGTGAACATGGTAATTCACTAAAATGGCAATTAATATATATATATGAGAGAGAGAGAGAGAGAGAGAGAGAGAGAGAGAGAGAGAGAGAGAGAGAGAGAGAGAGAGAGAGAGAGAGAGAGAGAGAGGTGTGTTAATATTCTCGAATATGCACCAAAAAGCCTAACCACGGATCAAGCATTGAATGAATATACCACTTACAATCAATTAAGCAATCCATACAATATGTTTTTTAGCAAGTTCCAACATCTCTTCAGAGGTATTCAAAAATTACAAGATTACCATTTCAATGTGCAAATCCATTAAATACCAATGCATATTGCGCGGGTGGGTGAATGCTATCGATCTATCTATCTATTGCCTGACGCCGTGATCCCCGAAGGGTTGGCCACGGGTGAATACAATAATTTGTAAAATAACTAGAAGGGGCGATGGTATTGGAAATTTACATTATACATACAAATATAATAGAATACTAATTACGCATAAATCATAAGTGTTTGTGTGTCAAGCTACGGATAGGTGACAGATAGTGTAAATGATCTTCATTCTGTAAAATCAGATAATTTATTGCAACATTGTTCTGGCATATATAGAATATATATAGATTACCAATTACTGACATGGTCTCGGCCTCGTTGCAAGGTTACTTTATTTTGTGTTCGTGGAAAACAATGGTTGTAATCGGCGGTTTCCTCCTGTGTGGGGTTGGGGTAGGGTGTGAGTGGGAGGCCTGCTTGGTTAATCTCTCCATTATAGGGTAGGGGAAGGAAGGGGTGACGGACTGGCACCATCCCGTCCCTTCTGCCTGGGGTAGGAGTAGTAAGGGGGACTGGGCAGGGCCCACCCCGTTCCTACCTTCTGGGGTAGTAGGAGTAGGGGGTAAACCCTATGCAGGGACTTTCACTTCTGGGTGTACATGTATAATATTATTTTCCTGCATACTTCCATTATTGATACTGTGTGCAACGTGACATAAAGCATTAATTAATCAGTGTAGTAGATCCTATTCTGATTCGTCACCTGTATCAATTACCTTCTGCCGGATATGACAGATAGGTATAATTGATTTTTCTATATATATATGCCATTGAATAAATAAGAGTGTAAAGTAACCTGTGCTCTTATTGTTTGGATGCTGCCTTAGTGTGAGAAGTTAGAGCAAGATTCATAAAGCTAGATGTGACCCTGTCGGGCATATTCTAGCTCTGTATATCATATCACAGGATTGTTAACGAGATAATACTAGATCGAGTTGGAATACCAACCCGACATTTCATATGTATATGTATGTGCGTGTGTGTGTGTGTGTTGAATGTTTATGGGTATTTACAGCGTCAACACAGCGTCAATACAGCGGCTCGCTTGGTGTAGTGACTAGCGTCTCGGACTTCCACCCAGAAGGACGGGGTTCGCGCCCACGCTCGGCGCATTAAAGATTTTTCACAAGCACTGAGTCGTTACCATCCCTCATGAGCAAAGGGATGGGGTAGTAGTACAGGACCCCAATGGAAATACGCCTAATCGGCCTTATTGAGCTATCCTTAGCTAGCTTAGTATGCGCTAGCTTTAAGAACTATTATTATTATTATTATTATAACACTTATTTGCAGCACGTGTGGTGCTCACACTTCACGGTTAATTAAAAGATTTCCTAAGTTTTTGCTTCGCTCATGAACCAACCATATAGATTTCTTGAAGAGCGATTAATATATATTAGTTGTTATGGAACCTACCACTGGACTTGCTGGCATCTAACTGATTATATTTATAGAGGGAACGTAGATTGTTGTAGTGCTGCACCCCTTTCTGCTTAACCCGGCAACTATGACATGCCTTTAGGAAGGCTTTGTAGGGGTTTTGTGACCTGCCTCCAGGAAGCGGGATTTCGAACATGTACAAAAACTATGCCAACAGGCCTTAGTTGGGCCAGATTTAAGGCAGGACACAAAGGACCAGTGCCCAGGGCCTCGCGCTTTTAGGGGACCCGCGCTTACCCTAATAATTACCATACCAAAAACAGTCAGGATTTGTTTGCCCTTTCAAAAAACCATAAAAAGAAACGGGATCTATGCGAAATTTCAAGTGGCTTAAAACAAACAATTAGTGAACAATATATCATCCTACAATCTCTGGGAGGGTAAACTATACTCAAAAGTGATTTCATATTAACTGAAATACAAAATATTTAAGTGCGCACATGTGAAGTCAAGACGAAAGGATTCTAGGCAAAAGCCCCTTTCACACAGCTGTCCAGACGCTCCCAGACCGCCAGGAGACCGTCATTCTCGCGCTGTCTAGTGAACAGTTATGCATTGTCTGGCGGCAATCTACAGTGTCTGGGCGCAATCCTGATTTTCCGTGGACATCCCCAATATTTTTGGTAAACAAAAATCGGGAGGTACGGCCCGACCTTAACGATCGTATTCTAGAGGGAGGGGGCAGGGAGGCGTCAGAAGGCAGTGTGGATGCAGTTTTTCTGTTGGGAGGCGGTCTATTGGCTGTATCCTATTGTTGGGAGACATGTATGAGGAGAATTATTAAGTTGGATAGAGGTTTTCCCAGGCTCAACCAACCATAAGATAGAACAAAAAGTAAGAAATATATCAAACTAAATTAAATTAAAGAGCTGTAAAAATATTCAGGCGCTAAAACATCACAAAAGCAAATTACGAGAAAACAATATCATAAAGAAACATAAAGAATAATTTGAGATTTTGTTTATGGAACTCAAAATACATCACTATAAGCTAATACACATGCAAACAACTACAACATACACACATATAACGAGATATAAACACATACATAACTACACACACACTCACCAACACAAGCACACAACCATACCGAAACATTCCACAACCACACCGACACACACACACACAACCATACTGACACACACACACATAAGGCACATATATACACATACAGACACTGACTGACCCCCCACACATATACACAGACAAACATTCACTGACACCCACACACACAATCACACCGACACACACACTAGGCATGCGCATACACATACAGACACTCACTGAGCCCCAACGCCATCCCACCCCCACACTCACAAATATACACAGACAGGCACTCACTGACACTCACACACACAAGCACGCCGACACACACACACACACACACAGAAACACATCGAATGGTCTTGTCACTGGCCTGGTAATCCAATGGTCCCGGGTTCGAATCCCGATATATCAATGGGAAGATATTATTGGGATGGAATTTGTGCTGTACCTAGTATCAGTGCATTACCACAAAGCCCACCGAAACGCCAAAAAACAAAACCCCTCATTGTTCCCTGATTAAATTATAGGTTTGAGTCCCGGAGGGAAGAATGAAAATCTAATATTTAGTAGTGGCCCCGAAATCATTGACGATATGCCTATTAGTATAATAGTTCCCTTTCAAGCACCCGAGGTCAGCTTGTTTGAAACACCCGCCGCAGGGGAAAGAGTACTATATCATAAGTATAACGCTAATTCTCTTATGGAATTGTCTTTATGATTGGGTACTCACTACGAAAAAGCTTCATAAAAAATAAAAACATTAAAAATAACTTAATATTTGTTATATTAAGGCTTTCCAACTCGTGGATGTCTTTTGTGGATTCTACCCGAGACGCTGAACCAAGCGGCGCCATTCTCCCTTCAATGACATATCAAGATTAAACTCAAGACATCAACGAATGGGAAGGGGATGGAAGGGAGGGCCCTACATCATCAATGATTTCGGGGCCACTACTAAATATTAGGTTTTCATTCTTCCTTCCAGGACTCAAACCTATAATTTATTAGTGGCTCCTCCATCACTGACGATATACCTGAAGGGGAACATTCGTGACAATATAAAAAAACACTAACAAACTACCATAGGTAGAGAAAAAGAACCATATAACAAACTTAAGTCTTTATTGTTTACATACAATAATATAGAAAAACGGAAAGAAAGCAGTGCGTTACTTCGAAGAAGAGCTGCTTAATAGTAGCCATACAGGTACATCTGTTAAAGAATATCACATTGAGATTCAATAAAAATTTATTTTCCAAGAACATTCTTTTATTCTTGGCCAACATTGTAAAGGCACAAATAAATAATTTGATTATATCTTATGTCCTTAATAATAATGTGTAAATACCATATACTTTGTACAATTTATACTTAATATCCTATAGTTGCAACTATGATAGATATCTTATAAACTAAAAAATAAAATGTTGAGCTGTATAACTAGCTCGAGCGAAGCTTGAAACATGCCCTCATGAACCCTTTCTCCTCCGCCTGCGGTATCAATAGACCTGTTAGGTCATAAAATGGGGTTCTAATAGCAGACAGATGATTCTTTAGTGTAACTACAGAAAGGCGTTTTTGTTCAAACAAATAGTCCAAGTACTTGAAAACCAAAGCTACTGATGCATCAGTTTGCGCCGTTTCTACTATCCAGTTTGTCGTTACTAAACTCGTCGATTGGGCTATTGAACATGAGATGACCCGTACTGTATTCTCCTTCAAATGCGGGGCTGTGGGGCTCCCCTCTCACGTATGGACTCAGGATTACCTACCTATCCTAACTCACGCAGCCGGGAATCTTAGGACCCGCAATATATCCTGCATCATCTTGGACAAGTGGTGGATAGGGTAAACCGATGCGAATGACAGCGCTGGATTCACCCCGGGTCAAAAACGACCGCATTCGAAGGAGGAGGAGGAGGACGAGTCGAGTGAGAAGAAGCTAAGGAACAGCGACGAGGATGAAAACTACGGTGCTGCGATGCCAGACCTCTCTCAATTCCTAATAATGCACATGTAATCTCCTTCAATGACTCTCTCTCTCTCTTTGTGTTAATAAATACCTAAGCTTTACCTATCGTGTATTACTCTCCGTGTTAATAAATACCTAAGCATTACCTATCGTGTATTATTCCCCCATCCTTCTTGTAGGTAGCTATAAATATAAGAAACGAGCCAACTTCATGATAGTCTCTCTCAGTTCCAAGATGGAGTCACATCATGTCTACGTTACCAATGCCGCTGACAGTGACATATACCCCAAAAATACCGGAAGTTTTACCAACAACTTTCAAACCTTAACGCTGAACAAGGACTTGGAATACGAAGTTGGCCTGTTAAATGTGTTACTCCCTCAACGTTACTATACCGTTAAGGGACACGAAGCGGGGTGCGGCGTGCATATAGAGTACGCGCAGCTTAGTTCCGAAGGGGCTATTGAAAAGCGTAAGATGGTTACGACTAATTTGGGAAATATCTTGAGTCAGGACACTGAATACCTTATCGATTGGGTTAATACTGAATTAGGGTCAATATTAAGGGGTCTCCTTACCCGCGACCAAGCCTACGATACAAACACCTTTGACTGTCTGGCCCGTCCATATCCGATACTCTCCCTCGGTCAAATAAGCCTGAACCATCATCTTACGGTGCGCTGCTTCCGCGATTCCCATCCAAGCATCTCAACCGTGAAGATACGGTTCGAAGAGCGAGTAGCCCGACTTCTCGGCTTAAGTCCCTTAGAATCCTACGACGTGTTTACCTCCACCGTAGACGTTCTCACCGAAGGAGGTAACGCGTTTCTATATCATACTAGCCCGTTTCCCGTCTTAACGAACGACGATGCTCAGTGCGTGCTCATATACAGTGACCTGGTCAACCCTTCGAGATTCGCCGGGGTCAATGTAAATATTCTCGATGTCTTTTCCCTCTCCGACGGGCTATCGAAAGGCGTGCATCCTATCATCTATAAACCACTCAAACCTAAAATTATAGATAGCATTTCCATTAAAATCACAGACCAGAAAGGTCGTCCCATGTATTTCGAGGAGGGTCAACACGTAACATGCTTACTTCACATTCGCCCCATCAGGCTATATTAATAGGTCATCGAGCCAAGCGTCGGCAGTCTTTTCCCTAACAGCATGCAAGTTACATTCATCCCTCCCTCCGCGGGGGAGTATCATTCTCTTTTCGCACCCGGCGGGCGGAGAGTATCTCACGGGGGCGGTGTCAACGATATTGCCACCCTTGTCTACGAACCCAGCTACCGTCGGGGTGGGGGTCTGTTCTCTACCTTAGCGGGTCTCGCTAAAAGAGCCTTCCCGTTTCTATTACGAAATGTCATAGCTCCTTCCGCGCGTGAGTTTGGAAGCAATGTCATGGAGGATATCTCTCAGGGTAATAACCTAAGGGGGTCCCTAAAAAGACACGGGTTGAACGCTCTGAAGAACGCGGCCGTAAAGATGACGAGGGGGGGTGGTAGAAATAGGAAGAGGGTAACGGTTAAAAGGAAAATTAAAAAGAAGACGATGGGGAGGTGCTATAAGAAGGATGTATTTTCCTCGCTGTAAATCAGTATCGTATTAGCGTCGAGATGGCGAACATGGCAACTGCGGAGGGGGCTGTGGGTCAGCAGACCCCCGTGGGACAATACGCCGCCGGTGTCAGTGAATTATTCCCCCGCCCCAACAAGACCCGTCTCTTGGAAGCTACCATAGCCTCCCGGCAAGATGCCGACGTGTTGCCTAGCAATCTAGGTTTCAACATGAAGTTAACTGACCGATACGTTGATTTCCTCATCCCCGGGACTCCGGGGAGCTTTATTGACTTGAGCCAATTGGTCATACACACCACTCTACGACTAACCCAAGAGGATAATGTGACCCCCCTCGGGGAAGAGTCGAACATTGAGTTCTCGTATAACACAGCCCACAGTGTTTTCTCGGTGATGTACCCGTCGAAACCAATGTTCTCTACGGTTACAGTTCCTACGTTAAAGCCCTCACCACCTTGGCACCGGGCAAAATGAACACGGTTGGGTCCTTGGCTAATTTGTCATGCCCGTCCCAGGGTTTCACCCTGAAGATAGAGGACAGTTACTTTACTCCCGCTCGAAAGGATCTCTCTAAGCGGTTCAAGACCCACGGTCTGGAGCTTTGCGCTCCTTTATTCCTCGACATTAGTACGCTAGACAGTTATCTACCCGACGGTATTCCCGTGCGACTCCGTCTCGAACTGGCGAGTAACGCTTGGCTAATGAACATACCTACCGACGGGGATAAGACGCGACTCCACGTCGATTCCGACAAATTGCTTTATACCCGGTTATTCCCCTACCCCAATGTTTTACACGCCCTAAACTCCTCGTTGAGCGGCGGGTCCGTTATATAATCCACATTCACCAAAACTCTCTTTAAAACATACGTGCTGGCTCAAGGTCAGACCTCCGCCACTTACGACCAACCGTGAGGCAGTGTCATCCCCGAAAAGCTGACGATGGTCATGATGGGTATGACCGCCCAAGCGGGTGATTATACGCTTAACCCTCTGTATCTGACACACGGGAACTTAAGTAGAGTGAACGTGACGGCTAACGGTCGCGTCGTCTATAATGTGTCCAGCGGTTTCCCCTACGCCTGTTGCGAGCTGTATTACCCTACGTTGGATGCTCTGGGTCTCCATCGAGAGCATTCAATTACTAAAGAGGCTTTCGTCAATGGGGCTACGATTTGCTGCTTTGATTTGAGGGCTGAAAACCTGAATGATAATATGCCCGTGGAAATAAATGGGGGGCTGCGGGTCAACCTAAATATGACCGGAGGCTCGGAGGGTAATACCCTAGTTTTATTATTCGGTGAGACGGTCGGTATATTAACTATAAACGGCGACCGAAGACTACAGTGCGACGTACGCGCTTGAGGATGTAGGGATGAACAATTTGGAAATTGAAAGAGGGGTAAGGGGGACTCTAGGAAAGGAAACGGTGTTTCTGGGGGTGCTATTAGCGGATGAGGTCGAGACATTACTACGAGGACACGCGGGGAAACCCACTGTGTTTATAATCAACACTCTACCGAGTTGGTCTAAAAAAAATATGGGGCATTGGCTCTGTATCTACCGCGATGCTCATAGAATAGTATGTCTGGATAGCTACGCTCTAGACCCCCGAGTCTATTCCGATTATTTTAAAGGACTGGAGAGACCCGGACTCCCCATATTTAAAAATGCATTTAGACTCCAGGGAACCCGTAGCGACGTATGCGGAGCCTATGCCATGTATTTTACTCATCGCGTCACTCACGCGGGGGTCGGAGAAATGTTAGGGAAGATACGCAGCGAGTTCTCCCAGACTGACTATCCAGGGAATGATGAACGTGTCTTGCATTTCGCGTATAACAAGTTTAGCATGCCCGCCTGTCAAGGGACCTTCAACGCGTGCCCGTAAGTACGTAGAAGACTCTAGTAACTCTCTCTCATACGATATATGAATTGAGGTGTTAACCTGACCTTAGTCATCCTCGCCATCTCTAACCTCGTTTTTCTCTAGATTGTGAGCCGCCCCGCCCCGCCCTGCCCCGCCGCCGCCGCCGTGCCCGCCCGCCCGCCGCCCGTCGCGGGGGGGTATGGGCGCTTAGAGAATAGTTACGTGGATTGTGCTCTATGACCCCCAAAAAAAAAAAAAAAAAAAACTAGACAGACTAAGCTTTCATTATCCCTCAACGTATCTTACTACTTAATAACTAGAGAATAGCGGTCATCATGCGGGAGGGATTTACAATTCATCAACAGCATTTATGGTTTCAATCAATCAATCAATTCATGGAGGAAATTTAATATTCATAATTTTACAGTTCATCAGCTTTATTGACAATTCATCATTTATGGTTTACAGGTCATCATCATCATTAACGCGGTAATCACGTTAGGAAATTTACCATTCATCCGCTTTATTGAAAATACATAATTTATGGTTTATGGTTTACAGGTCATCACGCTTGGAAATTTACCTTTCACCCGCTTCATTGAAAATACATCATCAACGTGGTAATCACGTTTGGAAATTTACCATTCATTCATCATCATCATCGTCGGGGGCGTTCATGCGCGCCAGATCGATAAGGGCATTTAATGTTTCCGCCCGGCTTACAACGCTCCCCTTCTCCTCCTCCTCCTCCTCCTCCATGTGAGCATCCAGCGCGTCGACTAGTAGCCGGTCCTCCTCCTCCTCCTCCTCATTCGCATTCAACGCGTTGGCTAGTAGCCTGTCCTCCAACTCATGAACATCCAGCTCATCGACTAGTAGCCTGTCCTCCTCATTCACCGCCTCGGGAAAGTACATCCCCGCCCTAGCATCTCGAGCGTACCAAAGCCCGTGTGCGGGCTCCGCATCCCGTCGTCGCCCCGCATCCTCCCGTCGTTCCGCATCCTCCTGTCGTCGCTGTCGTTGTCGTCGTTCTCTCGCCTCCCGCTGCTGCCGCTGCTGCTGCCGCTGTTGTTCTCCCCCCGGTTGACCCACCCATTCGGGCGGGGTCTCCCGATTATCAGGATGTCCGTAGGACCGTGACTCGAAGACGTTGAGGTAGTACCTCTTATCCTCCACCGTGGATATACCTCTTCTCCGATAGGAGACCGTGCACATATCCCCCCTGATGTCGGTAATACCCCGATAGACGAATGAGAAGGAGTGTTGTAGTTGTAGGGCGTCCAGGTATCTCTGGTGGGTAATAGTTGCCTCATTGTTGACCATCAGAATGGAATAACACTTGAGCCGTACACCCACAAACTCCGAGATCACCCTTTCACCGACTTCAGACTTGAGACACCCCAGTCGACCCTTGTTGGTCTCGCTGTACAGAGGATGCGAGGGGGGGAAGTTGCTGAGGTCAAGGTACTGCTTGAGGGGTTCCTGGGCATACTCCTCCATTAGGTCGTCCGTTTCTATAGAAGTGACGAGCGAATCGGTGTCGCAGTAGGGTAGTTTCACTCGTTCGCCATAGTGGGGTTTGAGAACCTCGTAATAGAAGTGGTAGAGTTTTAACTTGGACAGCTCGAGGATGTAGAACCCCACATAGTTGGGATGGTTGACTCGGACGGCACGCCTGTGTCGGATCATCATGGCCCGAGCCTTACCGAGTGAGTCGATGCGTTTAAAGTACGGGCTTCGTACTATCGTGAGGAACTTTTCTTGTGTTGTCACCAAATCCACGTCCTGGTTGTACTTTGCGGGGTTCATCAAAGTCCGTCCGAAGATGCTGTTAGATATGCACTTGATCGCATTTTTCTTGATGGGGCATGTTGCATTTCTCCGAGCTTAGATGTTTCCAGCTATGAACCCAGCCAAAAAACTTGCCTGGCGGAATGTATAGACTCGGGTAACACTCTCTACCACCAACCCGAGACTAATCAGCTGCTGCAGCAGGGGAAGGGCAAAGAGCATATTCTTCTGAGCGGCGTGGGTTCCGATGAGTTTCACGTTCTGCTTCGGTGGCTCGTGGTCTTCGGCCTCGTACCATCCCCGCGTGGTCTCAGACATGACGTCCGGGGTTATGTTCTGCTGAGTGATGATGAGGGGGAGGTCGTCGGTCTTTTCGGCCACTTCACGGGTAGCCGCAGCGGTGTCGCAGAGTATTAGAAAGCCGTAATCACCGTCGGCCTTCACCTCCGCTAGTGGGGGTCTCAGGAATCCCTCGAGTTCTTGATTGAGTAGCTCCCTCATCTCCCCACAGGGCAACTTCTCCTGCATTACCGTCGGATACAAGCTACAAAAATCAAGATAGCTCAGGAAGGTACTAGTGTCCGTCCGAGGGTTGAAACTCGGGTTGGTGAACTTATTGTTGGCTTTGACGTGGCGTCGCACGACACTACAGAAGCCACCTCGAACGTTGGCTTGTATCCGGTGATATATTTCGGGATCGCTGAGAATGTCCAACTCCACACCCGTGGACATGAGGAAGGAGTCGAACGCGAATCCGGGGAGAGACGTGTAGTTTATAGGGTCCAGTCGCCACTGCTCCCTGAGGATGGTGCGCCATTCGAGGAAACAGTCGCAGAGGAGTCCGACGTCGACCCTCATATACAGGGTCATGTAATCCCCGAGGGTGCGGCATCCTGCGATGTTCCATACTCTCTCGGCATGCTCATAGTTGGCTTGGGAGAGCTCTTGCTGCAGTAGAGAGTTGTAAAAGGCCTCACGCGGAGGGAGGCGCGGTTCGGAGAGACGAGCGGGAGAGTCGAGGTAGTCGTAGCAGAGGACTTGTTTTCCAGATGTTAGTAGAGACAGGGCCGCTGAGGGAATACTCGTCAGCATGGCTCAGGTGTATCGCGGCGTGTTACCACCGGCCATAAACTGTTCGGCCAATCGAGCTAGAGACCCCGGCATGAAGGCGTATGAGTCGATGAAACGCAGGTTGTTGTTTATCCGGATCTCGTGGAACTTGTAGGCGGTTTGTTTGGGTCGTAGAACAAATTTAAGAGCAGTGTTCGTAATCTCACGTATGAGAAGACTCACGTCGTAGTTGGCATTGTGCGCGATGAGGGTCAGCTGGTCCTTGTGGTTAGTCATTTGAAGGTTACATCTAGAACAGAAAGCGCCTCGGTAATTGTTGTCCGGCACTTCGTGGTCATGGTGTCTGTCCCCCGTGCCTTTCCCTTTGGGGAATACCGAGTCACATGACGTGCAATGTGTTTGCGCATTGTGCCAGGTCTGCTGTTCAGGTGTGATGTGTAAAGACCAGCACACGCTCTTTTTTTTCACATCAGCCCAGGTCCGCAACATGGTCGTAGCAAAATGATCCGCAGAGTCCACGTCGGTGTACGATCCACTCCTCGTTACCTCACCCGCCCGGCTGACGATGATGTAAGCGTAGGCAATAGGCTTGTGACGCTTCTCGACGCAGAGAGACGATCCGGGAGGTGGGGGGACCAAAAGACTCTCAAAGTCGTAGAAGCAGACGTAAGAGGGCTCATACACTTTTGCGTGGTTGGCAAACTTAACCTTAGAGCCCGGGGGAGGAAACTTAAGTTTGGTTAGCCCGGTGGGGCATGTTGATCTGTGCTCGACTAGCTCCTCCTGACGCATTAACCCGAAGAGACATCGCCAACAGTAGAACCTCTTCGAGTGAGTGAGAGCTCGTAGGTACGCGTTGAAGTCGCTAATTAGGGCGATGTGGTAGTTCTTCAGAAGTAGAAGATTAACGGGGTCTCCGGTGGTAGCCCCCTTCCGGAGTAAGATGAGGCAGGGTGAGTCGTTGCGGGGTTGTTCGAGGCCATAGACTCGGATGCTAAAATCGTTTAGCCTCTCGAGTTTCTTGAGGTCATCCCACGCCGTCGGGCTGGGCACATCGCCCATCTCCACGAGATCGGCTGGGATATTGACGCGAGATCTCCAGTGACGTCGATCTGGAAGGGCTAGCCCTCGCTTCAGCTGAGCGTGTCCATTGAGAGCCGTCATCACGCAGTCATCGTTCGGGCTTGTAGGAATATAGATGTGGTGCATTCCTCGGATTTTAGGAGGGTAGACCTCATGCCGGCCTAAATACACATTGAGTTTAATGAACCCGAAGAAGATTCCGAATTTTAGGATAATATCCATCGAAAAATCGCTACCCTCTTCTTCCGATATACTGTCCTCGTATCTTTTGAGAAGGTTTTCAATGAGCTCATCAATAAAGTCTTCTACTTCATCGTGCGATAAGATGCGAGCGTTGGTAAGTATATAGTGCTCTCGATGTGTGGGGGTGTCGCTTTCGGGGTCTTGTCGGACCAGCCTGATTATAAAATTAGCGTACACCTTAAGAGCTGGGAAGTGGCCTAGGCCATCGTTGTATTCCTGGAAGACCTCGAAGAGTCGATTGATGAGCATCGGACGCATATGGTTGAGGAATCCCACCGCATCATCCTGAATGTCCCTAGGGATGCAGAAATTGATGTACTGCATTCTATCGTCAAAGTCCATGGATACTTCATCGAGGGAGGGTGGTGTTGATGCTGGGGTCGATGGTGGTGATGACGGGGGTGATCGCAAGAGCAGTGGAGGATGGCAGGATCTGAAATAGAAAAAGACATGAATACGATTTCAGGGACGTGGAATTACGGTCGATCCAGTTTAAACAGCATGCATTTATGGGGATATTCATGTTTGTGTCTGAAAAACTAGGCCGCCGTTAGTATATATATATATTTATTTATTTAAATGAGAGAAACGAGTATTTGAGCGATTTATATTATTACAGGTGACATGAAGGATTTACATAATAACTATATGACAATTGATGCTTGCATGCGCGTGTGTATGTGTGTGTGTGTGTGCGCGTGTGTTTGTGTGTGTGTGTGCGCGTGTGCGCGCGTATGTCTATGCGTGTGTTTTTATTATAAGAACATAAGAACATAAGAAAATGGGAGTCTGCAGAAAGCCGATTGGCCTAAGCAAGGCAGATCCCTGTCCCACACAACCCCAATTACAAAGCCCAATTATAGGCTCAACACTCTAATACCCATAGGATCATCTTACCAAAACGGTTAGAGATTTAACGCAGGATTACGGGGTCTGCAGAGCGCTGATTGGCCCAACCCTGCTGATCCCCCTTCACACCCAACCCTTCTCGTCCATATGCTTATCCAATTTTATCTTAAAGCTCCCTATCGTTTTTATTCCCACTATAGCACTTGGTAGTCCATTCCACCCATCTACAACTCTGTTACCAAACCAATATTTCCCTATATCTTTTCTGAAACGAAATTTATCTAATTTGAAACCATTGGTACGAGTTCTTTCGCTATCACTGAGCTTTAGTACATTTGTCATGTCCCCTTTGTTAATCCCACTAACCCACTTGAACACCTCTATCATATCCCCTCTAACTCTGCGTCTCTCTAACGAATGTAAGCCTAATTTCTTCAACCTTTCTTTATACGGAAGATTTCTAATATTATGGATCATTTTGTCATTCTACGTTGTACTCTCTCCAATGAATCTATGTCCATTCTGTAATAAGGACACCAAAATTGAACAGCATAATCCATATGGGGTCTCACTAATGACAAGTAAAGTTTTAAGATAACATCAGCAGTTCTGTTACTCACACTCCTAGAGATGAACCCGAGAATCCTGTTTGCCTTGTTTCGAACGCTTATACACTGTTGTCTAGGCTTCAAATCATTGCTAACAAACACACCTAGATCTTTCTCACAATTCGAGTTTTCTAATTCCATATTAGCTAGTTTATATTTAACATTTGTATGCATCTTCCCTATCTTTAATACCTTGCATTTGTCAATGTTAAACTTCATCTGCCAATTTACTGACCATTCGTGTAAGGTATCTAGATCCCTTTGGAGGCACTCTATATCTCTATCTATCTAATTATGTGTGTGTATGTGTGTGTGTGTGTGTGTGTGTGTGTGTGTTACTCAGTTACTTGTTCGTCAAGGGGAATCCACGCAATGCGAGCTAAGCTCATTATTATCGCGCCTCCTTAACTGGGAATGTATTGCGTGAAATGTATGTTAAGTGTTTTATGTACTGTTGGAATGGCTGTGGATGTGTGTGTAGTCTGTATTTAGCCAATTGGCGACATCGGAAACGAAGGCTTAGGGTGGATCTGTATGGTACCATTCTCACTATAGACGGTACCGTCTCGCCCGAAGGGTGTGTGTGTGTGTGTGTGTGTGTATACGTAGAATTTCATTTACCTAGTCTGATATCCGCTGGGACCTGGCTGGGGGGACGAGGGGGGGCGGTGGGCAGGTGAGAGCGGTCTGGGACGTTTTTTTGACGTCTTCGACTGAGAGTTGTGGACAGGGGCGAGGATGTTACTCAAGCACTCTATAATGGAAGGAAAGTATGCGTTAATTACACGTTATATTTTTGACATCGGCTTTATTTCACCCCACACGCGTACACACATTACCGTATACTTATTACAATCATACGCTCAAAGGGTTTTAATAGCATAAATAATAAACAGCGATGATAATTAAGTATACAAACTAAACATATAATTCATAGTAACAAATATTTTACTTACGAGATATGAGAGTGGAAGTCCTGATAGGTAGAGGGTCGAGGGCAGGAGCGATACCCCCGCTAAGAGGCGGGTGGATAGGTGAGAGCGATGGTGAATTACACCACCTCCCGAGGCGTTTTTTTGACGTCTTCGACTGAGAGTTGTGGACAGGGGCGAGGGTGTCACTCATACACTCTATAATGGAGGGAAAGTATACGTTAGTTACACGTTATATTTTTGACATCGGCTTTATTTCACCCCACACAAGCGCACACACATTACCGTATACTTATTACAATCATACGCTCAAAGGGTTTTAATAGCATAAATAATAAACAGCGATGCAAATAAAGTATACAAACTAAACATATAATTCACAGCAACAAATATTTTACTTACGAGATTTAGAAGTGGAAGCCCCGGTAGGTGGGGGGTCGAGGGCAGGAGTGATACCCCCGCTAACCCCACTAACCCCGGCTGGGGATGAAGGAAATGCACCGTCATTCTCACCCGCATGGAGTGTAAGGAAGGGGGCATGCGAGGATTCCCGATAACGTTTAGAGGGGCGAAGAATGGGAGAGGCTTCTCTCTCGGGCGTTATATAAAAGGATATATCGCTCTAGGAATCAGTGTCGTTATTAGGGGGAGGGGTTTGAGACAATCGAATTTCCTTACGACCAGCCCCAATACCCTTTGGAGGGCTGATGGGGGGAGAGCTTTCAGGTGGTAGAGGATTCATTCCAAATACCTATGATTGTTAACGTGGAGGTAAGGGCGCTTATATACACCATTATTGACGCCCCACACGCGCATACGCATACGCATACATAGACACGTCCATAAGCACACACTTGGAAAACCCTCGGTTATATAACCCATAAACGCACATATAGGCCTAAGGTAATCATTATTACACAACACTGGAAAAAAAAACATGGTTAGGCTAAGCTTCAGAGAGAGAGAGAGAGAGTTCTAAATTAGGTTGGAAAGGAAGTGACACCTGGGTGTGTATGTACATGTGTGGGTGTGTATTTACCTAATTGTATTTTACAGGATTGAGATTACTCTCGTAGTGTCCCGTTAGCCTTTAACTTATCATAATTTACTTTAAAAGCTTGAATACTTTGTGCACACACTAGGTCGTTTGGTAACTTATTCCACTTCTCAACCATTCTATCTGGAAAACCAAACTTCCTAACATCCTTCCTAGCTCTCCTCCTCAACAGTTTATAGTCATGTCCTCTCGTCCTCCCCACCGCTGGCCAAACAAAATTTGTTTGATCAATATATTCCTTTCCGTGAACACACCTAAATAAAGCTATCATGTCTCCCCTCTCCCTTCTCTGTTCAAGTGAGGGAATCCCCAGGTGACACAGCCGGTCTTCATATTGTAAGTTTTTAACCCTGGCACCCATCTTGTGATCACACGCTGAATTTTCTCGAGCTTACTTATGTGTTTTTTCATATGTGGATTCCATACAACCGCTGCATACTCCAGGCTAGGCCTTAAAAACTGTGTTATTAATATCTTCACCATGTCTTCATTTAGGAATTTAAACGCTACCCTAATATTAGCCCACCACGAATATGCCTTATTTACCAAGTTATTGATATGGTCACCGGGATCTAACCTCCTGTTCACTACAACTCCTAAGTCTTTTTCCTTCTCTGACTTTTCCAACCTTACATCGCCCATACTGTACTCCCCATGGGGTCTTCCCTGGCCGTCTCCCATCTCCATCACGTGGCATTTATCAATGTTGAACTCCATTTTCCACATTCGGCTCCATTGATACAGCTTATTGATGTCCTCCTGGAGCATTTTACAGCAATTGTTATCAACCACTTTCCTTACTAATTTTGCGTCATCGGCGAACATGTTAATATAGCTGCTAATTCCACGAGGCAGATCATTTATAAAAATTAAAAACATCAATGGGGCCAACACTGAGCCCTGGGGCACGCCACTTATCACATCACTCCATGATGAATATTTCCCTCTTATGATGGTTCTCATTTTCCTCCCGGTTAAGAAATCCTTCATCCATTTTAAGAGTCCACCGGTGATTCCTCCACACATTTCAAGTTTATATAGAAGCCTTTTATGGGGTACTTTATCAAAAGCTTTTTTGAAATCTAAAAATACACAATCTGCCCATCCGTCTCGTTCTTGCATAATTTCAATCACTCTATCATAGAAGCTCAGCAAATTTGACACACATGACCTATTCGACCTAAAACCAAACTGACAATCCGGTAGTAAATGATTCTCCTCGAGGTGACAAATCAAAAATTTCCTGATCAATTTCTCAAGCAGTTTTACTACAACACTAGTCAAAGACACGGGTCTGTAGTTATTTGCATCTTCTTTCGGTCCTTTCTTGTATATCGGTACAATATCAGCAGCCTTCCACACCTCGGGTAGCTTGCCTTGGGACAAAGATTTAAAAAAAATCTCTGTTATGGGAAAGCTTAGTTCCTCTGCACATTCACTCAACATCCACCCAGAAATCTGATCCGGCCCCATAGCCTTTCTTTTATTTAGGTCTAACATGCAGTCCCTTACTTCATCCCTTCTTATTATAATATCTTTCATGGGCATGACTGGTCTCTGTATTGGATTCTTATAAGCATCATCACCATCATTATTTTCTTGAACAAACACCGATCGAAATTTTGCATTAAAAACCTCACTCATTTTTTTCCTCCTCCTCAAATATTTCTCCATTGTGAACGATCCTTTGGATCTTTTCCTTCACTTTAGTTCTCTTATTTATGAATCCATATAATATGTTGGGATCATCTTTGCTCTTCATAACCACCCCTCTCTCAAAATCCTTCTCCTCCTGTCTCCTCACTTTGGTGTAGTTATTTCTTGCTAGTTTATACCTCTCGTAAGATTGATCACTCTTGTGTCTTCTATAGCGTTTCCATAACCTATCACGTTCAACTTTAGCTTTATAACATCTAGCACCAAACCAATCATTCTTTGTTTTAGGAAAATCCTTGGCTATTGGTATGTATTTGTCAGCACCTTGTTTGCATATGTCACAGAAGGCTTTGTATTGCTCATTAATATCATATTTATTCAATACTTTATCCTCCCAATTAATGTTTTGGAAAAACTCTCGCAATTTGTTGTATCTTCCTCTAGGATAATCAAGCCGGTCTTTCTTGAACTCCTCTTTACTTGGTAATAAGTCATACTTCAATATAAAATTAAAGTCTAATACGACATGATCACTTTTACCTACTGGTGGTTTATAACTTACCTCAAATATCTCATTGGCACATCTCGTAAAAACCAGATCTAATAATGAAGGAGTATCACTCCCTCTCACCCTTGTTGGCTCTTCTATGTGTTGATGCAACAGGTATGTTGTCATCAACTCTAGTAGTCTACATCCCCAACTGTGTGTGTGTGTGTCTGTGCGTGTAATGCACGTATAGGACTAGGATAATCATTATTACACAACACTGGAAAAAACCCATGGTTAGGCTAAGCTTCAGAGAGAGAGAGAGTTCTAAATTAGGTTAGAAAGGAAGTATCTCCGGTGATAGCACCTATAGACACACACATTCACACAAGACTCGGATAAACCCACTGACCCCTGGTTACGTTATCCACCACTAACTGGAAAAACACGCATGGTTCATATCGTATGTTTGTGTATTTACCTAATTGTAGTTTACAGGAGTTGAGCTAAGCTCGTGTTGTCCCGTCTCTCAGTCTACTTTTATCCAATTTTTTCTTGAAAATATGGATGTTCCCTGCCCCTACCACCTCCTCCTCCAGCCCATTCCATTTGTCAATACATCTATAGGGGAAGCTAAACTTCCTGATATCGTTCTTGCAGGTAGGTCTTTTTACTTTGTAGCTGTGGCCTCTAGTTATTCCTGTAGCCATAATTAATATATCCTCCCTATCCAGCCTCTCCAGCCCTCGGGTGCATATGTACATCATTATCATGTCTCCCCTCTCTCTCCTCTCTTTTAGACTCGGTACATTTAAATTGTCTAGCCTCCTTTCATATGGCAGTTCTCTAAGACTTGGAACCAATCTAGTAACTGCTCTCTGGATTCTTTCTAACTTGTGAATATGCTTCTTAAGATGCGGGGACCACACCACTGCTGCATACTCCAATCTTGGTCTAATCATACTTGTTATAATCTTCGCTAACATGTTCTCATCCAAGTAGTTCAGAGCAACTTTCATATTCCCGGCCATTGCATACATTCCGCTAAAGAGCTTGTTAATATGTTTCTCTGGCGACAAGTTATCTTGTATAATCAACCCTAAATCCTTTTCTTTTTCGGCCTTGCTAATTATATTATCTCCCATCCTGTACTCCCAATTTGGTCTATTCACACTTCTTCCCATATTTAACACATGACATTTACTTATATTAAATTTCATTTTCCACTTGGTGCTCCATTCGTATATTTTATCTAACTCCCCTTGCAGCTCCTCACAACTACTTATATTTGTTATTTGTCTCATAATTTTTACGTCATCTGCAAACATTGACATGTAGGAGTTTATGTCTATCGGCAGGTCATTCACGTACATAAGGAACATAAGAGGTGCCAACACAGATCCCTGTGGCACACCACTCTCAACTTTCCGCCACGATGAGTAAGTTCCTCTAATGTTGGTCCTCATTTCTCTATCTGTTAAATAGCTCTCCATCCATTTCAGCAAACTCCCCCTGACACCTCCTATCGTCTCAAGCTTAGATAACAATCTCTTATGTGGTACCTTATCGAATGCTTTGGAAAGGTCCAAGTAGACGCAGTCCACCCATCCGCCTCTTTCTTGGAGTACATCTATTACCCTACTGTAATAACATAGCAAACTGGTAACACAAGATGTCCCTTCTCTGAATCCAAATTGCTTTGGCGTTATTATCTTCTTTCTCTCCAACATTTTCATCCATCTCTTCCTAATTAGCTTTTCACAAATCTTGCATACAATACTAGTAAGTGAAACTGGTCTATAGTTTAAAGGCTCCTCAGGGTTTCCATTCTTGTATATCGGAATGATATTAGCTCTTTTCCATTCAACAGGAACCTGTCCTTTATCTAAGGAATCTTGAATTATGTTCCTCACTGGCTCCACTAATTGCTCTGCACACTCCTTTAAAACCCAGGCAGACACTTCATCCGGTCCCATAGCTTTCCTTACTTCAAGTCCTCTCATCGCAGATAACAGCTCATCTCTAGTTATTTCAATCTTGCTAAGACCACTCTCCAGTACTCCCGCCTGTGGTTCGTCAAAACTTTCCTCTCTAGTAAAAACCGACCCCAATTTGTTATTCATTACCTCGCACATGTCCGATACATTTTCATACGTCCTAGCATCTACTCTTAATTTAGTAATTTGTTTCTTTACCTTCAACTTACTGTTTATATATTTATAAAACAATTTAGGGTCACTTTCACATTTATTTACTATGTTCTTCTCATAGTTCATTTTAACTTGCCTAATTATGTTAACATAAATTATCTATTCCTCTCCTGTTTATATTTATTCCGATTACTCTCAGTATTCCTTCTTCTTAATCTAGCCCAAGCTGCATCACGCCTATCCAGAGCTATTTTGCATTTCAAATTAAACCATTCTTTCTGCTTAGTAAAATTTCCAGTTTTGTATCTTGGGACAAACAGATTGGTTCCTTCTCTATAAATTTCGAGGAACCTACTATATTTACCTTGTACATCTTGTTCCTTCAAAATAAGATCCCAATCTACTTCCTCTAAATATCTTTTCAAGGATACATAATCAGCTTTACTATAATTTAGTCTGTTATTTATATAGCTATTGTCTAATCTATTGGCATTACTCGAGATCAACTTCCATTTCAGTAATAGGTGATCACTTTTGCCTACAGGACATAGATAGTTTATATCACTAATTTCGTGAGGATCTTTTGTAAAAATCAGATCGAGTTTAGAAGGTTCGTTATTACCCCTCATTCTAGTATTCTCCTTCACATGTTGTGCAAGTACATTATCCGTAACCAACTCTAATAGCCGACTTCCCCAAGATCTCTGATTTGGCCCTGCATCTCCCGATTCCCAATTAACCTCACCACAGTTGAAATCTCCCACCAAGATCAATCTATTCTTTCTTAAAAGCAATCTTCTCAACGACTGAATCATATCCTCGACCATCTCCTCAAACTCTAACTCCCTCCATGCCCTGGTCTTTGGTGGCATGTAAACTACTGCTATGTCTAGCTTTTTTCCTTCTATATCATTTAGTTCAACTGCCATTATTTCTGCCTTGTCATTATTTAACTCCAATTGCTTTGCTGTCATAGGGTTCTTAACTAATACTGCCACTCCACCTCCCCTTTCTATCATATCTCCATATATTATATCCTTCACTAAACACTATATTGCTGTCAAAGTCCTGGTTCAGCTTTGTCTCCGTCAAACAGACTATCTGTGGTTGATCCTTTCTTAATATATCATCCAATTCTACCTTTGTACTGTTTATTCCATCTATATTAGTGTAGTAGCACAATATATTGGAATCCTCCTCCTTGTTTCTCTTCCCTCCCTGCCTCCTATTAGGTTCACCTCCTCCTCCATCCCTTCCCTGACCTACCTCCACATTCCCTGCTAGTTCTATTCTCCTCCCCCCCCCCCCTCCACAATCTCCCGCTCCTCCCTCACCATCTCTCCGTTCTCGGTTTGATCCACTACCTGACTCACTGTCTCCATCCCCTGCTCCTCCCTCACCATCTCTCTGTCTTCGGTTTGATCCACTACCTGACTCACTGTCTCTATCTCCTGCTCCTCCCTCACTATCTCCTTGTCCCCGATTTGATCCACTACCTGACTCACTGTCTCCTTGTTCATTTCTCCTCGTATATTCCGTTCTTTATGACTCTGAGTGTACCACTTCTTTAGTTTCCCTTCCTTTACTCTCCAAACAAAAATCCTTTTCTCCTCATCTGACAATTTTCGATTTTCATCATCAGCCCTTGCTTGAACTTCTCTCAACTTTTCCCTTTCCTCTATGCTTAAGTCCTTTTTCACCCTAATATGTTTAATTCCAGTACAACTATTTAGCCTCCAGCCTACAATGGTTAATGCTTCAACCACTGACCTAGATTTAAACTCTGCTTTTATCGGTCTCATCTCACCCTTTTTATATCTTCCTAGCCGTCTTACTTCGTCCAGTTCTTTCCCCCAATCACAGCCTTCGTCTAGACACTCCAATATTTTCTTTACTTGGTCCTCATCCCTTCCCCTTCTTTCCCTCATATCTGCTAAATGTTCTTCAATGTCTCCAAAAATTATTCTTTTACCTCTATCTACTGTTTCCTTCACTACCTTCTCCTTGCTCTTCAAAACCTGCACTACATTCTTCTCAAACTCTCTCTTCTCTTTTTCTCTCTCTTCCACCTGCTCCTTCATGATTTCTTCCAATGCATCCACCTTAGCATTCCCCACCCTTGTCCACTCATTTTTCTCCTCACTTATTACTCCCTTTACTTTCTCACTTAAATGGCCCTCATACTCCTTTAGCTGCTCCTTGAGTGCCATGTTCTCTGCCTCCAGCTCATCTACTTTCCTTATCACAGCATCTAGGTTAGCAATTAATGGCCCATCTGCAGTTGCTACTGAACTGGCTCCACATATTTCTGTCAGTGACTCCACCTTCACACCTATATCTCTCCTCCAATTCTCCATAACTCCCTTCCATCTTAACAGACCCATCATCTGTCTCTTCACTACAGTCAATTGATCCTCCACTTCATTACCCTCTGCCAGAAATCCCTCAAATTCATAGCTCTCTTCATCTCCCAATAAACTCTGCCTCCGTTTGCCTTGGCCGGCCATTGTTTATATTTATGTAGCCTACAATTAAAAATATACAAAACACTTAATAAAATTACAGTAAAATTAAACTACTACCTGGGATAAACCCCGGTAGCGCCGCCCCCGTTTGTGTCACCCTATCTTGAAAAAAGAATAAATGGAAAAAATAAATAGAAATGGGTGTTTGCGAGGTCACCACGAGCAAGTGGGGTACGACTTGATTACCTTCCTTAGAAGCTAACCCAACCGAGGTGTCGCAAGTACTAGGCAAAGATGAAATTGAAAACTTTAACCGTGTTTTGGGCCTTCAGCAGTAGCAGATACGTCACTCGGAAAACTAAACCTCATTGGTTACGATACCGCAGTTGCGCAAAGCAAATTGTGTATGTGTGTGTGTGTGTGTGTGTGTTTTTATGGAGTAAGAGAGAGAGAGAGAGAGCTTATATTAGAGTATTATGGACACTCCAATTCACCTTTTCCTACCCCGGGAGTTCTAAGTTAGGTTAGGCGGGTTAAAGCGTGTAGACTTAGTTAGGTTACGTCATGTTAGGTAAGGACGATCCGGCGATGCTAGGTTACGTCATGTTAGGTAAGGACGATCCGATAGGTCATTCCGGTGATGGACGATCCGGGCATTGGACGATCCGGCATTGGTCAATCCGGCATTGGTCATTCCGGTATTGGTCATTCCGGCATTGGTCATTCCGGTATTGGTCATTCCGGCATTGGTCATTCCGGCATTGGTCATTCCGGCATTGGTCATTCCGGCATTGGTCATTCCGGTATTGGTCATTCCGGCATTGGTCATTCCGGCATTGGTCATTCCGGCATTGGTCATTCCGGCTCGATTTCCCTCTACTAATAAATTACCGTGTTAATCTTTGGCCCTCAATTTATTACTTTTACTGATCTCAATTACCCACTCATTAGGAACTGGGATCTCCCCCGAAATGGTTGTTTGTGCAATGCTCGGGTTTTTTGCCATGACTTGAATGCACGAGCAGTCGGGACCATACATAGGGCCTTTCCTATGGGGAAGTTTATCAAGAAGAGGGGAAGTAATGTCCGTGATGGCATGAACATTGGTAGTTGTTAAGGAGGCGGGCACTGAAGTGCCACTCGCCGATGTGGTCGCCTGATTGACGGTAATAGGGGGAAGTGATATATTAGGTGGCACAACAACTCTGGCTGGCTCTAGAGGCCGCACAAGTGAACCTATCGGGGGAGCTCCCGGCGTAGCTGTGGGAGTATCATGAGATTGTTTAGGAACATTGTATTGGCACATTACCCTGTGTAAAATATAATCAAGGTCATCAGCTGTTATACATTTACTGTGGGAACCCTTTGAAAATTCTGACTCCACTTCTGACCCTTCCTCAGTATGTCTTGGTTGTGCGGAGGACAGTTCAACGTCCTCCGGCTCTTCCGGCACCTCCATAATTTCCGGTTGATGCCGGGTTTCAGACACTTGACCATTCGCAGGCCAAACTAAGTCAGGGACCGATGAAGGGATGGTCTCTACAAAATCACTTTCCCTAACATTATCCTGAACATGAACAATGGGTTCTACATTTAAGGGTTCAGACTGTCTCCATACACTGCGTCCCTGTTCAATAGGATATTGGGTATCTGGTATCACTTGAGTCACCTGATAATCATCATAGTCTTGGTGTCTGCAGGCCGTGTAGCCACGGTATTGTTCTGCTAACACCCTTTGCGAAACTATTGGAGGCCTACTCATTGGCAAGTTAAAGTTCAATTTTGGAATGGCAAACTGTACCTCTTTAAGTCCCCCCAAAGACTCCCTAGATTCATCCCTGGGAGTCGACTCAGTTCCCTCTGTCCCTACCTCGGAGCTGCCAGATTGGACGTTAGACAATGTGGAGGTAGAGGCGGAGGGAAGTGGCCGCGACTGCGTCTCCTTCGTGCGGGAACTTTTGTGACCCTTATCAGATTTCCTGTGGCTTGACGCCACCGCATCATCCTTATGTCTCTTGTGAGACCTAGACGTCTCCACTGAAGACTGCCTGGACTGGTTGAGGGGAGACCTTGACCTGGACCTAGAGTGGTCACGTGGTGAAGGAGAATGTCCCATCCTGTGGCGGCCGGGGGAGGGGGGGGGGGGGGGGGTTGCCTTACTTGAGTCACTACTATCACTGCTACTCACTAACTCCTTTTATAGAATTTTGGGCTTAGCCTTAGATTTGGAAGTTGACTTAGACGGCGTTGATTTAAGAACAGGTGACTTTGTTACTAGGTGCTCCCAGAGAGCTTCATCGTCGTAATGTAAAGCCTTATGGGCAATGTCTTTCGAATAGGCATTAAAAATGTTCTAAATTTCTTTTAGTGCCACTAGGCACGAATGATCTCTCTTGCTAAATAGTGCGGAATGTAGTTCAGTGCAATTGGAACACTTCTTAGATACCCAGAGGCCCCGTGATCTATCGAGGCACTTCACACACTTCACGCAGAGTTTATGTGCAAAAACTGGGATAAGAGAGCAAGTAGGTGTAGCACAAAGATTGACTAGAGGCATGATGGTGCCAGTTCTATCTAATCTAAACCTATCCTAGAACAACTCGGATATATACAAATGAGCAAGGGACTCACTAGAGTTGAGCGAACGAAGAATAAAGCGGAGCACTGGCGAGGCACGTCCACACAGTATGCGCGCAGGGGAAGGAAGGGAGAATGGCGCCGCTTGGTTTAGCGTCTTGGGTAGAATCCACAAAAGACATCCACGAGTTGGAAAGCCTTAATATAATTTTTTTTAAGTTATTTTGTCTTCTTCATTTTTTACGAAGTTTTTTCGTAGTGAATGCCCAATCATAAAGACGATTCCATAAGAGAATTAGCGTTACACTTATGATGTACTACTCTTTCCCCTGCGGCGGGTGTTTCAAACAAGCTGACCGCAGGTGCTTGAAAGGGGACTGTTATACTAATAGGCATATTGTCAATGATGGATGGGCCACTAATAAATAGCACTGTATGAATATTCCCATATTCAAAATATGCTACAGGGGGGCAATGCCTACCGAGTTAATTGCTCAATAGGTGGCGTTCTGAGAGTGAGGGTCCGAGTTTAGGTGGTGAGACGGTGAAGCACGAACGCGGAGCAGCTTCAGAGATGGGGCTGCTTCGAGCCATGAGTTGAACTCTAATGCTTCACGTGTCTCACTCCCTAGACTGGAACAAGACCTCACAGGCTTCACCGTGTTGAGCTGTTGGATATGCAGGCTCTCAGCCTATGCCCGAGAGGGAGTAGGTGGAATATAGAAAAAGAAGAAAAAAACACACACCCAGGGGGAGATTGTAGGCACCAATCAAACAGGGCTAGACCCAGGAGAGGCTATAGGCATTTGATAAGGAGTCGCTGGAACTCCTGTTTCATTTGCTTGGCCTCTCTTACTGATTTTCTTTGTGCCTCACTTACACTGAGAGTAATCCAGCTAGCTCTCACAAACACCTCCTCCTCCTATCTATTTCACTACACTAAACATGCACACCACACTTCCTTCTTCCGCACTAAACAATTGTTCAACAAAAAAAGGATGAACAATAGCCCAGCCTCAGAGTCCCCAGGGAAAGGGGAGGGGGGGGGAGGACCTTAAATGCCCCCACAGCCGCCCGACCATCCCCTGATGACCCTACAAAAAGTTCTGGACCTCGGCCTGAAGCTCTTACTATCAACTTCTGCAACATTCGTGGCCTTTCCTCTAAGTTTCCCTCTTTTGAACACCATCTCTCCACCTACAAACCTGCTCTTTTCCTCACTGAAACTCGGGTGTCTGATGCATTTGCCAGCAGCCCCTTCTCTGTATCCTCCTAATTTCTCTATCCTAGTTTCAAAGCCAAAGATGCATAACAAGCTCACTTGCCATTGTGTTCCCAATTTCGACTCCTCTGAATTCTCAACATTATGTCTCAAACTATCCTGTCAGTCTCATACTAAATATTTCTGTGCTGTCTATCTTTACTCTAACTCTACCGACTTTCCCAAATTCTTCGACTATCTAAACTCTAAAGTAGAACAGATTCTATCCATTTCTCCTTTCTCAGAAATCTCCATCTTAGGAGATTTCAACGTTCACCACCGCCAATGGCTCTCCTCTCATACTACTGACCAACCTGGTGAACAAACTTCAATTTTTTCTATCCTAAATTACCTAGAGCAGTTGGTTCAGCAACCTACCCATATCCCAGATCGCTTCAGAGATCAGTCCAACATTCTTGACTTGTTTCTAACTTCTAACCCTTCTCCTTATACTGTCGATCTTTTCTCTCCTTTGGGCTCTTCTGACCATAAACTCATCTCTGTCACCTGTCTTATCTCTCTGGTAAGGCCACCCGATCCTCCCAGTCGGCGGTGCTTGTGGCACTTTGGCGCTGCCGACTGGGAGGCTCTCCAGCAGTAGTCTACTTCTTTGATTTCCAATGCAATGATTTTTACTTCCGTGGCTGGGGACCCTCGGAGAGTGCTGAACGGATTACCGAAGTAATCCAATTGAGCAAGGAGGCATAAATTCCATTTTCTCTCTCTCAGACTAATGCAAACAAATCTTGGTTTACTCACGCTTGTTCTACTGTTGTCCACAATAAGGAGGAAGGATTCAAATGGTACCGACGCTTTCAAACTCAAGAATCTCATTCTTCCTATATTTCTGCCTGGAATCAAGCCAAATCTGTTCTTCGACTTGCCAAACACTCTTTCATCAAAAATAAATGCACTGAACTATCCAACTCTAGCTCTTCCCAAGCTTCTGGCATTTAGCCAAAAACCTTTCCAACAATTTGTCTTCCTCGTCTTTCCCTCCCCTTTTCCACCCTGATGGCACAACCACCACTTCTTCCTCTGACAAAGCTGAACTCTTCGCTCAAACTTTCGCTAGAAACTCCATGTTGGATGATTCCGGTGCTATTCCTCATTCTCCTTCCCCTTCTCTTCTACTTATGCCCAATACAGTATACTATTCTCTTCTAAAGATGTACTTTCTACACTCTATGGGCTTAATACTAAGAAGGCGTACGGTCCGGATGGTGTTCCTCCTGTTGTACTCAAAACTGTTCTTCTATGCTGACTCCCTGCCTAGGCAAACTCTTTCGTCTCTGTCTCTCCTCTAACGTCTTCCCTTTTTGCTGGAAATTTGCTCTCATTCAACTTGTCCCAAAGAAGGGTGACCGCTCTCAACTCTCCAACTATCATCCAATTGCTATCACCTCTTGTATCTCTAAATTTGTTTAAACTATTCTTACTTCAAAATTTCTACTTAAGCATATCTCTTCTCATAATCTACTCTCAGATCGCCAGTATGGCTTCCTTAACACCTTACGAGCGGCCTATGCGGTTTATTTATGTGTACCGCACAGCGGGGTGTTTTTAGCCAAAATAGGGCTGTTTACGTGATCATTTTCATGCCTAAATAAGACCCAAAACGTAAAACAAGTACCTATCCCTGAAAGGGCATAAACAGAGCTTTCGAATGACACCATAACGATCCTTGTATGATGGATAGTTTTCTTGCAATAACCGTGCAACGCGAGTGCAAAAAGCAGGTAATTCGGTACTTTCAGTACATAATTGAGTATGTAGCGAGTGAGAGAGGGAGGAGGGAGCTGAGATTTGTGTCAGTAGGTTCGCCGCGGTGGTCTGGAGCAGTCATACGCTCGCTAGTCTCCTGCCACCACTTGTCTCTCTCTCTCAGCCACATTACGTGCTGAAATTGCCACTCGACCTATGTCGAGCGCCGCCACATAGTCCAGCTTTATTTAACTCGACTTATGTTGCTCGCCGCTAAATAAGGGTTAAGGGTCACTCTACTAATGATCTTCTTTAATATCTTACTAACTCTTGGTCATCCTCCTTTCGGGACTTTAGTGAGACCAATTCTCTTGCGCTAGACATATCGAAGACCTTCGACAGAGTCTGGCACAAATCTCTAATTTCTAAACAACCCTCCTTCGGTTTCTATCCCTCCATCTATGCCTTTGTCTCTATTTCCTTTCCGGCCGTTTCATAGCTGCAGTTGTGGACGGCCATCGTTCACTTAATCATCCTATCAAATCTTATCTTCAATTCTCTTTCTAATTTTCATAATTGATCTTCTCAGCTGTACCTCCAGTCTTATCCATGCACTTTTTGTGGCAAGAGAGGCCACCTAGCTTATCAGTGCTGGGCCAAGGAGAGAACCGAGAGATCGGGGCAGACAGTTGCCGCCGTATCTCAAACTCCATATGTGCCTGTAATGCAGGACTCCCGACAGAAGGAGTACCTAGCACCAAAAGTTCCTTTAATGCAGGACTCCCGACAGAAGGAGTACCTAGCCGCTAACGTAAATCATCTAGACAGGGGTGTAGTAGCATGTGTGGTGCAACCCACTAGGGTTAAGCCAATAATAATTTCACCATCAGTGCAGGATAGTTACCGTCCCTTTATTTCATCTGGCAACGTGAGATTAAATGGTTGTATGCATGAGGTAAACATTCTGAGAGACACAGGTTCTACTGGCACCCTCATGGTGAATCCTTACACTGAGTGCCCACCTGGCGAACCAGTTGTAATGAGAGGTGCTGGAGGCCAATTTTATGCATACTTGGTAAAAGGCGAAATTGAATGTGAGTTACTACAGGGTGAGGCCACCATAGCTTTGTGTAGGTCCCAAGATATCCCTGTGCCTGGGGTAACGCTCCTTTTGGGGAATGATGTAGCAGGTGAGAAGGTCCGACCAGACCCCATTTTGTCACTTTCCCCTGTTAACGAGCCACTAACCGGTGAGCTCGAAAAGGAGATGCCAACAGTTTCCCCTGTGTGTGCTGTCACACGTTCAATGTCTCAAGTAGCAGTTCCCTCAGACAGAAATGTACCGAATGTAAGAGTTGATGAAAGGGATGATGAGAGTGTGAATGACGCTCCAACTGTGCCTGATGATGTGACTGAGGTGGATTTATCTGACACCTTTATGGCTCATCTTGACCCTAACGATGACCATGAAACCCCTCCAAATTGTCCTAGTGGCCTAGTAGAGCTACAGAGAGATGATAGTGAATGCAAGGAGTTAGCTGCCAGGTCCGTGAGTGAAGAGGAATGTGAGAAGGAGGGTGGTGAATGTTTCTACCTCAAAGGAGGAGTATTGTGGCGAAGATGGAGACCGCCACACAGACCAATCGATGACGGGGCTTGGGACGTCCATCAAGTAGTAGTCCCCAAACCTTGTCGTAGAGATATCATGGAAATGGCACATTGTATACCATTGGCAGGACACCTAGGTGTGAGAAAAACTGTAGACAGAATCAGAGCCCACTTTCACTGGCCAGGAGTGCGTGCAGATGTAGTGGAGTTTGGTAGAGTATGTCACACTTGCCAGATGACAGGAAAACCCAATCAGAAGGTGCCTGTACATCCTCTGGTGCCCTTGCCCGTTTTCGAGAATCCTTTTACTCGGGTGGTAGTGGACATTGTAGGCCCATTGCCTAAGACTTCCCAAGGTAACATTTATTTATTAACTATCATGGACATGGCAACTCGCTACCCAGAGGCTATACCCTTAAGGACTACCTCTGCTCCAACTGTCATCAAGGAACTGCTCAAATTCTTCACTAGAATGGGTTTCCCCCATGAGGTGCAAAGTGATCAAGGAACTAATTTTACCTCTAACATTTTCCAGCAGTCCCTGAAGGAGTTGGGTATCGAGCATGTTAAGTCTAGCACCTACCACCCAGAGAGTCAAGGGATTCTCGAACGATATCATCAGACATTAAAGGGAATGTTACGTAAGTATTGTACAGAGACCGGAGTGGGATAAGGGGGTACCTTTTCTTTTATTTGCTACTCGTGAGGTTCCAACTGAATCCCTGGGTTTTTCCCCTAATGAGCTAGTTTTCGGTCACCAGGTAAGAGGTCCTTTGCAACTATTGCAGGATAGCCTAGTTGGCCAGGAGGGGAACCAAAACCTCCTCAAGTATGTTTCAGATTTCAAAACCCGGCTGAGATCCTCATGTGAGTTTGCCGCTCAAAACTTGACAGTGGCTAAAAGCTCCATGAAGAAATGGTATGACAGAAAAGCCCGTGAGAGGGAGTTTCAGCCCGGTGATGAGGTTTTGGTCCTGCTCCCCATTTTTGGCCAACCATTATCTGCCAAGTTCAGGGGCCCATATAAGATCATTCGGAGGGTGAGCATTACCGATTATCTAGTAACTACCCCAGACAGGAGAAAGCCCACGCAAGTATTCCATATAAATATGTTGAAGCCCTACCATAGGTCCCCTGATTCCTATCCTCCAGATTCTCCCACTGTGGCAGTGAATGTCAGGACCTGTGGACAGCCTGGTGCGGACGAAGTTTTCAGTTCTCTTACTGACCCGCAACAGACTGTTCCAGAGCCTGAAGGTATCCATGCAGACTTTGACTTGTCATGTAGCCTATCCAACTTTCAGTATAATTCAGTGGCTTGGAGGGAATTACCATCTAAACTATGTCATCTTCCCTCTGAGCAAACGAACCATCTAATCTCTGTTTTATCTCAGTCTCCCAGTGTGTTCCGTGATACTCCAGGGCTCACTTCTTTGGCCGTGCACGACATCGACGTAGGGGGTGCAACTCCCATTAAACTATCCCCCTACCGTGTCTCACCACAACGCAGGAGTATACTGCAGGTCGAGCTTGACTACATGTTGTCAAACAAGCTGATCAAAAGGGCCTTAAGCCAGTGGAGTAGTCCGGTCATACTTGTGCCAAAGCCAGACGGGAGCCATAGGTTTTGTAGGGACTATAGGCAAGTTAATGCTGTCACAAAGAACGATACCTACCCACTGCCACGGATCAAAGAGTACATTTACCGGGTTGGCCTCATACAGCAGTAAGTTTAACTTAATGAGAGGATTTTGGCAATTAGCTCTCCCTTGTAGCGAGGTAAATATCATGCTTTAGTAGTGCGCTGTCAAGCCTTCAGCTGTGAGATGCCTTGCAGTTCGAATAACGCTCCAGCTACGTTCCGGCTATGTTCTGATGTGGTACCTGGAGACGTTGCCTACTTTGGGTGACATCCTTATTATATCCTCATTATGATCTTGCTGTTGCCAATCTGGTGGTGAATCTATTTATGTATTATGTTTAATATTATGTACTATACTCCTTAAACTCTTTTCTAGGGGGGAGGTCTGACATACGGAGCCCTGTATGTTAATTTAAGAGTTAGAATTAGAGTTGAAGGAGCCAAACTACCCAAGCGGCGAAGCAAACTAGCGAGCGAACTAGCGAGTGGGGAAACCAGCTCGCCGCATACCAGCAAACAAGCCTTCACACCTGGTGCGTCATAGGGGACCCTGCAAACTACCCGACGCTATGACGTATGATCGACGCCAGGAGCTGTGAGTGGACCAGGCACCTGTTATGCGACTCGAGGAGCTATGATTGGAGCGGGCACCACCCCCTGCCTCCTGATTCGTTCCTACACCATCATTGTTTAGTATATAAGACCCGAGTTGTGGGCATTCAAATCAGTCTCATTTGGAGTTGGGGAAGGTGAACTTGCAGCTGGAGGAAGACGGGGTGAAGTATTATAATGGGATTGTGACTGTCAGTCAGATTATATAAATGTGTGTTAAGTGTGTTCGGTGTAAACACTTACGTTATGTTGGTTAGTGAGATATGTGATTGGGAATTAACGTTAACGCTACTATTATGTGCTTAACTATTTGATTGGGAATTAACGTTAACGCTACTATTTATGTACTTAACTATTTGATTGGGAATTAACGTTAACGCTACTATTATGTACTTCACTATTTTAGTTGACTAACTTGTGGACTAAAGCAACTCTTTAAGTAATTGGGTTATGATGAAAGTAATACTATTGTTTTATATTAATACTTACGAGTTCTTTCATTTTCTTTTAATTAAGCTTACATTGCTTAACGGTGCTTAGTACGGTGATGCTATTGTCTCGTATTAGTAATATCGCCTTAGACTAACATGGCTGTGTTAATATTACTTCTAGTGCTTTCCTAAGCTGAAGAAAATTCTTTTGCTTCAAAATATTATATTTTGCTTTTCATATTATTTGAGTGAGACCTGAATCGAATCTATGAAGCGATCCTGTAACTTTATTTACTCATAATCAAACCTCAATGTTACGTGGTTAAGAAATACATTTAACTAATTATTAAATATATATCTAACTTTTTATGTGACTTTGATAAATCCTGATGATAATAATAATAATACTATTAACGTAAGACAAGAACCAAGAATAATTACATTAAATATAAATAAAAGGACATAGAAGAAAACTATCTATTCATTTCAAAAAGGGTAAGAGACAGAAATATTCTTACTTTAATATTTATCTTTCAAGACTTTTTATAAAATTAATAGTCCTTCTTTAGCTATAACTTATTCGGTTCATAACCATAGCCTACTAAGCTTCGGTTAAATAATAATTCTTTATAAATACTACATGACTTTAATTAGTTTCAGTATTTTTCATAATTAAAGAGTATCAGTCAATAAAGGATACTAAGTCCTAAGATCCAAAAGGAAAGGAATCAACAACAGGAAATTATTTTATTAGATTTTACTTTTGTTTTGCCTTCAGCTGACTGATACCTTAATATATATCTCTGTGCTATCTAGATTCATCAAGTTAACCACTTGAGGATCAAGATACGTAACAAATGGCATAAAATACCATACACAAAATCATGGATATGGAATAGAATATGATATACACCGGAGCTAAGATTAATTGCAAGTATTAAGACTGGAGATTTACTGCTCCTTTGAATTAGCAATAGAAATTACACACAAAATATATGTGAATGATTCATATTGACAGGTAGATGGATTGGGTGGAGGAAAAACACAGGGAAGAGCTATGATTCTTTATTCGCTAACGGTTTGGGCTATGTATTACCCATCTTCAGAGAGACAGTCTCTCTGAAGATGGGTAATACATAGCCGGAAAGATTAGAGAATAAAGAATCATATCTCTTTTCTGTGTTTTTCCTCCACCCAATCCATCTACAAAATATATATACATAATTCACTGAGTGTCTCTCATATATCAGAGCTTATCACGGATATATTGGTATCCTAAAAGGCGCACTTAGGAGTCTTCGCACATAGATTTAGACATGTCACGGAAGCATTTCTCGAATGAATTTAGCATGAAATGAAAGTATAAACACAATGAAATAATCACAAGTCATTTGGTCACGGGCGTGGAAAGATAGTGTCACTGGGGTTGATTTTATGTGTATCATTGTATGGGTGTGTGCGGCTATAAAGTGAAATATTACCATATGTGATCTCACAAAGAGTTCATGTACAAAATATTCTACTTTATAACGATAAATATGTGTGGTTTGTATCCTCGTCTATAGAAGCCTAACAAGTGATAAGGGAGGTCTGTTATACAGTTATACAGCCTTCAGCAAGCTAAGTTCTTCGTTCTAGTGCAGTGGTCCAACATCTACGGATTTTCCTCGTGCTCGTCCTTGTAGTGGCTTCAACGTCAGGGTTGGTGGTGGGTGGTCCTCTTAACAACGTCGTTCAACAGGTCTTGACACGGCTGTGAGGTGGCTCCTTACCATCCAGGTGTTGAGAGGTAAGGGAGAGGGATCAGAGAAATTACTAGGGAACACGGATCAGTGTACTGGTAATCTAGCAACTCCTATACTCAAGACTCAGGCTACATACGGACCTGTGTACTGGTGATACCAAGCCTGGAGGGTTAGAGAACTTACTAGGCAGCGCGGACCAGTGTAGCCTACTGTCCACCACACAATTTCTCTCTCGAGTAAGAGAAAAGTCATTATGGCCTGGACAACTATCGATACCCAAGTTGGGTATGGCCAGAGAATCTATTAGGCCGCTCGGACCAGTGTACTGTCCACCTAACAATTTCTCGGTAGGGTTTGGATCACTACCCAGGGGCTGAGTTATAGCAGGCTACACGGACCAGTAGTATGGTAGCAAGCTAAAGCTCAATAACCGGGCTCGACAGACTACTCGGACCAGTATACTGGCAGTAAGTCATTACCCAGGATCTGCACAATAACTAGAGTCATACGGACAAGTGTACTAACAACTCGTCGTTATTATACAATTCCTCCTTTACTATCTTTAGGCAAGTGGGACAGTTTAGGAAGCTCCAAGTCTATGTATCTTCTTGCACTGACCAGTGTACAGGCATTTGGAAATAGACCAGGAGATTGGATAGGGCTAGATGATGTTTGACTGCACTGACCAGTGTACGGGCAGATCACGTTGCACCTAGGAATCGGCAGCTACTCTGACTTCACCCTGTCTGCCCTCTGCTGGTTTCACCTGGCACGTCATACATTCAGCAACGTAGTCCAAGGCGAGGTATCTGCGAGTAATAGGGGTATGGGGTTAAGGTGTCAATTTTAAAGGGCTTTGGTCGACTTCCCTGGTTCTGATTTCTCGGGGCTCTAGTTTTGCTTCTCGTTCTTGTGGATCTCCCATTTACTGTCTTTCTGTCCTTCCTTCTTTCCTACTGGCGTCTTCCCGTTCCTGTTGGTCTTTCCGTTTTCTTTTTTTCTTGCTCTGGACACTATCTATATTCTGAGTCTCGTGTTTTCTCTCGTATTTTAGGTATTGATCATATTTGTTAAAAATGGCAATTTATTTGGCTTTAACTAGTACCAACGTAAAAAACGTAAAACGTATGTCTACTACTACTACTACTACTACTACCTTAATAATAATAATAATAATAATAATAATAATGTTATGCCCGGATTTTACTGGGGTTGTATTGACTAATTAGATAGATTTTTACTTGACTGGAGAAAAGGAGACCAACACAAACACAAGCACGAAGACAATAGAGGATAATATAACGCAGAGTACAAACAGATTATTCTTATTTCACAGTAACATATGATTATAAGTGCAATGTTACATCAGACATGGATAGGTAATTATATAACAGCACGATCGAGGATCCACTAGGCGTCTTAAGGGGAAGATCTTTGGCAGGTTCCGACAGTCTTTGAAGATGCGGCTGCGTTGTATTCCTGATGACGACCTGGTCTGTGGTGGTGGTCCTGCCATGTGACGGTTGCAGAGTTGGCGAAAACTTCCTTGGGGTCTTCTGAAGATCTACAGGGTTGAGGTCTTTTACGAATACGAGCCATTTCACCAGTGTAGTACACTCTCGTATCGTATCGTAGGACTTGAGTAGGGAGTCGTTTCACCAGTGTCTTACGCGCTCCACTACGAATCCTTAACCTTAACTTCCTACAGGAATCTCTGAAAGAACTTTGATGTTAGATGTTGTGGGTATACGAGTACGAGCCGTTTCACCAGTGTCTTACGCTCTCGTATTGCAGGACTTAAGTAGGGAGTTGTTTCACTAGTGTCGTTGCACCCTCCACTACGAGTCCTGGCTGAGAAGGAAGCCGTTTCACCAGTGTCTTGCGCTCTTCCAACCACCCTTATTATTTTTGTAGGTTTACTAGAACTAGAGCGCTTGTCGGTATTGCATACTCTAATTACAGTAAATCCTGTACCAAGGCAATGTAAAGATGTTGGGTGGTCACCAGTGTGGTCCAACAAGAATACTAGCAAATCCAAGGTACCTTTGAGAAATGCGTCGAGTAGTTCCACCAGTGTCTTACTCCCTCAAGGCAATTTCTCAGTTAATAGTACCAAGTCTTCTGATAATACCCCTACCGGTGTGGTAATAGTATCTGTTCAACTCTACTGATGATGAGGTAGGCTGAGATGGTCTTACCACTTTCGTAGTTCTCCTCGGTGGGGCATTTCAGGGCTAGAGGGGCGGCTGTGCCTGGAGGAGAGTCTGGGCCGGCTGTGGTAGCCCTTCTGGGAATCCGCGTCACGGCGGTGGTGCTCCTTTGAGCAAGAAGTGCGCGTGGTGTGTTGATCTTTATGCACGGTTTGTTTATTACAACGTCATGAGGAATTATCTTTGTTAGGTATATCATCAGTAGGTGCCGTCCTCACAGGTATATATGTTCTTTCCTGGGGTCGGGGGAAGTGCCTGAGTGATGCAGGTGACCCGAGCGAAGCGTGGTGAGGAGTCGCTTGTGCCCTCTTGTCTTGGTGTCGCAGTGGCAGTGGTTGTTGGTGCGTGCAGGGCCTCATCTCTGTGGTTTGTTTCCTTGGTGCTTTTCTTCCCTATCTCAAATAATAATAATGTATTGCATAAAACTGTTCCAATAATTTAAAAAGGTTGGTCTATAATTACCTCTCAGTACAATCCCCAACACTTTAGGGAGCGTTATCAGTGTCGGACATGCAACTTATAAAACATATATCACAGAGTACATGAAATGTGAATGAAAGCTACTAACACATAATACAGTTGCAATCTGAATATCTGATGCCATAATTCAAGACAAATACACTATATTAATCGCAAAAACACACACATTCCGTCGATTACATCATGATGAGACAACTTTAGTAAAATAAGTGAACATAACTTGAATCGTAATTAAGAGCAAGCAATCATTAGGCCTACCTATAGTACCAAGGTCTAGGTTGAGTGGTCAAACAGGGAGCATATATTTATAAACACATATATATATAATTATATACATGTATAGTCCCGGATATATGTTCTTAACCATCCTAGGATTGTCATTATGTAATTAAAATGTTATGATATATATACGAGAAAAAAAACGTACTTTTACATCAATTTACAAACTGATATTTGCATAACATATTGATTATACATAAACTGATTGATTCACAATGTAATACTTGCGTAATTTATTCACAGGATGGTTAAAATCATGTGTCCATGAGTGTACATACATACTATAGATGTACACTCGGGGACAAATTTAGTGTTAGCCGCTCCAAAATCTCTACTTTAGGGTTCTCTTTGGTTTTATAAGATAACATTATTCCGTAACACATCTGAACAAAGCTTATGTATCCAAGCTTTGTTCAGGTGTGCGAGGAGTACATTTGTCTTATTCTAATAGACAAAATTAAAGTAGACATTTTGGAGCGGCGACACTAATTTTGTGTGTTGGTGTATACAGCCTACACAGTTATATACCCAAATATTGGCTACAGTTTACAGAGTTCCAACAATCTTAATTATATTTATTAGAAGCTCAACAGTTAATGTATAAACTACATTTACCGAACGGTATATATAATGTAAAAAGAGGATGAATCAAGAAATATATAAGTGATAATGTTTCCTACAGGAATCTGAAAAAACTGTAATTGACCACTTGAGAGTTTCGTTCTATAAGGAAGTTGGAGTTGTAGACATCGATAGTAAACATAAATGCAATAATAATGTAGGTTTCGGATGGCTAAAGAGTATGTTGAATTGGATTTTATATATCTATAAATGTACGGTACTATAACTGTATTTTAGCTGGTATAATTATGTTAAATATCGATGTCTACAACTCCAACTTCCTTATAGAACGAAACTCGCAAGTGGTCAATTGCATAATTTAACAATTATATGTTCTGAGACTACGAACTACATAGGGCTACTGTACATATGAATACATAAAATGCATACATGCCTAGACATATACGTAAATACAGACTGACAGACATACAGACAAAAAGATGCACACATAATTCTTACCAAGTTACTCCATCAATATATCCGTTTTCTTAAAACAAATTGTAAACAGCGGACCAAATAACTGCGGAAAATCGGCAGAACTGGAGCGAGGGTGGGTCAGCTGGAACTTTGACCAACAGAGATTACAGAGATTCAGCACAATCAATCATGTTTCAGGGCCTCTTTTAGGGTCCTTTATGTAAATATAGATTTGATGTGACTATTGTCAGAGAAGGTATAAGGGAGATAGGAATCTTCCTATGCCTCCCATTAAACTAAATGATACCATAGATAGCAAGTCTGGCATCGATTTGAGGCTGCAACCAACGCCATCTAGTGTATGGACGTGGTACTAATATTGGTGAACAAATTCTAGGGGATTTGTCTTCATATTTCACACAGCTACTGTATTCAATATTGATAGTTTACTTTAGGCTAAGCAATCCTCCCTACACACTTTACTAATGTCAGAATCGCCACTGTTATATAACCTACCAAATGATACTAGGCTACCTATCATTGTTTGTTCGTTATGAAAATATTTACCTCATTACCTCTGCTATAATAAGTCTATTACTCTACCATGATATATACGATACTAGGCCTCTAGTCTGGTCAAAACTACATTTTCGCAGTTATTTGATTATCAAGCATTGCTCAGGTTGATTCTACTCATTTGAATAGGGAATTTACAAAGACATTTTCTATTCATAAGTGACTGTAAGAGGAATGAACACATTAAAATCAAATAGAAATGTGTATTCGCTATCAGGATATTCAAAATTAACTGCGAAAACGCAATTTCGGATTGACAAAGTATATATTGTAGTGACCAATGAAATAATATATTCATATAAAGCGACCAGAAACATTATATTGAAATTGTAGCCTATAGGATTGAGTTGGTTTACATCAGAGTATTATGTATGCACTATAATCAAATTAACCCATATTATAATAGTACGGGTAGGTCAACTCATAACCAAAGCTCGAGTGATTATATCTTTAACACTCAAAGAGCGGCCTAGGCGGTATATTTGACCGTGCCGCCCAGCATTTTTGTTTACCATAAATGGCGTTGTTTCTGTGCTCTTTTTCATGCATAAACAAGAGCCAGAGCGTAATACAAGTATGTATCCGTGAAAGGGCGATAATTGAGCTTTCCAATGACACCAGAACCATCCTTCTACGATCACTGGTTGTCTTGCAACGATCGTGCAACCGAAGGGCAAAATCGCTAAAATACGGTAATTTCGTTATATAATTACGTGTGTAGCGAGGGAGTGAGGGTGGATGTATGTGGAGTACATCTCAGTCGGTCCATGGCTGCCGTGGCGAGCGGTCATGAGGTAACCCATGCTCCTCCCGTCGCTCGTCTCTCTTTCAGAGCCAATATTGCGCCAAAATTGCACACAGACTTAAGTCGGGCCCCGCCACATTGTCCTTTCTTCTCCATACGGACTTAAGTCGGGCCCCGCTAAAGAAGGGTTAAACTTGACATTTTTTAGTCATTGTGTATTTGGTCATTAAATATTTAACGAGGTAAGAGAATAGGCTATAAATAATTAATTTCCTCACATTAAACAATTGAAATTAACCACAACTAATACTTTATAATTTACGTATATCCTAATGTCTGTAATAGGAATATATAATCACGAAACATATCCTAAACAGCTGTGAGCACAATTATATTATAATCCACAAGACTGCATTATTATGCTATATATTGCTTTTAACACATCATTAATAGTAGTTTCATGTCGGATCCCTATTATAACATGGCAAAGGATAATAACACATACTACATAATTATTGTTCTGTTTATTTAGATTACTTTATGGATATATGATGTATGAAATCCTCAGCTGAACACTGGCACAAATCCACAAGTTACACCGATCTGTGGATAAAAACAATAAAGTATTAGGTACACATGGATAATATTAATACAGAGCAGTGAGATATAAGAAAAATTACTGATCGAGATATACGTCACCCTGAGTATTTCACGATATGCCCAATGTTTACATTGCCTGCCTTCAGCAAAATCTACCTTTCACTTTCTGTAGGGAAACTATGGGCTAATTATTGGGTCGTTTCTTGCCTCATATATACATCTAAGAGAGGGCCTTGGTTTTCGGTGAGACATAAGGACCAGCATTAATCCCTCTTTCAGGAGAGATAAAGAAAATATTAACTTAACATCAACATCATTATCAGCCCTACCTCCGTGAGTCCGTCTGGCGTCTGCTGAAATGAATGGTTCTTATTTGTCAACATTATTTTATTCGTCTCCCAACATAATTTATCTATATTATTATGATAGTTGTCTTAATTGGGAATCCAAACTTATGTGTGTGGATTTCAAGCTCAAACGTTATCCATTGCCTAATTATATAGCAAAGCTGATGACATGCAGACGATGCAGATCGACACTAACGCCATCAAGCATATGGACGGACGCGGCGTGAGCTCGACAACAACGACAACAACAACAACGAAAGTACGAAAGTTATCCTACACTTGGCAAGCCTCAGGTATCACTCTTTTTGCTCGGTTACCCCTCATGGTGTTCTATGCTCGTTGCTATTGTTATGCCAGGTTGATATCCAACAGGATTCAGTATGATATATTATCAATCCGGGGTTCGGATATTTAGATTTGAAATATTGCTCAACAGGGACATTGCGAGCGCAGTAGATATGATAATTATATATTCAATCAGGCAACAAGACACACAATAAACACACAAGGTAATTTACACTCTTATTTATTCACAGATATATGGTAAGATTATATTGATACTATACTCGACTATTATAACAAAATAGAGAGTAAGCAATAAATAGTGGTGGCGAACTTATGAAATACCAACATGGCATGAAAGGAGTTCTGAATAAATACACAAATTCCAAAAAGAACGCAGAACTACTGTAGCGTTGTATTATAAAGTAAATACAATTATAATTAATGGATTACTAGATAAAGTAATAAATAGAATCAAAAGCCAAAATAGTAGGCGGAATCGATAAAGGAATATACAATCTGAATTCCTAGATTGGTGTGGAAAGAATTACATGACCCGAGTAATGTATATTATTAGTTATTCACAAGAACTAATAGAGATCAGAATCTTGATAAAGAATTAATTCTAATTCAACGGAAAGGGTTCTTGACTTTCAAATAAAGGAAAGGTTATTATAAATCTCTCTGGTTGGTGATTAAGTGGATAAAAGAATCCTGAACTTGGGCGTAGGTTCTAGGTAGATGTAAGGTTTAGGAAGGGAATAATTTCACGTTATACACTTTGACTTCAACTTAGTTACCCAAAGAATAGTAAACACATACGAGGAAAATCTGAGAGTAATCCGACTAATTAACACGTATAATATTTGAATATGAAGCGTGTGGATATTTTAAGTTTCTGAAGGATTAACACAGATTAATATGACAATATCTCGTACTTCATAAATCACTGCACGGATCAAAATTTAATATTTCACACGGTAGCAAAGTTTCACGATAGATCTTGGGCAAAGATCTAGAGTTAATTATAAATGGAACACTCGCATACTTTACCTTACCTTCACAACAAATAGCCACAATTTAATACACTCAGAGACACTTAGGGTAATAGTAGACCAGCCAAGAAGCAAAAAGGCTTTAAAAAAAACTTTTACCTGCATGGAATGTTAATAGCAGGCACCTATGCTAGATCAATCAGTCATAGGTCAGACAGAAATACTAGGGTGGATGCCACTCAAAATGTTGACCTTAAAGGTCAAATCAAGGTCATTTTGTGGCCGAAAAAGGTAAAATTTCTAAATCATCTAAATATAGCCATGTTATATATCAGAAGAAAGGTATGGAAGAGACAAACAGTTTGGTACTATTTGTAGGTCAGATTGTTGACCTTAAAGGTCAATTCAATGCCATTTTGTTAAATATCAAAATGAATGTATGGCCTAGCTGAATTTTGAGACTACAATTTTAAACTCTATACACTGCATACAATATTAGAATGTATAAACTGTATGCAGTATGCAGTTTACTGTATGCAACTGAATTAAAATTTTCATTTCTTTTGCAGGCTGTGAACTGATGACACAAGAATTATGAGTGAAGATTCCAGCAGGAGGGCCACAAAGATTCCAGCAGGAGGGCCACAAAGATTCCAGCAGGAGGGCCACAAAGAGGCACCACATGGACTCTAAAAACAAGAATGTGTGCTTCTTTTGTGAAGGCAGTTCAGGCGACCTTCGGCAAGCCTCCACCGATGGAAAAAACAGAACCAAAGATGTTGCACAACAAAGAAGGACATTGGGTGACCATATGTATTCAGACGTGCTGGGCAAACTAGATGGACTCTCATTGGATAATTTTAACTCTCTCGAAATTAGGTGGCACAAATCCTGCTATTCTGTGTTTACTTCGGAGAGCAAACTGGACAGACTACGGAATCGGCGACAACCAGCATCTAAACCATCTACCAGCTCAAACAGCACAGCTCCAACAAGAAGAAGTTCTCTGACAACTATTGACTGGAAGCTCTGTATGTTTTGCCAGGCACAGATATCAAGCAAGAAACTTCACCGGGTAGAAACTACAAATAAATCCACAGCACTGATTGAACGAGCTAAATCTGATCCAGTGATGTCCGTCAGACTCTCTGGTGTCAGTGACTTGATGGCAGCTGATGGCCTGTATTATCTGGCCTGCTTAGTGACATTCGAACGACGCACTAGAGGAATGCCTCAAGAAGTTGAACCAGATCTGGACGAGTGCATGATGAAGTTGTGCTATTATTTGGACATTGGGCTTTCAAGAGGTAAGACTTATGACATGGCAGTTGTGTGGCGCAGATACCAGGACATGTGTACTGAGAGAAACATCCCTGTTCGTAAGAGTTACCAGTCCAGAATAACCACCTTCTACAAAAAGGTTAAGAAAATGCTTGGTTCAAAGGCAGGATATGTCAAACCTCTTTCAAATAGAGCACTAATAATGTACCCTGGTGAAAAGTCTAACTTCATTATATCAGAGTCATTATCAAGAAGTCATCATCGTGGTGGTTTATCCTCAGATTCGGAATCCACAGACAATGAAGATGTTGGTACTGTTGGATTTAATCAAGGAAATATCTATCAAGAAATGGTACATGTGGCACTAAGAATCAGAAAAGATCTCTCAGACAGTCCTGGTCATTCCAGCAGTTGGCAAGGACTTGATCAAGAACATGTTGCACAAGTTATCCCAAACAGCTTGTATCTATTTCTACGTTTACTGTTCAGTGATGCGGATGATCTTCATGAGGGAATTGAAGAAGACAACATTCTCAAGCAGAGTGTGTGCAGCATTGCTCAAGACATTGTGTATGCAGTATCTAGGAAACGAAAGTTGACACCAAAAACATATTGGTTTAGGGCTTGCACTCCACCAAGCTACACATTCTGAGGCACTTTTGAATCTCTTCCATGCAGCGAACCATACCATTGGTATTGATACAGTTCGAAGAATTGATCCATCGATAGCTCAAAACATTCTTCAAAGATTTGTGGAAAATGTCAACGTCTATATTCCAGACAATATAATCAAAGAGCGAATGATCCACTGCTCATGCGACAACATTGATGTGCTGGAAGCAACTCTAGATGGCAAAAATACGTTTCACTGCACACAGATGTTGGTGTGGCAGAGAGGGCCAGCACCGCAGCAGAGGAATGAGAGAACACGCATCCAGAGATCAAGAGCAATAAAACCGGATTCTTTACAGGCATTTCAGACACTTGACCATGCAACTATGCCAGCAGGAGACAGATCATCACCATCATACACTGGTGCTTCCAAGATAGAAGTGGATTGGTTTGGAACAAAAGATGAAGAAAGACAGAAGGCACGAGTGAAGGATTTGACTTGGTTGGTGTCCAGGATTTGTGATGACAAAGATGATCCTTCTGTTCCTGGTTGGAGAGCAATGAACGAAGCCACAAGCATTGTTGACCCTCCAGTAACTACTGCAGGGATGTTGCCCATTCTTCAGGCACCAGCGGATGATAATGATACTATCACAACAGTGATCAATCGCTTCAGGGCTATTTCAAGGCACATGGGACAGAAATACACCATTATCACGGCAGATCAACCATTGTACAGCAGAGGCAAGGAAATTGTTTGGGCAAATCCTAAGTTTGAGAATGTCATTTTTCTGATGGGTGGCCTTCATATCTGTTTCAACTTCTTGAAAGCGATTGGTCAGCACATGGAGAGTGCTGGGCTGGATGACCTGTGGACAGAATCTGGCTTGTATGGAACCAACACAACTGGAACCATGCTGGATGGAAAAGCATACTACCGGGCAGTGAGAGTACATGTGCTGACATATGAAGCTCTGTGGCACATAAAGTTGTCAATGTTCAAATCGTGGATCATTGAAACTGAACAGGAGCTCACTTCGCAGGTTTCGACACTTTCCCAGAATGTGGCTGATGAGTGTAAAAACAAGGCTGCTACTGACAGAAATTCACTCCACAATGCAGTTGGCCAGCTTTCTGATGTTCTCAGTGACAAGAATGTGAAAGGACTCTTGAGTGAATTTGACAACAAGTACTTAAGCAATCCTAATTACAAGTTGTGGCTGGACTACATGAGTATGGTTGAGATTCTTCTGGACTTCATCAGGGCAGAGAGAGATGGTAATTGGATTCTTCACTTGGAGTCTTTTTCTGCCATGCTGCCGTGGCTCACCATCTACGACCACACAAACTATGCAAGATGGGTACCTATTTATTATTCAGATATGAAGCTTCTTGAGAAATCAGCTCCTGAAGTTCACGCTGAATTCATAGATGGTAACTTTGTTGTGAAGATGACCAAAAAGCGCTTCAACCAAGTTTCTGTGGACCAGGCAACAGAATGGATCAATAAAACATGCAAGATGCACAATGGAATAATTGGAATAACCAGGAATGACCAAGCAAGGGACAAATTTTGTATCACATGGTCAGAACGGTCGCGCATCACACAGGATATGAAAGTTTTGTTCAACTTGGAAGATGACGAAGAAGAAGAGGTTTTTATACGTTCTGATAGCCGTCCAAGCCGGATGACACGTGATACTGAAGATGTGAGAAAATTGGTGTCACAGCTCACAAGATTTGATGTTTTCAGAGTTCACACACAATCTGACAATAGACCACCTATTTCTGAGCCAAGCATTCCCCTGGTGTCACTGGCAACAAAGGATACCGCTCCAGAAGATATAGCCAATGATCTTCTGACTGCTGAAAACAGAGGAAAGAGGCAAATGCTGGCTAATGTGACAGAGCGATTAGTGGATCAGAAAGTGGGATTTCATTATCCGCTCTCAAAAAATTGGTCCAAAACATTTGCAAATATCTACAAAGCAACTGTCTCAAGTAAAAAGAATGTGCAAAGGACTATTAACCCTTAAAAAGCGGCTCACCACATAAGTCGTTTTTAATAAAGCTGGACTATGTGGCGGCGCTCGACATAGGTCGAGTGGCAATTTCAGCACGTAATGTTGCTGAGAGAGAGAGACAAGTGGTGGCAGGAGACTAGCGAGCGTATGACTGCTCCAGACCACCGCGGCGAACCTACTGACACGAATCTCAGCTCCCTCCTCCCTCTCTCACTCGCTACATACTGAATTATATGGGGAAAGTACCGAATTACATGCTTTTTGCACTCGCGTTGCACGGTTATTGCAAGAAAACTATCCATCATACAAGGATCGTTATGGTGTCATTCGAAAGCTCTGTTTATGCCCTTTCAGGGATAGATACTTGTTTTACGTTCTGGGTCTTATTTAGGCATGAAAATGATTACGTAAACAGCCCTATTTTGGCTAAAAACACCCTGCTGGGTGGTACATATAAATAAACCGCATAGGCCGCTAAAGAAGGGTTAAAGCAGACCGAAAATTGCTTCAACGTCTTTTGAATGCGGTGACTGCAGGTAGAACAGTGACAATGACAAATATCCTGAAACATGAACTGTCACCAATCCCACTTTCCCTGGCAAACACTGGAGGAGAAATGAATTCAACCAATAAAGCAGAACTGATAAGTGTTTTGATGAACAAGATTGAAACTACTACTGAACTTCCAGAATCTGACATGAAGACTTGTTTTCTAATTGATGGGCATGCACTCATCCAAGCTATGGGAAAGCCTCATGGATGTCAGACATTTGGAGACTATGGTGCTGCTTTTATTCGCTCAGTTACACGCTGTTTTGGAGATATTACGACACGAGTTGATGTTGTGTTTGATCGATATCTGGGTGGGAATTCAATCAAATCTGGTACCAGAGCAAAACGAGTTAACAAGAAGAAGCCTATTCGAAAGCTGATAGATGGACCAGATGTTCCACTGCCTCAGGTTTGGAGCCAATTTGTTGCTATGGATGAAAATAAGGCAGACCTGGCACATTTCCTGTCTGAAAGGATCATTCACACAACCAAAGGTCTTCCAGAAGAATACGAGATGGTAACTGGAGGTGGATTCATGGACCACACTGGGGCAAAATCAACCAGGAGATCCATAGATGACCTCAAAATTAATGGGAATCATGCCTCTGAAGCAGTGGATATGGGCTATCAACGAATTCTTGTGACGTGCAGAGACACTGATGTCATGCTTCTCCTATTGCATTTCACTGCCCCAAAAGCAAGTGAAGTCTGGATGCTCTCTGGAACTGCAAAGAAACAGAAGTGCATTCCCATTCATCAAGTAGCAAAATCATTTCCTGATGCAGTGAAGAATAACCTCTTGAGTTTTCACGCACTCACAGGCTGCGACACAACCTCTTCATTCAGTAGATATGGGAAAAAGACCTGCTGGAAAACATTTTTGAAAAACCCACGTTTGGTAGAAGGGATTGGTCGTGATGGTGAGCTTGGACCTATTGAACAGTTTGTTTGCAACCTCTATGGATGTCCAGGGCTGCAAACAGTTGACAGTACAAGATTGAACATGTTCAGCAAGGCAAAGAAAGGCCTGGAATTGCTCCCTCCAACACGTGATGCTCTGGAGCTTCATGTGCCACGCGCAAACTACCAGGCCAATATTTGGCTTCAGGCAGAGAAGGAAACTATTGTTGTGACATTGCCCACAGATGCTTGGAAGAAGGAGTTAGGTTGTCTGACACCTCGATGGGCTAGGTTACCTCCTGTACCACAGTCCTGCCTCAAACTGGTGACCTGCTCTTGCAAAAAGAAGTGCAATACTGCTAGATGCACTTGTTTAAACACAAATCTGAAATGTACAAATGCCTGTGGTTGCGATTCTATTGACTGTTGTAATCCATCAGATTGAACATTATTTCTGTCAAGTACATATTGAATACACATATAATTTTGTTTTTAAATATATTCATTTGTCTAATGCTAAAGTAGATCAACTAAGAAGCAAAAAGGCTTACCATTGTTTTATTTGCATGGATTGTTAGCTGTTATTGATAAATCAATAAGTCAAAGTCAGACAGAAATACTAGGGTGGACTTTGACCTACATGACCTACTTCTGAGATCAATATTATGACTTTAAAATAGTACCAAACTGTTTGTCTCTTCCATTACATTTCTTTTGATATATAACATGACTATATTTGAATGATTTAGAAATGTGACCTTTTTGGACCACAAAATGACCTTCAATTGACCTTTAAGGTCAACATTCTGACCTAAAAAGAGTACCAAACTGTTTGTCTCTTCCATACCTTTCTTTTGATGTATAACATGACTATGTTTAGATGATTTAGAAATTTGACCTTTTTCGGCCACAAAATGACCTTGATTTGACCTTTAAGGTCAACATTTTTAGTGGCATCCACCCTAGTATTTCTGTTTGACCTATGACTGATTGATTTAGCATGGGTGCCTGCTATTAACATTCCATGCAGGTAAAAGTCACAATTTTGCTCCTTGGCTGGTCTACTATAAAGGGTAGAGGGAGCCTTGAGCGAGAATCTGGTCGACGGATACTCGTGGTTCTGCAGGGCTGGACGTCAGGGGGAACTGCCACTTGTGGTACTGCAGGGCTGGATGTCAGAGGGAACTGCCTCTCTCCCAGGAACAGGGGAAGGTGGTTCCGGGATGGACGTCAGGTGAAGCGAGGATACCAATGTTTTTACCCACTACCGGCTTGACCAGTGGAGGGATACAATAGTAGTTGCTTAATTTCCTTCAGTTATAGTCAGGCTATATTTGGTTTATTTTGAGTGTTCAATTTGGTGTTTTTCAATTTCATAGGGACATGTGGATATCGTTGTTTTTGGCTATGGTGAAGGTAATTCTTAATCTAAAAATAAATGGTAGTTACTTATTTATAATTATGAAGATTTTTAATCTCTTGATATTGGTCCCCTATTTTTAGAGGGCATTGTGGTGACGTAATGGATGATTTCCGGTCCATCGTGGTATCTGGTTTTTCTTACTCTGCACGCCATAGGTTTCTTACTTGTCACTTCTTCTACATTATTTCCAGTCTTCCCGGGAGGTACTGAGATTCCCACTTGTACCGATATTGGGAAGGTTCTTGGTGCTCAACTTGCATAAATAGTTCTTCACTGTACTGCAAGTCAGGTTGGAACCGATGATATGCCTCGGGCAGAGGTTTCGGACTCTGCCATTGGAGGAGCTGTGAGTGGCCAGGGCTCGAACTCCTTTCTCGGGCAGGCTGACCTATTTCCCCAGAATTTAGAGCATGGGCAGATCAGGGAAAAGGGGTAGACTGGCTTATTCTGGCAGGAATTAAATAGTGGGAAGATAGTCGGGTCTTGTTTTCTCTTATCCTCTCCTTCAGACTTGATGACAGTGTTGATGTCGTCGGAGGACACAACCAGGCTGTTAATTTTCATCGTAGGAGCAGGATCAGTAGGAGCTGTGGTTGCTGGAGGAGGTGACGGTGTACTGTTATCCTTTGGTTGTGTAGAGTTGTTTGGCCCAGGTGGGAGGGGCTCGTTTAGTTGGAGGTTTGTATCCCTGGTCATGGCTGGAGGGGCAGGTTGAGGAGTTGACCTCGCACTAGGTGTGGCGGGGACCCTTTGAGGTGGCGAGGTGGTGGTTTTGGTGGGAGCCCGCCTTTTGTAGGTCGGCTTGAAGGTAGGCGCCCATCTTTTCGGTGGTGTCACACGTCGGCTAGATCTTGGACATGGTGGATTAAAAATAGGTTGCATTAACCCTTATTTAGCGGCGAGCAACATAAGTCGAGTTAAATAAAGCTGGACTATGTGGCGGCGCTCGACATAACTCGAGTGGCAATTTCAGCACGTAATGTGGCTGAGAGAGAGAGACAAGTGGTGGCAGGAGACTAGCGAGCGTATGACTGCTCCAGACCACCGCGGCGAACCTACTGACACAAATCTCAGCTCCCTCCTCCCTCTCTCACTCGCTACATACTCAATTATGTACCGAAAGTACCGAATTACCTGCTTTTTGCACTCGCGTTGCACGGTTATTGCAAGAAAACTATCCATCATACAAGGATCGTTATGGTGTCATTCGAAAGCTCTGTTTATGCCCTTTCAGGGATAGGTACTTGTTTTACGTTCTGGGTCTTATTTAGGCATGAAAATGATCACGTAAACAGCCCTATTTTGGCTAAAAACACCCCGCTGGGCAGTACACATAAATAAACCGCATAGGCCGCTCGTAAGGTGTTAAAGATGGTGACCTTAATGGTATTTTTGGCAATATTGGAACAGGATGGGGGGAAGTATAGTTAGAATTAGAAGTGATGGAAGGATTAGGTGACAGGGTAGGTGATTTATGAGAAGAGGTAGAGGGTTTAGGATGTCTAGTGAGAGGTATAGGTAGCTGAGCAGAATTCAGGACAATTTATAGTCGGGCTAGTGGTTTGATTTATAGGAGATGAAGTAGAGGGTTTAGGCTGTCTAGTGAGAGGTATAGATAGCTGAGCAGAAAGTTCAGGACTATTTATAGTCGGGCTAGTGGTTTGATTTATAGGAGAAGAAGTAGAGGGCTTAGGCTGTCTAGTGAGAGGTATAGGTAGCTGAGCAGACAGTTCAGGGCTATTTATAGTCGGGCTAGTGGTTTGATTTATAGGTGGGTTATTAATTTTGCGTGAGGGGATAACGTTGATGACGTTTTGGACAGTGAAGGAGAAGTTTGACATTCTAGGGAGGGGATGTTATGGATGGCTGGAGGGTGATTCAGAAAAAATAGGTAAGCTGAAGGCAGGTGAGGAAATGGGAGGATTTTACTTTAACCCTTTATTAGCGGGGCGCAACTTATGTCGTGTGAAAGAAATTTGGACTAAGTGGCGGTTCACAACTTATGTCGTGTGCTATTTTCAGCACGTAATGTTGCTGAGAGAGAGAGATAAGTGGTGGCAGGAGAGTAGCAAGCGTATGACTGCTCCAGACCACCGCAGCGGACCTACTGACATGAATCCCACCCTCCCCCACCCTCTCGCACTCGCTACACAGTGAATTATGTAGGGAAACTACCTAATTACATGGTTTTTGCACTCGTGTTTCGCGATCATTGCAAGAACACTAGCAGTCGTACAAGGATGGTTGGGGTGTCATTGGAAAGCTCTGTTTATGCCCTTTCAGGGATAGATACTTGTTTTACGCTCTGGGTCATATTTAGGCATGAAAATGATCATGTAAACAACCCTATTTAGGGTAAAAACACCTCGCTGGGCGGTACATATAAATTACCGCCTAGGCCGCTCGTTAGATGTTAAGTTGGTGACAGTTTGGTTAGATTGAGTAGGGAGTTGAGGAGGTGCAGAGAAAATTCGTGTAGGAGGTGGAAGGGTAATGCTGTGTGAGGGTGAAAATAGTGCCAGCGAATGTTGCTTGATAGATGGCTTAGATATAGGGTGAAGAGGTGATGCAACAAGATTTGGTTTTGCCAAAGGTGGAGGAGAAATGGGCGGAAGAATGGGAGGTGTCAATGGTTCTTGTTAGCAAAGAAAATATAGACATAATAGCGCTAACTGAAACGTGGATTAATACAGAAACACAGGGATTTTTTAGCAGAATTTGATATACCAGGATATAGTTTGTTTAAATATGACCGAACAAGTAAGAGGGGTGGCGGTATAGCAGTGTTTGTCAGGAGTACATTAAAAAGCTGTATTAAATCAGGTATTAGACTAAATAACGATAATGAAAGTGTTTGGGTAGAGGTTAACGAAGGTAGTGAGACCATAGTTATTGGAGTTATGTATAGACCGCCAAATATGAGTAGAAATGACGGAACGTCATTATGGGAGGAAATTAAAATGGCATCAAGGTTTAGCAATGTGTACATTATGGGGGATTTTCATTTTCCGAATATAGATTGGCAGCATCAAATAGGAGACTCTGATTCTGAGGAGTTTATAGAGGTAGTACAAGATAGTTTTTTTTTATTTCAATTCATAGATACGCCGACTAGAGGTAATAATATTATCGATTTAGTTTTCAGTAACAATGAACATATGGTAAATAATGTAGAGATAGGGGACCACCTAGGAAATAGTGACCACAATTCTGTGTATTTTAATATACAATGGAAAGGTAATACCAGAGAGAATACAACATTATTACCTGACTTCAGAAAAGCCAATTATGGTGGGTTAAGAAGAGCCCTATTAGCTGACCCTATGGTCAAAAAATTAAGTCGATCCAGGTGTCCAAATGAGTGTACCCCTTCTCAGGCACCTGTCATCTTAAGTCAGGAAGAGACGTCAACCTTGGTAGATACATACGATAATATTATCAAGTCAGTATTCAATGCACAAAATAAATACATCCCCAAAAGAAAATTTAGATCAACACAGAACCAACCAAAATGGATGAATAATAGACTATTAGATCTTCTAGGACGATAGAGAGGAATATATAGAAACATTAGGAAAGGCGAAATTCACCTACTTGCTTATTATCAGAATCTATCAAGACAGGTAAAAAAGGATATTAGGAAAGAAAAAAGAAATTATGAAATTAAGGTTGCCAATGACTCAAAAAATAATCCTAAAGCTTTTTACCAACTATATAAATCCAAGGTTAGAGATGTAATTGGTCCCCTTAAAACTTCGATAGGAGAAATGACAGAAAATTATTTAGAAATGTGCAGTACATTAAATAGTCAATTTCTTTCCGTTTTCACTAATGAACATTTGGTACAGTTTCCAGAAGTCCGTAAGGTATATAGCGATAGTATAGAAAATAGGTTAAGTACGGTTACTATAAGTAGAAATGATGTGCTTAAGGAAATTGACAGACTGAAACCTCATAAATCGCCTGGTCCTGATGAGGTATATGCTAGAGTATTAAAAGAATGTAGGGATGAGTTAAGTTACCCATTAACATTTTTATTTAACAAGTCATTGGAGACAGGTATAGTTCCAGAAGCTTGGAAGCTTGCAAACGTAGTTCCGATCTTCAAAAAAGGTGACAAATCAATAGCATCCAATAACCGTCCCATTAGTCTTACATCAATCATAGGAAAGCTACTAGAGTCAATTATTGCTAGTCAAATTAGAAACCACTTAGATACATTTTATTTGATAAATTCTTCTCAGCATGGATTCACTCAGGGACGTTCTTGCCTTACTAATTTGCTTAGTTTTTTCTCAGAGGTATATGAAGCAGTAGATAAAGACAAGTCATATGATATAATATATTTAGATTTCAGTAAAGCTTTCGACAGAGTCCCCCATGAGAGATTGATGAGAAAAGGTTGAGGCGCATGGAATAGGTGGGGCGTTGTTGGGATGGATTAGGTCATGGTTAATTGGTAGGAAGCAGAGAGTCAGCATAAATGGCACGAAGTCAGAATGGGGAGCAGTCAAAAGTGGTGTCCCCCAGGGATCTGTATTAGGTCCTCTGTTGTTTGTTATATACATAAATGACCTTGATTTAGGTATAACTAGTAGGGTAAGTAAATTTGCAGACGATACCAAAATGGGGAGAACAATTGATTCAGATAGAGATATAGAGTGCCTCCAAAGGGATCTAGATACCTTACACGAATGGTCAGTAAATTGGCAGATGAAGTTTAACATTGATAAATGCAAGGTATTAAAGATAGGGAAGATGCATACAAATGTTAAATATAAACTAGCTAATTTGGAATTAGAAAACTCGAATTGTGAGAAAGATCTAGGTGTGTTTGTTAGCAATGATTTGAAGCCTAGACAACAGTGTATAAGCGTTCGAAACAAGGCAAACAGGATTCTCGGGTTCATCTCTAGGAGTGTGAGTAACAGAACTGCTGATGTTATCTTAAAACTTTACTTGTCATTAGTGAGACCCCATATGGATTATGCTGTTCAATTTTGGTGTCCTTATTACAGAATGGACATAGATTCATTGGAGAGAGTACAACGTAGAATGACAAAAATGATCCATAATATTAGAAATCTTCCGTATAAAGAAAGGTTGAAGAAATTAGGCTTACATTCGTTAGAGAGACGCAGAGTTAGAGGGGATATGATAGAGGTGTTCAAGTGGGTTAGTGGGATTAACAAAGGGGACATGACAAATGTACTAAAGCTCAGTGATAGCGAAAGAACTCGTACCAATGGTTTCAAATTAGATAAATTTCGTTTCAGAAAAGATATAGGCAAATATTGGTTTGGTAACAGAGTTGTAGATGGGTGGAATGGACTACCAAGGGCTATAGTGGGATTAAAAACGATAGGGAGCTTTAAGATAAAATTGGATAAGCATATGGACGAGAAGGGTTGGGTGTGAAGGGGGATCAGCAGGGTTGGGCCAATCAGCGCTCTGCAGACCCCCGTAATCCTGCGTTAATCTCTAACCGTTTTGGTAAGATGATCCTCAGGGTATTAGAGTGTTGAGCCTTAATTGGGCTTTGTAATTGGGGTTGTGTGGGACAGGGATCTGCCTTGCTTAGGCCAATCGGCTTTCTGCAGACTCCCATTTTCTTATGTTCTTATGTTCTGAGGATCCTAAACTCTGGTCATTAGATGCAGGCAATGTGTCTTTATTTTTGGGATCTGCAAGTATAATCAGATTCTCATTAATGGGTTGGAACCTACATATATATCTATTTTGGTATGTGCGTGACTCACCAAAATAAGTAATTGTAACCTGGTAACAATTCGGACAGTTAGGATCTCGAAAGGACCTTGATATCTCGGCTTGAGTTTGGACGGTACTGGTGATTGAGCAACCATGACAAGATCACCGATATGATGGGGACTAACTTTGGCAGTTTCGTCAGGTTGGAGGTCTTGGAGGTATTGCAGTTGTCGGAGGCGGTTCTTTAGATAGACTAGGGCTTGGTCGAAATTGGAGGAGGGCTCATACGGGACAGATAGATGATGTAGAGGTAGGAGCAAAGGTGGTACTCCAAATACACATTCGTGGGGCGATATTCCGTCTTTTCTGGGGCAGGTATTTATCCCCCATTGGACTATCTTTACTTGGCTGGGCCAATCCTTGGTGTTCATTTGTTGCAGTCGTGTTCTTATTTGGTTTGCAATGGTTCGGTGGCTTTTTTCGCAGATGGAGTTACCTTGAGGCCAGTATGGGGAGGAGTGGCTTATTTTAAATCCACACATCTGGGATTGTTAGTACCAAATGTGACTGGTAAACTCAGGGGCATTATCCGAATGGATAGCTTCCGGTAATCCAAAATAAGGAAACGTGTGTTGTATCAGTGCTTCAGCTACTGCTAAGGCTGAATGTTCCTTTGCTGGACAAGCAATTACAAAAGTGATGATGTATTTATAGCCTTGGTTTCCCTCCATTGGTCCCATTACATCTACTGCAAGAAGTTGCCACGGCTTGGACGCTACTAACTTTCATGTAGGTCCGGCTGTGCGGGTCCTGTCTTTGCCCAATGCACAGGCTCTGCAGGCTTCTGTAACCCTTTTTGCTGTTATATAAGGAGAAGGAGTCCAATAGACTTGTTGAAAAGTAGCAGTTAATTGCCTTTGGGCTAGATGGATGCCATTGTGCATATGAATGGATTGCATGGTGGAGAGTGCTGCCTTTGATGTTATGACAATTTTTCCGTCTGGCGTGAATAAATTATTTCCTCTTCTGTTGAGTTGAGAGAAAATACTTCTCGGCATCCAGTCTGGTTTCTCCTGTCGTTGAAATTGTTTCAGCAGTTCTTGTTGGTCTTGATTTAAGGAATCTTGATGATGTATTGCCATTATTGGTTGAATTTCGGTGACCTGGGTTGAGGTGTTTTTGGCTGAGTTGGTTGGAAGTCTTGATAAAGCGTCAGCGTTGGTATGGAGTTTTCTTGGTCGATATGCAATTTCGAAGGTAAACTCTTCTAATGATTCTCGCCATCTGACTGTCAAGGCGTTTTTGGTGTCAGATTTCCGAAGCCATTGGAGGTCGTGGTGATCAGTGATGATGGTGACCTTGACATCTGCTAGGTAAGCTTTGAAGTGTTGCAAGGCCCAAATGATGCCTAGTCATTCCCTTTTTGTCACTGGATAATTGATTTCTGTTGGATTTAGTGTTCGGCTGGCACAGGGGATGATGTGTTCTCTTCCTTCTCTAGTTTTCCCTAGAACGGCACCTATACCGCATTGTGAGACATCCGTGTATAGGCGGAAAGGCTGGGTGTAGCCTGGGAATGATACTTCGGGAGAGGCTATACTACTACTGTAGTAGTTCTTTTAAGGTGTTGAATGCTTGTAGACGCTGTTCTGTCCATAAAAATGGTTCATCTTTTCTGGTTAGATCATGAAGGGGCTTGGCAATGGTGGCGAAATTCTTAACAAACCTGCGGTAATAGGAAGCCAAACCGAGGAAAGCTCGTACTCCTTTGACATTTGTGGGAGGAGTTATCTTGCTAATGGCATCTTGTTTATCAGTGTCTGGGGCAATTCGTTTCTCTGACAAGATGTGCCCTAGAAATTTAACTTCCTTTTTTGCCGGAGTACATTTGGATGGTTTGAGTTTTAAGTTGGCCTCTCGAATCCTCTGAAACACTTGTTTTAATCTCTGTAGGTGTTCAGCCCAGGTTTTTCCGAACACGATTATGTCATCTAAGTATGCTAGGCACGTTTCCCAGGTTAACTCTAGTAGGACAGATAACATTAACCTGGAGAAAGTGGCAGGGCCGTTGCATAGGCCAAAACGCAATACTGTAAATTCATACAATCTCCCTTGACTCGTGGCAAAAGCGGTCTTCTGTTGATGTTCTGGGAGGACTGGTACTTGCCAGTATCCTGCTTGCAGATCCAGGGTAGTGAACCATTTAGCTCCTAATAAGGAATCTAACAAGTCGTCTATCCTGGGTAGTGGGGTAGCGTCCTTGATGGTGACGTCGTTCAACTGTCGGTAGTCAATGCAAAAACGGGTGGATCCGTCTTTCTTCCGGACGAGAACTCCCGGAGAAGACCAAGGGCTGGTGGAAGTTTTTACAACTCCAGTTGCTAGCATATCTTCGCCTTGGGACTCTTCCTCTTGTCTTTAGATCGGATTTTTCCTCCGGATTGGTTGTTTGATGGGCTGTCCGACAGTATGGATAGGGTAGTGAAGTATGCTGGTTTTCCCGACGTCTCGGTTGGAAGTAGCAAATATGTCGTGGTAGGTGGTCATTAAATTTTTCAGATCAGTTTGTTGGTGAGGGGTAAGATGGGAGGGAATATCAGGTAGGGGAAAAGGAGTTTGGGAGGTCTTGTCTGCAGGTACAGAGAGTTCTTTCTCGTAAGGCTCAAGTTCCCCAATGGCTAACCCTTTTGGTAAGGTAATTGGTTGATCAGAGATGTTTGCTATTTTTATGCAATTAATTTGACTTGATATGAGGCTTGGAGCGGTCAGCCAGTCCCTATCAAAGGGGCTTTGGAGGTGAGGGGTCATAATGGCATCCCCAGGTAAGGTGGGCACAATGGGCACTCATCTTTCATGATGGGGGGGAAGTGTCACTAATTTGGATGTGACAGCTTGAGTGGTCTTGAGGAGACAAGTGGTAGGTTTATTCAAGTTCTCTTGATTGATCATAACTTTGTTTTTAGGGTTTAAATTTTTGGGTATTTGAGGGGAGGTGAAAACTGTGGCATTTTGTATGGGTTGGTTATTCTGGGTAGCTCGGATGAGGCAAGTGGCAGGGAGGTTGGGTTTGGCTGGAGAGAGTTTTGGTTGGGTGGTAGAGGCTATTTGATTTGGAGTGGTAGGGAGGGGGTTGGTTTTTATGATTTGTCTAGGGTTTTTTTTTTTTTTTTTTTTTTTTTTTTTTTTTTTTTTTTAAGGGTTCTAGAGCGTCAGTGTTCTCTTCCCACAATCGATGGAGGCGCTCAGTGAACTGAGCAGATCGAGACCCAAGTATTCATCGTACTTGGTCTCCTTGGGGTCATAGATCATAAATGAATGATCAATTCCATGGTATGGGACAGGGGTGCTAACATATAATGGAAGAGTCTGTCCAAAGTTTGGAATTATGTCATCATTAGCACTCACTAAAACTATGGAAGAAGGTTGATTAGGACCTAAAGCTTTACGGTGTTGTCAGAAGAAAGGGAAAAAAAAACATAAACGGGAAGCTCCCGTATCAATTAGAAGTCGGACTTTCACCCCGTTCAGAGTGATTTTTCTGTATATGGGAAGATTATCTGGATTTGTCCTCTCATGAGGCCCCGCCAATCTGACGACTATTTGTGTGCGGGGGCGGCTTAAAAATCCAGATCACCTGTAGTTTCCACTACTGGTTCTGGTTCTTCACATTCTTCTTCCTCATTGCAGCTTTCAATACCTGCAGTTCCGTCTTCTGTTATGGTCGCTACTCGTCTGGGCTTGATCCAGGGAATCTGAGCCACGAACTAGTTGACCGAGTCCTTCTCTTAGTTATGACTTTTTTAGGGACGTCAACATGCACTGTCCAATACAGGGTTTCCAGTCGGCAGGGCGAATCCTGGCCCATTCCTCAGCTTTGTCACTGGCTCTTGGTGCCATAGGACCAGCTGTAGGTACTGTCGACAGGTGTGTTGTGACTTTACTGATGACGGCGATCTTGTCCTGTTCCCTGGTTTTCCTCAGAGCCATGATACGCCTTATGACTGGCATATCATCATCATAATTGGTAGGCTCAATGATGGAAATTGATCCGCCACTGGTTCAGGCAGAATTCTCACTAATGCCTTGAATACTATTTTCTTCTTCTGAGCTACGTTTTTTTCAGGGAAAGCGGTTATGGCTATTTGGGTCAGTTTGTGGTAAACTATCAATGGAAGTTAAATATTACTAAGCTATAATGAATCAAATAAATCAATCTAAATGAAAACTACTCCATATCTAAACTGAATTCAATCTGAAACAAGCTAAGTTATATCCAAAGGTCTCACATAATATATTTATATATAGGGTAAGGTTATAAGGGTTAATATTAGCCAGGAATGAACTCACCAATAGTTCCACGTGGCAATGAGGCAAGGGAGAACGTTTTACCCAATATTGCGGTGGACAATGGGGAGTGAGACTTCGGTCCCGAAACACGAGTCAAGTTAAAGAAAGAATAAATGATTACATGGGAATGGACATGAATATTATGCTTATCTGTCAGTCAGTCATGGCGTCGATGAGAGCGTCGTGATGGTGTAGCTGTGTGTATTGCTGTATGTGTATTGTGATTAGAGGCACAAAAGCACGATCAACTGAGGGCAGAAATTAGATGTTAACTGGTTGGTGTTCGTGAAGGCTCTGGTGTTCCTCGAAGGCACACCTTGCTGCCTTGGCAAAACGCCAGGAGCCCAAATTACCGCATCTAGGTTGCTCTATAGGATAAATTATATTAATATATACGATAAATTCATATACAGTATACTACATAAGACCATGGCAATATTGCTTAATAGCATATTAGGCCTTTTATAACTTAACTTATTTACAATCTTATAATATACGATCTACTCGTCCTACGTCGTGCTGTAGGAGCGATCGTGACGTCACAGAGACATACGAGATCACAAAAGAATCATATTCTATCGTATTTATACGATACACTCCCCCCACAAAAAAAGACCTGAACCCCACCTTAAACCTAAAGTTGCCCAGATGCTATCTTCTGACGCCACAAGTCGACGGCGCCAGCAGCAGCGCGTCTGGGACGCATCCCGGTCCGAGAATGATCACCATCAATAAGAGGTGAGTCGTTCCTTTGAGAATCCTCGGACCCAGCAATAACAGGTGGAGCATCAGATTGCAATGCGGAATCGAGCTCCAAAGCGTACAAACGTGCGATAGGACGAACAGTAGTTCCAGTGGCTGTCTTCAATAGCGCCACCCGCTCTACAGTCTGCCCCCTTGTATACCTCCAACACGCGGCCCAATTTCCAGTATAAACGAGGACTATCTTCTTTAACCTGACAAGCGCGATATAGACCTAGGTGCTAGGGTAGTTATTTGTGCATTTCTAGCCCTGGATTCTGACAGAATTCGTTATATTTACAATATAAACCATTATTTGTTTTCGGTATGCTTTTATTTTACATATATGATGTATATATGAACCTTCAAGAGTGCTAAAATAAGTGGGAAAAGCATTTGGGTGGTGAAAAACAAAGATATTGGCCACCCGGTCATAATCTCAGGCGAGAGAGACACAGGCAGCCCTCCCCTCTCGCTGTCTGGGAGTCAACTGAGACGAGCGGGGCGGTGTGTGCCGGTGTCTGGGTGTTGCATAACGATCTTTTATGCAACCCACTTGTGCTACATTATCGCGGGAGAGAAAAATAACCGATAAATGATGATAATAAGAGGAAAAATAGGTGATAATTGAGGAGGGGAGGGAGGGGGGAATAAGGTGGGGAAGGAGGGGAGGGGGGTGGGTGAGATTTACATGGATGAGTACTGGAGGGGAATTATCTCACCTAGAGACAAATTCCTTTGTTTTGATAGGCCCTTTTTTTTTATGGAAGGCTTTTTTTATGGTCCTGCTTCCGTGAGGCCTATCGCGTTCCCTATAGGAAGCCTTCCGTGAGGCCTATCGCGCTTGCCGGGTTAATTAAAACAACTTCACCAACTGTAGGTGCCGTTGGTCTACCAGAGGGAGTAACACTCCTTTCCCTCAATGCTAGCAGATATTCACTAATCCACCGTTTCCTAAAATCCTCGACTATCCTGGATAGATACTGATATTTCTTAGACACCGCTACCTCAGAGTACAACGAGGGATCGTCTAACTCTACTATGGACTGAAAATCAGATGGAAACGCAGTCAATGGTTTTCCATATAGCAAGTGAGCTGGCGTTAATGGTTCTTGCAGGTCGGTGTACACATATGTAAGCGGGCGATCATTCACGACTGCCTCTATCTCTGTGAGGACTGTCGTCAACTCACTCTTCTTTAATAGAGCACGTCCTACAACCGCTCTGAGTCCCGACTTTACTATGCCGACACATTGTTCCCACATTCCACCAAACCAAGGTGCCTTAACTGGAATGAACCTCCATTCGCACTTCTTCTCTCCCAAAAAAGTGATGATAGTAGGATCACTACTCATATCCTTTAGATATTTTGATGCTTAGACATAAGTGGGAGCATTGTCGCTAAGAATGAGTTGAGGGAATGAACGACGGGCACAAAAACGTCTGAACGCCAGCATAAATTCTTCGCTAGACATATTATCACATAGTTCTAGGTGTACCGCTCGAGATGTTGCACAGGTAAACAATAATATATAAACCTTCTCATGGTCTCTCGTCTTCAATGCCCCTGTGTAATCTAATCCTACCGCTTGGAAAGGTTCTACGTGCTTTACACGGCATTCAGGTAGAGGTGGAGCTGGTCCAGTTGCATATGGTTTACCCTTTAGTCTCTGGCATATTACACACTTTCTTACTACGCGTCGAGCTATTTGTCGAACTCTGGGTATCCACCATGTGAGACGTAAATTTGATATAATATGACATACCCCGTAGTGTTTTACTTCTCTATGTGCACGTATGATCAATAGATCAGTAACGTGATGTCTTGTTGGCATAAGTATAGGGCGGTTTGTGCCGTCTGGTACACCCGACCACTTCAGGCGACCCTCACACCTGATGAGGCCATTGTCTAGGTGCAACCTTAGTTGACATACTATATTAGGCATTAATGTCTTATTCGAGCTTTTCAAGGATTCTAATTCATTGGAAAAGGTTTCTACTTGAACCCATTTGATCAAAGTTACTTCAGCTGCTTTAAATTCACGAGCATCAATGTTGTGACCCCTGTTGCAGAGTTGGCCCGTTACTTTAAGCTTGAGATTGGATACATATCGCAATACCCAAGCTACAACTCTGACTAGTTTATTATAGTCACCGAATCTTGCCCACTCTATGATAGGACCCGGTGGCTCTTTTGGTTGGGATGTAACTGCCACTGTTTCCAGTGGCAGAAGTCCCTCACCAACAGCATGCCATATCGTCCATTCACTTTCATGGCGCAGCCACCTTGGACCATGCCACCACAATTCGAACTTCACTAGCTGGCTAGCCGTTATACCCCTAGTTATGAGATCACTAGGGTTTTCTTTTGTATTTACATAATGATAAGCAACATCTGGCAAAAGGGCTCTAATCTCATCTACCCTATTCCGCACATAAACTGGCAGAGACTTCTTGCTATGTATCCAGTTGAGTGCGACCTGACTATCGCACCATACGTGAACGATTTCAATATTTAATTCGCTCTCGTATGCTGCGCGTACATGTTGCACCAGACGTGCTAATAGCAGCATGGCAGTCAATTCCATTTTAGGGATAGTTACCTTTTAAACCGGGGCTACCTTGGCCCGGGCTGTAACTAAATGTGCCCCAAATGAAGTAACGACATATATGGCTACCCCGTATGCCGTGGTGCTAGCATCGCAAAACATGTGTAACGTAACGTCACCGAACGCTGCCACTTTACGAGGTATAGGTTTAGTACATAGGATGGTATATTCATTCAACAACAATGTCCCTTGGTCATTCAGGTCCTCGGGCAAACTGTCATCCCATCCTATCTTACGTCTCCAAACTTCCTGCATTAGAATCCTAGCTCTTATGGTAACGGGTAATGCTAGACCCAAAGGATAAAAAAAATTTGCAACTTTGCTCAACAGACTTCTCTTGGTGTGCGCTCCTGTCTGCTGAGCAAAAGACCCTGTTTGAAAAGTTAGTATGTCATGTTTAGGTTGCCAGATCATCCCCAAATTTCTGGACTCTTCCTGGTTAAGAGATGCCGTACCGTCCACCTGTATCAAACTCTGAAGATCTTCACTATTAGTAACCCACTCGCGGAGAAATAGATGTACATCCGCAAACAATCTGCGTGTTTGCCAGTATGTATATAACAAATCATCCTGACTATCGCTAGAACCCTGCAAATTGTCAATATATAATCCGCGAGATAGTTTACTTGTGTCTTTATGAGTGTCGGCTAGATGTTTTCTGATTGTGGCATTTAACAAAAACTGTGAGCACGTGGCCCCAAAGAGTACAACCTGAAAACGGTATATTATGATTGGACTTTCAGAGTCGCTAATGTCGCTGAACCAAAGAAAGCGGGTAACATCTCTATCTTCCTCCTTTAGCTTGACCATCAAGAATGCTTTCTCGATGTCACTGGTATAGGCGTACCTCCCCAGCCTAAACCGCAATAGATGTTGGGACAAGTCCGACACCATGGACAGACCTGTCAACAGGCAGTCATTTAGACTGGGTTGTTGACCTTGGTGGGCAGAACACTCATACACCACCCGTATTGGTGTGGTGACGCTGTCTTTCCTTACCCCATGATGGGCCAGATAGTGAATCCTACCCTTCTTAAACGGTTCCTTGACATCGACTCTCTCAATAAAGCCCCTATCTTCATAACTCCGAAATACATCGTCATACGCCTGGCGCGTGCTTGGTTCGTTAGACAATTTACGCTGTAATGCGCGCAAACGACCTAATGCCAAACCATAGTTGGTAGGCAGGCTTATCTCACTGTTCTTCCAGGGTAAACTAACTTTATATTGCTTGCCTGAGGCACAGTAGCACACAGACTCTTCAAACCTTTGTAGCGCAACTTCGAGTCATAATCAGTCTCCATAGGATTAATGCCAATGTGATCCAATCTCCACAGTCGTTCCAGGTCGAACTCGGCAGCCATCTTAGGGTCACTAGGTTGGGAATCCTCCCTTCCCAACTCCTTTGCCGCGGTTACATTGACTCTATATATCGAGACCGTGTCGACCAGGACCTTTGACTGTGTAGTATGCACCTTTCCGCTCATGCAATATCCAAATTTAGTGGGGATTAAAATTACACCACACATCTTTTTAAATCCAGGGTATAATACATCATAATAATGATCCACACCAAGTAGAACATGCACCTCACTCTGATTTCCCATGGGATCTGACAAGTTAACCCCTTTGTTACGTAATGCGTGTTCCACCTTCTTCACACCTACAGATACATATTCTGGTAGGGTGTCTACTACGATACAAGTCATAAAGTACCGGTTTTTATAGTAGAAATATGAAATCTCCGCTATCTCGTAGTCTTGCTTATCAGTAATCCCTGTGAAGCCCTGTAATCGAAGAGTCTCAGCCCCTACGATTCGATTCGGTGCTTCAGTCCCACTAGTACGGACCTCTTTATAAAGGAACGTAGAGACCCTTGATCTAGAAGTACCCGACAAACTTTGTTACTGTCATTACCTTCCATGGGAATCTATATTGTGGGCAATATAGTGGTGTCTTGCGTGCTACCTAGTGCCACAGTTGTAGTACCCTTTGTTTTGATGTCTTTGACTTAATCTGCTGCAGGATACAACTTATCAAAGTGATGTCCTTTGCAGTGGCGACAGGGCCTTAAATATGTAGCAGTACATTGTCCCTGCTTACCATGTTCCCCACTTAGACAACCCACACATAGCTTCAATCTTTTCGCCTGTGCTAGTTTTGTCTCATTTGTTGGGTATTTTACGCAGAAACTCCATTTATGTTTGTTGTTACATAGCTTACATAGAATCTGAGCAGGTTTCTTATACACACCCTCTTTCTTTTCTTTAGTTCCCACTGTCATGCTTACTGTTCCCCTCTTCTCCACATTCTCACTCCCTCCCGACACATACATTCTCCCTTTGTTCAACTGTAGATTATTGATTTCCTTACTGAACTGAATTTTGAACTCCCCCAGCTCAAATGATCTTACCTTATCAAGTATTGCCATAGGAAGCTTCTGACGCAAGATAATGACTATCATTTCCTGCATGGTAAGCCCTAGGGTGTCTAGCGAACGAGTATGGCACTCCATATATGCCCTGAAGTTTGTCAACTCATCAACCTTATACTGTGGTTCTGCGAGCCTTAACAAGGCAATAACATGGGCCATCTTCAACTGCTCTTTATCCCCGTATGTGGACTCTAATAAGTGTACCGCTTCAAGATAACTACCACCCACTACTGCAAAACCCTCTATTAAATGTAAGGCCTCTCCTTCCATTTGTCCCTTCAGATAGTGAAACTTGCGGACATTATCCAAAGAGGATTCATGAACCGTAGGCCGAAATACGTCCCAAAAAGCTAACCACTCAGTTAACTTGCCCCCAAATGTAGGCAGATTGAGCTTTGGGAGGTGTACAGTATGTTTTGGGTCAGCCCTTCTATGGGCCTCATTTTCGCCTCCCTTCTTACTCGCGACAGCACGCTGTAATAGGTACTTCGCTCTAAAGACAGGTTCGTCATAGAGTGCGCGATTATCACACTCTGTAACTATCTCTTCCTCCTCTGTCATGTCAGCCACAATCACCTCACTCAGAGCCGTAATACGACCGTGGGTAGCCTGGACGATTTCTAATCTAGCCTCCAATTCCTCTAGTTCAGCAGTAGTGATGAAAGTGTTGACGTCCACAATTAGCCTATTTAACCCGGGAACTGCGGGGAGACTCTTAAGAGTTCCCCCGGCGGACTGCGGGGAGACTCTTATGAGTGAGTGAAAAAAAAAATCAACTTTTGACATCAAAAAAAAAAAAAAATTTATGTTTTTATTTTTGTTTGGCCCCTGGGCCATGCAAAATCTCAGTCCTCTACCTCCCCTCCTTCCCCACTTTTCTCCTCTCCTTCAGTTATCACCTATTTTCCCTGTTATTCCCTTATTCTGAGGTATATTTTCGTGCTAACATTAGTGAGTTGCAAGCAAGGTGTTGTCATCACTGATGGCAAGCGAGTGCAAGAGAGAGAGAGAGAGTATCGATCGACTGTGTCTCAGTGGCCTTGGGGGAAATTGGCGGGAAAGGAGCTTGCCTCACCCATACATTATACAACTCGCGGGCTATATCTCCGATTTTGACCATCCAAACGCTGTTTTCACTCGTTTTATTGTTGTTTCAGGTTAATACCTTTATAATCAACCCATAATAGGCGCATATGAATGCTATTAATGGCACAATGAATATTTTAGTGACGGAAACACCTCAAATACGTCAGCACAGGGGGACGTTTCCAATTACCCCCATGCGCACTTCAGAGGTTAATACTCCCCCAAGTCCCGCCCTTTGATTTTTAGGGGCTTTGATCAGCACCCCACTAGACGGTGTCTCTTTATTGTCTTTATTCATTTTGCATGTGAGCCTATAGGCTATGTATCTAAATGTTACGTTACAAAGACAACGGCCAAATAATAGTCTAATGAAGAGACGCCGACCGGCGGACTTCTATATTATGGAGAAAAAATAGTACACTAAATAGCAATACCTACTAATGGATCATATTGAACAAGAACAAAATGTTAGGTCAGGTCATAAATGTCACAGGAAGTCTGAAACGGAAAAGAAAATTATTGGGGAAAGATGATGGGTGGGATGCAGGATTTGGGCAGGTGCAACGATGTGACCCTGCATTCCGGCTCTAACCATCGCTTGGCTAGCCTTGCCAGTTTATCATAGAGTTGTTCCTGCATCCTGTTATATGTCCCCTTGTTCATTGCCTTAAAATCCCTTACTGGTAGCTAATTCCCGGGTCTGGGCACCAATGTGGTAAACTATCAATGGAAGTTAAATATTACTAAGCTATAATGAATCAAATAAATCAATCTAAATGAAAACTACTCCATATCTAAACTGAATTCAATCTGAAACAAGCTAAGTTATATCCAAAGGTCTCACATAATAAATTTATATATAGGGTAAGGTTATAAGGGTTAATATTAGCCAGGAATTAACTCACCAATAGTTTCACGTGGCAATGAGGCAAGGGAGAACGTTTTACCCAATATGGCGGTGGACAATGGGGAGCGAGACTTCGGTCCCGAGACACGAGTCAAGTTAAAGAAAGAATAAATGATTACATGGGAATGGACATGAATATTATGCTTATCTGTCAGTCAGTCATGGCGTCGATGAGAGCGTCGTGATGGTGTAGCTGTGTGTATTGCTGTATGTGTATTGTGATTAGAGGCACAAAAGCACGATCAACTGAGGGCGGAAATTAGATGTTAACTGGTTGGTGTTCGTGAAGGCTCTGGTGTTCCTCGAAGGCACACCTTGCTGCCTTGGCAAAACGCCAGGAGCCCAAATTATCGTACCGCATCTAGGTTGCTCTATACGATAAATTATATTAATATATACGATAAATTCATATATACTACATAAGACCATGGCAATATTGCTTAATAGCATATTAGGCCTTTTATAACTTAACTTATTTACAATCTTATAATATAGTACAAAGGAGTACAAAGGAAATCAAGCAACAACAGATCTAGTGACCCTTCTAGGCTGCTTGTCCTCCAAAACACTGAGGATCAAGTGTCCAAACAGTGGTTTAGAGTGGGTAAGGGAACATTGGAAAGGGAACTACTGCCCTGCCACTAACGTGGCAGGACTAGGAAGTTAGTAGGGGACATATGGGTTAGTAACTGAGGGGAGGATAAAATAAAGTTATTCATTTACAAACGCAGTCAGTCGCGGGTTTGATGCGAGATATTTGTCTAGCCGGAATTTAAATTAATCAACGGTGCTGCAGTCTATAACGTTTCGGGGAAGCCCATTCCACAAGTTGACAACTCGATTGAAGAAGAAATTCTTAGATTCGTGTGAGTTAAAAGATTTACCAATAATTTTGCAACCGTTTCCCCGCGTGTAATTAGATTGGTCGATAGTGAAGTACTTACTACAGTTCATATTGTTGATGCCTTTGATGATTTTGAACACTTGAATTAAGTCACCTCTTAATCTGCGCTGGGTTAAATGAAATAGATTTAATTCTCTAAGACGCTCTTCGTATGGTTTGTTCTTTAGGCTAGGTTTCATTTTGGTAACTCTACGTTGAACTCGTTCTAGCTTGTTTATGTCTTTTTGGTAATAAGGGCACCAGCATTGAACGCAGTATTCCAGAAGAGGGCGGACTAAGGAATTGTAAAGGGTTAGGATTACGTCTTTGGATTTATGCTCAAATGATCTGCCTATAAAGCCAATTATTTTGTTTGCCTTCTTAACAACTTCTGAACATTGTTGACTCGGTTTTAGGTTACTCGATATTGTTACTCCCAGATCGGTTTCTCTGTTTACATTCTTAAGCTGAGTGCCATTCATCGAATAGTTTGCTTTCTCATTTAGGTATCCGATATGTAGTACTTTACATTTATCCGCATTGAAACTCATTTGCCAAATTTGGGCCCAAATACGATCTACTCGTCCTACGTCATGCTGTAGGAGCGATCGTGACGTCACAGAGACATACGACATCACAAAAGAGTCATATTCTATCGTATTTATACGATACAGTTTGTTGATCGTGTCGTGCAAATCTCCAGAATATTTAACTTCGTGAAATTTTTGGTCCGCAATGGTCTGACTAAGGACTGGGTTGATAGCTACTTTAACGTAACTCTCGAATTGTGCCCAGGTTAACCCTGGTATATTGTCACGCACATACCCTGACACCTTAGCTGCGTATTTCCCTAACTTCATCACCACTGTGTAAAACTTGGAAGCGTCTTCGTCCCTGAACGTCATGTCCAGGACCGGTTTGACTATTTCCATATATGTATTGATATCATATTCCTCTGGCTTGAATGCCGGGATATCGAGCGTTTTAGTTGCCATGATGAATGCTGTGTGATGATGCTGATTGAGTAATAGCAAGTTTATCAATAACAACACAAGAAAAGCTGATATGCCGTATCGAGACACCGTGGCCCCAAGTGTTATGCGGGGTTGATATCCAACAGGCTTCAGTATGATATATTATCAATCCGGGTTTCGGATATTTAGATTTGGAATATTGCTCAACAGGGACACATCGAGCGCAGTAGATATGATAATTATATACTCAATCAGGCAACAAGAAACACAATAAACACACAAGGTAATTTACACTCTTATTTATTCACAGACATAAGGTAAGATTATATTGATACTATACTCGACTATTATATCGAAATAGAGAGTAAGCAATAAATAGTGATGGCGAGAGTGAATTAAAGTGATTCTCAAATGAAGTTTCTAGTTCCTTACACAGAAATAAAGAAATTAAAATATGCATGGTATAACAGATACATAATTATATACATAGGGTAAGAATCATTGATAATAATACCTATGTGAGTCAAGGGTCTGACGCGAAGTATTCTGACAATGTTACGATAGACTGTAAAACGTATCGTTCACTGCGCGGGGTGAATGCGTGGAAAGGAGTAGGAAGCCAGGCCGCGCTCAGGTGAGAGTTCAAAGAGGCCGCCCTGAGGGGTATAGCTCAGGTGGACTGCGGTCACGGGAAATAACAATTTGCTTTAATGCGATATTAAGTCAGGGACTAAGGTTAGGCAGTTTATTTGATTCTAGGGAGGAATATAAGTTAAATCTAAATTCAACTATCTAAGAGTTTATTGCGAATAATCTCTCACCCGAGACACGAAAAATTATATTCGATCATAGATGAGGTCAAATCACACGGGTTGAGGAACTCAGATTCACAATAAATATAGTGACTGAATCGGAATAGATAAAATATAATTTAATATAGATTGGGATAAATTAACCAACTAATTAAGAAACGCAGATGAACGAGCGTGAGAAAATAGCTTAACCCATAAACAGCGAGCGTCCTCATTTAAGTCTGAACCCAAGGAGGGCGAGCGTCCTCGTATGAGCCATGGCCTAAAAAAGAAGCCTTTCCAAACATCCCACTGTGACTCAAAACAAAGGAATGTGTAAATATGTGAGATAATTCCTCTCCATACATCCTATCACTACTCCACATGTGTCTAAATTCCCCCCTTCCCCTCAATTATCAACTATTTGTCTATTATTCCTGTGATTATCGGTTTATTTATGGCGCCAAAACCCCCTACCCGGTTTCAAGGTCGAAAGGGAGGGGTGTGGAGGGAGGAGAGAGAGAAAGACTAGCCCGCACTACCTCCAGTCTCGCTCGAGAGCTCGTGAAGAGAGGGTGCAGTTTCGCTCTCTGTCAACTCCATGAATGAACCGGTCGGCAATATTTCGTGTTTGTCACCCCCCAAATACTATTTCCACTTGTTTTATTGTTGTAACATGTAACTATCTTCATATTAAACATAAAACAGGCGCATATGAATAAGTAATAACAATCTTTATCGGATAATGACGATTTTCGTCAGAAATTAATGCAATAGCTTCGCCCCTCACAACGTTTAACGAATCGGAGTCTCACCGCGGATAGGTTAACAAATAGCTATCTCGAATGGGCGTACACGACGAAGTTGCACTTATGAAATGCCAATATGGCATGAAAGGAGTTCTGAATAAATTAACAAATTCCTAAAAGAACGCAGAACTACTGTAGTGTTATATTATAAAGTAAATACAATTATAATTAACTAATTAATAGATAAAGTAATAAATAGAATCAAAAGCCAAAATAGTAGGCGGAATCGATAAAGGAATATACAATCTGAATTCCTAGATTGGTGTGGAAAGAATTACATGACCCGAGTAATGTATATTATTAGTTATTCACAAGAACTAATAGAGATCAGAATCTTGATAAAGAATTAATTCTAATTCAATGGAAACGGTTCTTGACTTTCAAATAAAGGAAAGGTTATTATAAATCTCTCTGGTTGGTGATTAAGTGGATAAAAGAATCCTGAACTTGGGCGTAGGTTCTAGGTAGATGTAAGGTTTAGGAAGGGAATAATTTCACGTTATACACTTTGACTTCAACTTAGTTACCCAAAGAATAGTAAACACATACGAGGAAAATCTGAGAGTAATCCGACTAATTAACACGTATAATATTTGAATATGAAGCGTGTGGGTATTCTAAGTTTCTGAAGGATTAACACAGATTAATATGACAATATCTCGTACTTCATAAATCACTGTACGAATCAAAATTTAATATTTCACACGGTAGCAAAGATTCACGATAGATCTTGGGCAAAGAGGGGAGGTGTGGCAGAGTGGTCTTGCCACTGGCCTGGTAATCCAAAGGTCCCGGGTTCAATTCCCGATGTATCAATGAGAAGATATTATTGGGATGGAATTTGTGCTGTACGTAGTATCAGTGCATTACCACAAAGCCCACCGAAATGCTAATCAAATACCCTCATTGTTCCCTGATTAAATAGCACTGTATGAATATTCCCATATTCAAAATATGCTATAGGGGTGCAATGCCTGGTGAGTTAGCTGCTCAACAGGTGGCGTTGTGTGTGTGTGTAAGAGTGAGTGTCCGAGTGTAGGGGATGAGACAGTGAAGCACGGGAACGAGGTGGTTTCAGAGATGGGGTCGCTTCGGACCATGAGTGAGCACCGTGCCTCATGTGAAGGAAAGATGGCAGGTGCTCGTTGTACTCTACGTGCTTCACATGCCTCACTCCCTAGACTGGAACAAGACCTCACGGGCTTCACTGCTCATTGTACAGCTGTGAATGTCCAGGCTCTCAGCCTATGCCCGAGAGGGAGTAAGTTGGAATATAGAAGAAAAAAAATCTAGAGTTAATTATAAATGGAATACTTGCATATTTTACCTTACCTTCACAACAAATAGCCACAACTTAATACACTCGGAGACACTTAGGGTAAAGGGTAGAGGGAGCCTTGAGCGAGAATCTGGTCGACGGGGACTAGTGGTTCTGCAGGGCTGGATGTCAGGGGGAACTGCCACTTGTGGTACTGCAGGGCTGGATGTCAGAGGGAACTGCCTCTCTCCCAGGAACAGGGGAAGGTGGTTCCGGGATGGTCGTCAGGTGAAGCGAGGAAACCAATGTTTTTACCCACTACCGGCTTGACCAGTGGAGGGATACAATAGTAGTTGCTTAATTTCCTTCAGTTATAGTCAGGCTATATTTGGTTTATTTTGAGTGTTCAATTTGGTGTATTTCAATTTCATAGGGACATGTGGATATCGTTGTTTTTGGCTATGGTGAAGGTAATTCTTAATCTAAAAATACATGGTAGTTACTTGTTTATAATTATGGAGATTCTTAATCTCTTGATATTGGTCCCCTATTTTTAGAGGGCATTGTGGTGACGTAATGGATGATTTCCGATCTATTGTGGTATCTGGTTTTTCTTACTCTGCACGCCATAGGTTTCTTACTTGTCACTTCTTCTACATTATTTCCAGTCTTTCCAGGAGGTACTATAGGGGGGGTACTGAGATTCCCACTTGTACCGATATTGGGAAGGTTCTTGGTGCTCAACTTGCTTAAATAGTTCTTCACTGTACTGCAAGTCAGGCTGGAACCGTCCGAACCGATGATATGCCTCGGCAGAGGTTTCGGCCTCTGCCATTGGAGGAGCTGGGGCCCCTGTGAGTGGCCAGGGCTCGAACTCCTTTCTCGGGCAGACTGACCTATTTCCCCGGAATTTAGAGCATGGGCAGATCCGGGAAAAGGGGTAGACTGGCTTATCCCGTCAGGAATTAAAACCTGGGAAGCTAGTCGGGTCTTGTTTTCTCTTATCCTATCCTGCTGTCGTCTCCTATTCTTCCTGCTGTCCTGGATGGCTGCTATTCGGAAGTTGGTCTGGGGGTGGCTGCTCAATCCCGTTATTTCAACTATAAAGTACCTTTACTAGATTTCTTCCATATTAGTATACTTCATTGGGACTACAGGGTTCTGGTCTTCACAGGAAGTTGCACCATCATCCGGCCTTCATCCTCCAATGTTCAGCCAAATCGGTCGGTAAATGTTTTTTATATGATTTTTTCGTATGGACCCTACATTTGTTGCATCGATATTTTTTTTAAATAAGTGCATGAACAGCAAACGAATCAGGGATTTACATTGTGTCTATGATAAAAGTTAGTCAGATGATGTACAAGTGATTTTTTACCCCTTAACCCTTTCGCTGCGGGTGACGTTCTGGAACGTCCTGTCAATTTACAGCAATTTCCAGGCTTCAAAAACCTGTAAAAAACGTAAAAATCGAGTGTCAGTGGGCGGGAGCGTGAGGGGCCCCACTCCGTTCCTCAGAGCAGCGAGCGGCCCACTGAGGTAGTCTGTGTCTCGCGCGGGTCTCTCACTGCCTCTCACAACAGTGTTGCCAAGCGAGCGAGTGCTAACAAATAGCGGGTTTCCCGCGTTTCTATGGCACCGCTGCGGGTGAACCAGACCACGTACGAGGCCCGTTCTGGTCTCATTTTGAAGCTATTTTCGCCTAGTTTTCGGCAGAATATAGTTCATTTAATGCAGATGCTTGATTCATCATTCAGGAGTGCCTGAATATGCCCTAAATAGCCCAAAACAGCCCGCAACCAAAGAGTTAAGGCCCCAGTAAAGCATCAGAACTATTTTTTTGTTCGATTTATTCCCTACTGGGGTAAATTTGACCCCCCACCCCCCTTTCGCCTCGTGTTTCCCCTTCTAGGGTTTTAAGGGAGTATACGAAACAAGAGCTCCAATCGCGTCCTGGAAGCCAAAGGTTCAGCTTGGACGGCAAGAATGTGGCTATATTTCTTTATCATTTGTATTATTACTACTAATACTACTACTAGTAGCAGTAGTGATATAGTAATTAATGTGGTGGAACCGAAAAATTACCCTGACCTCCTTTATCTTGCAGTCGACATAATTTGTCACAATTTGGTATTTTTACCAAATTGCCACCGCGAGATATAAAACTGGAAAATCTTGCATGCTGCAAGCTGTTAGTGACAGGAGGAAAGTTTCTTGTCAGGGGAGGGGTAGAAGGGAAGTGTAGTGCAGACATTAGAAGAATGGGGAGAAAGTAATCAAAGTAGGGGAGTAAGATGAAACTAAAACAGGACAATTCGACGGTGCACCAGTTCGCGATCGTCGCAATGTCTCGGTCAGAACCGTCAAATCGTACAATTATACCGGCGAACCGTCTAATTGTACTTTTCAACCCTTTAGGGTTCATGTCGCATTATAAGGGCTATTTTCAGACTGTTTTATATTAATTAAGAAAGTTATACAATTCCTTCCTAAACTGTATATTATCGTCGAATGATAGACATTTCAACATTAATGTCATAACCAGAGACAGTAGAAGGGAGACAGGAAACTTCCTATGCCTTCCATTAAGAAAAGAAAGAGATACCATAGATAGCGGTGTCTGGCATTGATTTTAGGCTGCAACCAACACCATCTAGTGTATGGACGCACTAATATTGCTGAACAAATACTAGGGGATTTGTCTTCACACTTTGCAAATTGCAGACGTAAGTAACTCGCAAGGTACCGTATTTTTTTTGGCGACTTCAATTTACCTGTGACCAAGTGGGGAGATAGTATTACTTCACACTCTGGACAAGACCTGTATGCAAACTTGCAAGAGAGTTCGCTATATCAATTTGTTAGATCTCCAACCCGTGGAAATAACATCCTTGACCTTGTACTTTCAACAAAAGAAGAATTGATAGAGAATTTGAATGTCGGTGATGATTTTAATGACAGCGACCATCGTACGATAACTTTCAGCTTAAATTTTACTAATAACGAACCAAATAGCATCATCGAGAAAGTCCCTAATTTCAATAAAGCAAACTTTCCTAAACTTAGAGCAATGTTTAAAGAAACTGACTGGAGCTTTCTAATTAACAATAACGACATAAATACATCTTGGGAACTATTCGAAACCACTTACGTAAAAGCTGTGCAAAACTGCATACCATCGAAAATACGGCATACAGGCCGTAATGATAAGCCCAAATGGTGGAATAAAGATATTTCAAACTGTCTGCTTGCTAAAAATTTGCTAATGATAGATTAAAATCCTCACAAAATGATGAAGAACGGGTGAAATTAGTAGAGCGACGACGCAAAGCTAAAATGTTAATTAAGCAAAGTAAAAATACCCTGGAGTTACATGTTGCGAATCAAATAAAACAAACCCGAAAGAATTCTGTAGTTATATCAGAAAGAAAAAAGTAGTTACTTCAACTATTGGACATTAGTCGATGAAAATGGAGAATGCACCAAAGACGAAGTACAAATGAGTAATGCCCTCAATACCTTCTTTGCATCAGTTTTTACAACAGAAGACCTCAGTGATATCCCTACACCATCGCCGATTCAGATTGATAATTCAGATGTTCTAAGCAATATCACCGTTACAGAGAGTTGAATTGTTTAGATAAACTCAAGGTAAATAAAACTCCTGGACCTGATACAATCTCACCTAGAGTTCTAAAGAAAGCTAAGGATGAGCTCTCCAAACCACTGACATTGCTATTCAATAAATCCTTGCAGTCTGGAACTATGACTGATCAGTGGAATCTAGCTAACGTAACACCGATATTAAAAAAAGGCAACAAATCCCTACCCAGTAACTATCGTCCAATTAGCTTAACCTCAGTTCTATGTAAAATGCTAGAAACACCCATAAGAGACAGACTCGTAAATCACTTAGAGGAAAATAACATACTTAAAGATACTCATCACGGCTTTCGTAAAAAACGTTCCTGTTTAACAAACCTCTTAGACTTCTTCCACGATATCCTCAACCTCTACGATGAGAGTAAAGCTGTATATATTATATACCTTGATTTTCAAAAGGCCTTTGACAAAGTTCCCAACAAACGTTTACTGCTAAAACTAAAAGCGCATGGAATACAAGACGGTGTGTTGAAATGGATAGGATATTGGCTCAGCGACAGAAAGCAAAGACTAGTAATAAACGGTAAGGCATCTAAATGGACCAATGTAAGTAGCGGGGTACCCCAGGGATCAGTACTAGGACTAATTATCTTTCAAATTTACATCAACGACATAGATGAGGGTCTCACCTGTACAATCTCAAAATTTGCTGACGATACAAAAATTGCAAATAGCGTACTCTCAAAAGAACAAGTTGACGATATGCAACACAATCTAGATAAGTTGTCATGTTGGGCCCAAATTTGGCAAATGAGTTTTAATGCGGATAAATGTAAAGTACTACATATCGGATACCAAAATGAGAAAGCAAACTATTCGATGAATGGCACTCAGCTTAAGAATGTAAACAGAGAAACCGATCTGGGAGTAACAATATCGAGTAACCTAAAACCGAGTCAACAATGTTCAGAAGTTGTTAAGAAGGCAAACAAAATAATTGGCTTTATAGGCAGGTCATTTGAGCATAAATCCAAAGAAGTTATCCTAACCCTTTACAATTCCTTAGTCCGCCCTCTTCACGAATACTGCGTTCAATCCTGGTGCCCCTATTACCAAAAAGATATAGACAAGCTAGAACGAGTTGAGTTCAACGTAGAGTTACCAAAATGATACCTAGCCTAAAGAACAAACCATACGAGGAGCATCTTAGAGAATTAAATCTATTTCCTTTAACCCAGCGCAGACTTAATTCAAGTGTTCAAAATCATCGAAGGCATCGACAATATGAACTGTAGTAAGTACTTCACTATCAACCAATCTAATTACAGGCAGAGAAACGGTTGCAAAATTATTGGTAAATCTTTTAACTCACACGAATCTAATAATTTCTTTTTCAATCGAGTTGTCAACTTGTGGAATGGGCTTCCCCGAGACGAGACGTTATAGACTGCAGCACCGTTGATTCATTTAAACTTCGTCTAGACAAATATCTCGCATCAAACCCGCGACTGACTGAGTTTGTAAATTAATAACTTTATTTTATCCCCCCCTCAGTTACTAACCCATCTGTCCCCTACTGATTTCCTAATCCTGCCACGGACATTAGTTCCAGGGCAGTAGTTCCCTTTCCAATGTTCCCTTACCCACTCTAAACCACTGTTTGGACACTTGATCCTCAGTGTTTTGGAGGACAAGCAGCCTAGAAGGGTCACTAGATCTGTTGTCGCTTGATTTCCTTTATACTCCTTTGTACTTCACACAACTTCTGTATTGAATATTGATCTTTTAGGCTAAGCAAACCCAACATACACACTTTACTAATGTTGGTATGTGGCAGGGTTAATTGTGCCTCATAACTACAGACAAACCACTGTACTAATGTCAGAGTCGCCACCATTATATAACATAGCATATGATAGTACCAGTGTTTGTTCCTTATGAATATATTTACCAACTTAATTGTTTCATTACTAGTACTAATTCTATTACTGTACCATGATATATACGATACTAGGCCTATAGGCTGGTCGAAACAAAATGTTCGCAGTTATCTGATTATCAAGCGTTGCTTAGGTTGATTCTACGCATTTGAATATGGCATTTACACAAACATATTCTATTCATAAATGACTGTACGATGAGTGAAAACATTAAAATCAATTAGAAATGTTTATTCGCTATCAGGATATTCAAATAAACTGCGAAAACGTAATTTCGGACTAACAAAGTGTGTATTGTAGTGCCCAATGAAATAACATATTCATATAAAGCGACCAATTACATTATATTGACATTGTAGAGGGATGAGTTGGTTTACATCAGATTATTGTGATAATGTAACAATATATGCACCTAATCAAATTAACCCATATTATATCAATAGTGCAGATATGTAGCCTAATAACCAAAACTTGGGTGATTATCTTTAAACTTGACATTTTTGTAATTGTGTATTTGGTCCTTAAATATTCAACAACTTAAGAGCGGGAAATTAGCCTATAATTCATTTCCTCGCATGAAATGAACCACAATTTCTATATAATTTCCTTATAATGTCTGAAATAGGAATAAATAATCACGAAACATACCCTAAACAGCTGTGAACGCACATCTATATTTATTTATTATTTACAACCCACAAGAGACTGCATTATTATTCTATATATTGCGTTTAACACGTAATTAAAAGTAGTGTCACGTCGGAGCCCTATTATAACATGCTTAACCTCTGAAGTGCGCATGGGGGTAATTGGAAACGTCCCCCTGTGCTGACGTATTTGAGGTGTTTCCGTCACTAAAATATTCATTGTGCCATTAATAGCATTAATATTTATCCATATGCGCCTATTATGGGTTGATTATAAAGGTATTAACCTGAAACAACAATAAAACGAGTGAAAACAGCGTTTGGATGGTCAAAATCGGAGATATAGCCCGCGAGTTGTATAATGTATGGGTGAGGCAATCTGCTTTCCCGCCAATTTCCCCCAAGGCCACTGAGACACAGTCGATCGAACTCTCTCTCTCTCTCTTGCACTCGCTTGCTATCAGTGATGACCACACCCTCCAATCGGATTTCTAATGTTAAAATATACCTCAGTTAAGGATAATAAATGTATCTATCTTTATCTATATGCTCAGGCCCAATCCCCACTTTTCCTATTTTTTTATTTTATAGGATAATAACACATAACATAATTATTGTTCTATTTATTTATATTAGATTATATAAATATGATTTATGAACACTTCTCAGCTGAACACTGGCACAAATCCATAAGTTAAACCAATCTATGGATAACATAAAAGAATATTATTTTGGTAAACATGGATAATCTTAATGCAGAGCAGTGAAATATCAGAAAAAAATACTGAAGGTAAGATCCTGTGTAGTGGGGAGAACTGTTTTCAGATGCCTATTTACTAAGAAACATTGAACAATATCTTTAAACCTAACCTACTATGGGTTTCAGAGGCCGTGTTACATCATTTTTCGGGAATAACTTATAAACAAACAGTTGGATCAATATGATATTTTGACACAACTTGTTTCACATCGTGCCCTAATTTTCGCCAATATAGTGCATTACCAAAAGTATAGAATTAAGCCACTTGTCCCTGTGTCATGAGGTTAAAGTCACACATTAATGAGTAAGAAATGGACAAGGCTACTGTGGCTTACCTGTGAGAACCACCAAACCATTATTGCTCCTCCATCAAACACGGTAGTTATCAGCCACCAACCAACCCTACTATCGCCTTTAAATCCAAGTTATCTGACAATATCAAAATAAAAATATACAAAAATATACTTTTTTGTATATTTATACTTGATATTGACAGATAACTTGAATGTAAAGGCGATAGTAGGGTTGGTTGGTGGCTGATAACTACTGTGTTTGATGGAGGAGCAATAATGGTTTGGTGGTTCTCACAGGTAAGCCACGGTAGCCTTGTCCGTTTCTTAGTCATTAATGAGTGACTTTAACCTCATGACACAGGGACAAGTGGCTTAAGTCTACACTTTTGGTAATGCACTATATTGACGAAAATTAGGGCACGGTGTGAAAAAAGCTGTGTCAAAATATCATACTGATCCAATTGTTTGTTAATAAGTTATACCACCCGCCGGAGTCTGACTCCGACGTGTGAGGTACTGAGGCAGCCTGTGGTTTGCCTCTGATGCGAACAAGTCCACTTGTGGATGGTAGGGATCTGCAATCATCTTTTGAAAGATATTTTGCTTGAGAGCCCATTCTACTTGAGTGTTCTGTCTCCGTGACAGAGCGTCTGCCCACACGTTCGCCACGTCGGGTAGATATGTTGCATGAAGATAAATCTCTAGCCTCGCAGCTAGTCGAAAGATCTTTTCCGACAACCCTTGTAACACTCAAGATCTCGCTGACCCTTGCTTGAATGCATGTCACTGCAGTCAGATTGTCCATTCTGAAGGCTAGGGATTTTCCCGCCTGGCTCATGCCGTGCTCCTGTAAAAAGAATAGTGGGACTAACAACTCCTTGGCATTGATATGAAGGTGATTTGATTGGGACCATAGATCCTGACCCTGATGACCTAGGTTTGACTGGTAACCCCATCCCAGGGTACCTGACGTGTCTGTATCTATCCAGACCGTCTGAGGAGGAGCTGCCCATGCCAAGGAGGAGTGTATTACTTCTGGCTTCGCCCAAGCCACCAGGAGGGTGTGGATTAAAGTTGGAATTTTCCTCGTGTTTCTGCTGGCAACAGCGGAAAGCACCTGTTTCCTTCCAAAATAATTTGTTTTACCTTCAGACGACCTAACGGGATCGTCAGCTGTATCTAATTGAGTGAGGCCACCCGAGATTCCCAGATCCTCCTCGTTGTTGTCAGAGCATGAGGAAACCGAAAGAGTTTCTTCCAAAATCTCAGACGGTTGTCTTCGCTCTGACTCAGAGTGAGGAACTCGTATCCCAGATAAGACCCATCCACTGAATTTTCCTGGTGGGGATCAAAGGGGACTTTGCTAAGTTCACCTTGAACCCCAAGGCAGCTACATGAGTTAACACTAGTTGTACATGTTGGAGGCAGATTATTTTGGATTGTGCTACCATTAACCAATCGTCTATGTACCATAACACCATGATCCCCTGTTTGAGTAATGGTAGCAAAGCCTGTCGAACTAATTTCGTGAATACTCTGGGTGCTAGATTTAATCCAAAGGCATTCTTTGAAAGACAAACCTTTGATCCCCGTTGCGCAAAGGTAGATACTTTTGAAACATGTTTGTTGATAGGGACATGCCAATAGGCTTCTGTTAGATTGATGGAACACATCCAACCCTGCGGCGGAAGTGTCAATCTGATCTTGATTTACAGTCAGCATCCTGAACGACTGATTGTGAATATGGGTGTTGAGATAAGAGGTCGATCACTGGACTCATCTGAACAGTGTCCCTCTTTGGAACCAGGAACAACTGGGATGTGAATACGGGCTGTGACAGAGGACTGGGGATAATAATTTGCTTTTGGGCCATCTCTTTGACAACGGATCCCACCTCCAATGACACAAGATTGAATTCTGTGGGGATACGTAAACGGGGTCGCCGGGACCACCGCCAGGAGAGGCCTTTGCGGACTACCGTCCTCGCACATGTTCGCCGGGGCCATGCCCGATGACATTCTCGGAAGTTGCCAGTCACATGACTGGTGTTGTCCGGCAGTACTACTCTCGGTTCCGTCTCGCCTTGCCTTGGCACTGGGAGTGAGATAGCCTTGTGGTGTCACAGTTTTTTGAAGAGGAGGGTTGTGACTCTGATTTTGGAGTGGGGGGATGAGAGGCCTTGCTACCATCACTACCGGGTTTACCCCTAGACTGACCCCTAAACCAACGCCCTCTAGCCCTGGATTGACCTCGTCCACTAGACGTCCTGTTATTCGCAGTCTATGATGACTGAAATGACTGGGATTGACCACGAAAGGAACTCTTGGCATTAAATTTAGATTTAACTGAATGCTCACTCTTTGACTTAGAAGTAGTGGCAGGTTGCGAGTCTAGAAGGAAATTGACAGTGCGCCAGGCATCGTCTGAAGCTAGAGTTTTGGTGAAAACATTTGATAATATCAGTCTCCTACCGATCTCTGCAGGGAGTCTCCTAACCAAGTACACCCTCAGGTCTTGACGGACCCGTACCGCCTCAAAGAGAGCAGTCTGGATATCGCCGAGAGACTGAATGGAGTTTTTGGAGAAGAAGGTGCCTAGTCAGAGAAAGAGCCTTCTGGGTCCCGGCGTCCGTTACTGACTCAGACGTCCTGGCCAGAGAGGCCGCAAGTTGGTGGCTGAGTAAGTATTGGGACGCCAGTCTCCAAGCTTTCTGCCTCATTTTATAGTCTTTATCGATCTGGACCTGTGTGGGAGAACAAAATGGTTCAGGTAACTGGCATAAAGAAAGTTTAGAGGCACCCAAAAAATCAAAAATATGTTGGGGAATCCCTACCGCCTTGCCTATCGGCATTGAAAACCAATGATTGCTTTCTTGCGGAAGCTGGTGACTGCTTTTGTTTGTTAGTGTGCTGGCAAACAGCTGGGCCTTTTGTCCCCATGCAACCCACGGCCCTGACTCCCCCCCTTGAATCTGAACTAGTGAGGACCCAGCAGAGTCCCTGAAGGGTATTGAATTTAATTCTGGGGTCAAACCCTGTAACAGCTTTATATCATTAATTAAACCCATCTGACTCAGTCCAGGCGGAAAATAGTTTTCCGGCGGAAGTGGGAGGCAAGGCAGGAGATGGCATGAACACAAAATAGTCAGGATTATAAAATGTAGGGATGGCCCTGACGACAACATCAAGTACCTCTCCAGACTGGTTCTTGGCCCTCAATTTCTTAGCCTCAATTGCCTCAATAACCCAATTTTCCAGCACAGGAGACTCGCCCGTAGCTGTGGGTTGTGCGACCTCGGGGCGTCAAGGCTTAACAACAGACCAAGATGTATCCGTTCCATATAAAAGTGGCATAGGGCCCTTTTTATTAGGAATGGATTTATCAAGAGGGGGAGGAATCAAATCCGAGAACAATTTCAGATTTGGATGGCAACAGCGCCATAGCTCCCAAAGTGGAAGCTATAGGAGTGATAGAAGGGGGGAGGTAAATTTACATGAACTCGAGGTTGAACAAGTACTTGCCCTAGAGGTCGCACCACTGGGGCTACTGGTACTGGAATTGATACCTGTCGCTCACCTTTAACCTGTCTCATAAAGTCAAATAACTCCCATAAATGGTCCCTCGCTACAAAATAACCCACTTTCTTGGTCGGACTGGGACGCAGACTTCGACATCTCCGAGTCCTGCGTTCCCGAATGCCAAGAAGAAGGACGTTGGCCAGACGCCTGTTCCTCGACATGTACTCCTAGTTGGTGTAAAGTAGATCCCGGTGACCGGGTCAGGAGGGGGCGGTAAAGCCTCCAACCGAGACTCGCCGACCCGGGCAGCTGAATCATGTGTTCCTGTTTGTGAGTCGTCGAGAACGATGAACTCAGAAAGGTCTCTAAAGTTCAGATCCGGTATGTCATACTCTAAAGGGTCTTGAACTGAGGAGGGCTGGTCGTAAGAGCTCTCACACTCCCGCCGGCTAGAACACATGCTGCTACCTCTCTCCGTTCCCAATACCGGCAAGACCTTAGGTTCTGGCTGCGGATTGTGAGGAATGGTAAACCGGTGAGAATGGCCTGAGACATGACTGGATGTGTCTCTGGTTGCCTCCGTATTTGACGAAGACTTTTTAACTGGTTTGGGTGGAGGCTGGCCGCCTTTTTCGACTATGAGGAGGACTTCCTAGACCGACTCTTCCTGGACTTGGCATCGCCTGCAGAAAGTGCGGCGTCAAAGTCAGAGCGAGACCTCTTCGTTGCTTGTTCTACAGAAGGTGACGTGAGTCTTGGTCTAGGTGAGCGGGACCTGTCACGCCGGCTAGACGACGATGGTGCGTCCGGCGGATCTGAGGTCCTAGGTCGCTTGGTCTGGCGGGAGGAAGTTTCACGAGAACCCCCATGTGGTGAAGTAACTGACGCCCCTTTAAGCAAATCTTCTAAATTTTGGTCATCCAATTGTAATGATTTGTGGGCCACCGTCTTACAGTACGTTACATACACTTACTGGATATGAAGTAAAATAGTCGTGCACTGACTATCAGCATGGTTTAAATAAGCATTGCGGAGGGCACAACCCAAAGCAGAACAAAAAAGAGAAAGAACTCTTATCCATGATTACTTTCCTCCTGCCAGGGAGATAGCAGACCCTCCTAGGTGTCCCACATGCGAACCTGTGGGTGAGCAAATTCCAAGAATCAATGCTCATAAGGACACGCTAGGCTGGCAAATCTATATTCAATATATATATCTCCAACGTTAAAGAGAAAGAAGAGTTGAATAACATTAAACAATCTAAGTTCCCCTTACGTTAAGTACATTCCCCAGAAATGTAAGTGAGTAGTTAGTAGCCTACCATGTGCTACTTATATATATAACTTCTTACCTAAGTGACTAACACTGACCTCATCCCGTCTTGTGATGGAAGAACTAAACCCGGCGACAACGCAGCTATGGATTGTAATTCTTAACCCGGCGGACCAGCGCCATTAATTCAAGCAATACAGACAACTGAAAGTTACAAGATAGGAATGGGTGAGTTCGTTTCTCGGCTCAGCCGTTATTGTCCCGGCGGCAGTGACTCCCAACTTGTCAACCACCCGGATGAACGTTCGGACAGTACCAAGCAACGAACGTTTTTCTCTGGTAAGTTTATGCGGCGGAATAAGTTGTGGAAACGGAGGCAGGCTAGCCGGACACTCTCAGAACACAATTTTAGTAAAATGCCGGTCGAGCCGAATTCATACTAGACGCCATAAACAAAACAAACAAAATCAATTTCAATCCCGTACCAAACGAGGATATCTGAATTTTAACACAACTCTAGATGTTTCCCGGCGGAAAAACCACGCGAAACAACTAGAGGCACGTTGATTTAAGTCTCACTTTTATAAAAATCCCGCCGGAAGGGCCAACCCTCCAAAATGGAATGAACAACGTGCACATACATGCCATGGTTATACATGAATAATATCATAGAATCAATAATAACACACCCTAGCCATATATACACAATAAATGAGGCCAACTAGATGGGGGCAGATGGCGATGAAATCAATCAATGTAGCACAAACCTGCGATCCAGCGATGACCATAATAACACGTAGAATTCACGAAGAGTAGGTTGACGAGCAGCATGGCTCCGTGCAGGACCCCTCAACTAAGTGAGACAGTCCCCGAGCACTAGCCCATGTGGCATACTGTTGCACACCCAAAATGGACCGAACAACAGGCCCCTGTTCACCCTATAAGAAGCCTCATGACTAACAGTGAACTAAAATGAGCTAGGATAAATAAAACAAGCACTTGGGAGCCTCACCTTAGCACAACGAGAACTCTGCCTAACACACTCGCTTTAGCAAATTGAACCCTGAAAAACAGTCTCCAGGGCCCACTAAAGGACACTCACAGCCTAAGCCTCGTCTATAAGCTACCTATTCTCAGCACTTAGCATGTACATGTGAGCAAAAGACTCACTATAGCCGAGGGGAGGTGAAGAATGAAGGCTGGCTGGAGCGCCCCAACACACTTCCGAATCAAGTGGGCCCAGGAGTAATAAGAACGGGTGATCGCTTCGATGAGTGAGGCGAAGCGTGCAGAAACAGCAGACGCATGAGAAGCGCAATACTAAGATCAAGTTTAATCTTTTTATTTCATTATTTTTTGTTAGTTTTTTCTAGTAGTGGTACCCACATCATATAGGACGAGTCCGTGAGTGGTTTTTAAGAGCGTTTCGCTCACGATGTGTGGCAATCATATTTTGTTCTCTCCCGGGTGGGAAGTTTGAAAGACAAGCTTGAGTTCAAAGATTGGCCATAAACAATGTTAAGGCATCGTCAATGATGAATGGGCCACTAATAAATACAATGTAATACGGCCTCTGAAACCCATAGTAACATAACCTACTCTAGTATATTAGTGGACTATTTATGAATGTAAAATGTAAAAATATATTGTAACATTACCAAATTATTGAGATATAAATACAGGTTTTCCCACTACACAGGATTATACCTAACTGAAAACTGTCAGCTAATATACGTCGCCCTGTCTGAGTATTTCACGATACCCTACAGCAAAATACTATCTACCTTTCACTTACTTTAGGGAAACTATAATTATAGGGTCATTGCTCTCCTCACACATATATATATATATTGAAGAGAGGGTGTTGGTTTTCGGTGAGACATAAGGACCAGCATTAATCCCTTTTTCAGGCGAGATAAAGGAACAAATAACTGACTACCAACATCAGCCTTACCTCCGTGAGTCCATCTGCTGAAATTAAATGTTCTTATTTGTCAGCATTATATTTGTTGTCAAGTAACATAATTTATCAATATGATTACGATATTTATATTAATTGGAAATCCAAAATCATGTATGTGCATTTGAAGCTCAAAATGGTATGCATAGCCGAATTATATAGCTAAGCCGATGACATGCAGACGATACTGATCGACACTAACGCCATCAAGTGTATGGACGCGGCGTGAGCTCGGCAACACAGATAACAACAACAAAATTGCGAAAATAAGGCGTCTGAAAATGCCACTTGGCTACTCTTCGGTCTCTTCCTGATATAATTTTTCTTGGTGGTTTGAAGTGCGGTGAGGTACTAACTTGCTACTATGGAGCGGTACAGTCAGCGGCAAAAGTCCTGTTTCCTCTCCTGCCTCACCGTTACTCGGGATATTCATAGACTCGAGAATGTTAGGTGTACAAACTTGCATCTTTCTGCCAACAGATGACTCACTGTGAGGTGTGTGGTTGTGATGGGGGAGAGGAGGGGTAAGAGCTGTTAGGGGTTGGAAGGTGGGGACAACTTGTTTGTAGGTAAATACAGCCTTATGCAAGGCTGGTACATGTCATATTTATAACATACTATGTGGTACCAACTCTGTAAATTGCTAACTGAATAAATATTATTATTATTATTATTATTAACATATTTTCATCAGTTTCTTAAATTATTATTATGATCCGAATTTTTATTAACACGTGTTAATAATATGTTACATTTTGTAACACATGGAAAACGACATGATAAAAGCACAACACATGTGCAATCATTAAATGCCAATATTTCAGTAAATCCACAAAATACCGTGAATTAGAACTCTCTCTCTATCTTTGATACTATCTTATATGACAGTTAACCTCTTCTGTACCGCCGACGCCTTCTTAATTATATTGTACTTATATTGTATTTAGACGATTTTGTGCAGCTTAAGAAGGATCTGTCATAGTAAAAAGGGTTAAGGGAGATAGTTCGAAGCCTGTTAATTGTTGGGGGCTCTTTTTAAACGGAATAGAATCGTCTGAATGTAGCCAGATTAAAGTTAAAGGACGTCACCGGTACAGAAGGGGATATTCTAGAGAACTACAACAGTTACTTCTCAATTACAGGATTTCTTTTGCTCGTGTCTTACTCTGGGGACCTTGCAGTTGCGCGGATAAGTGCTACTTTTGAAATTGCGTAGATTATATTTTCCCTCCCATATATAATTCTGAGTGTCCACATTCCACACCTTTGTTTACCTGCTCGCCGTCCGACTCAAGAAGAAAAAGAAGAAGGGTGGTGTGGATCCCACGGCCAAGCTCTTGGGACATAATGATTATTTACCCCTTCTGTACCGGCACTGTCCTTGTAACTTTATTTTGGTTACTATTAGACGATTTTACCGAGTTTAAAAAGAACATCCAGCATTTAACATAACAGGCTTCGAACTATCTCACTTAAGCCTTTTTGCTAGCACAGATCCTTCTTAAGCTGCACAAAATCGTCTAAATATAGCTAGAGTAAAATTAAAAAGACGTCGTCGGTACAGAAGGGGTTAACCAGTTAGCGTTCTAAATAGATGATAATTCAATAGGTCGTGATCTCACGGCCAACCTGTTGAGCTATGACGAGCAGGTAAATCAATTTGTGAAATATGGACTGAAATTTTTAAAAGGGAGAGAAAATATAATTTTAGTAATTACAAAAATAAGACTTGACCGACGAACTGTAAGGTCCCTTGTCGTAAAAACCCATGATGATATATAACTTACTTTTTTATTTTTTTCTGAACAGTATTAACTAAGACTCGGTGACATATGGCCTTCGTCGCTTGGCGCTGGAATGTTTATACTGTTACCCCATCCAGCACCGGTGACATCCTTTTCATTATAATCTGACTACTATTAGGTTATTTTATTCAGCTTAGGAAGGATGTATGCCAATTATATGGCCTCGAACCATGTCAGTTAATCCTTTTAGATACCACATAGCTTTTGTAATCTTCATAAAAATGCATTACTCCCTTGAGACCCAGGACTTATTTTGTTTATACTCTGGCTACCGTTAGACGACTTCCTGTATTATTTAATGCAACTCTTGGTCTCACAGATGGAAATACGATCTCAACATGCCCTCTGAATTAAGTAGGTCCTTCTTCAACTGCATAAAACCGTCTAACTTCAGCCATAATGAAAGGTAAACAGACGGTCCTGGTAGTGAAAGGATCAATATTATTGAAATAAGGTTTGGCATACATCGCTGGTACTGGAAGGGTTAATGCTTTCCACTGTGACCTATCATATCATTCCTTCATCTTATTCACTTGCTTCGTGATATTTGGACATCCTTGTTCTTAATACGTGTTACATATTACTTCAGCATCGCGTGACGCTAGAGCTTAGCAACCCATCTAGTACCGGTAACGTCTTGTATATTATATTCTGACAATGACGATTCTATTCAGTTTCGGAAGGCCGTCTACCAAATTGAACGTTATATATTACATAAATTAATCCCCGTAGCTGCCACATATTTGTCTTTGTCTTCTTATTATCGTCTACATATAGCTGAAACCAAATACCACAAACAGCATCGGTACTAGGCGGGTTAATGTAACGTAACATAATGAAACTTTTCAGTTATGGAAAATGATGTTAAGTTAGCCTGACTTCATATGATGTTTATATATATCACAACAACATTATTCATACTAAAATACATTTGGAATATCCTATCAATATGTTGTTAGCCCTTTCTTTATATCATAGATCATGTTATTTACTTCATTCATGTTATTATCAGACTATTTTATGCGACTTAAAGAACGATCTGTCAGTCAGTCAGTAGTCAGTAGCCAGCACTTCTTTCCAAAAGGGGTAGGGAGGATCAGCCCCTGGCAGTTGGGACTGGGAATCCCACTGGCAGAATCTGTGCCTACTTCTGGATCAGCGAACCTTAAATAACGATCTGCTTGAATACAAAGAATAATATTTTTTGTTTTTTTATATATTCCAACTACTTCCTCTCGGGCATAGGCTGAGAGCCTGTACATTCCACCGCTCAACACGGTGAAGCCCGTGAGGTCTTGTTCCAGTCTGGGGAGTGAGACATGTGAAGCATCCATCATGGCTCGAAGCAGCTCCATCTCTGAAGCGGCTGGTTGCTTCGTTCAAGTGCTTCACCGTCTCACCCTCCAGACTCAGACCCTCACTCTCAGAACGCCACCTATTGAGCAGTGAACTCACTAGGCATCGTCCCCCTGTAACATATTTTGAATATGGGAATATTCATACAGTGTTATTTAATCAGGGAACAATGAGGGTATTTTTGTTGGCATTTCGGTGGGCTTTGTGGTAATGCACTGATACTAGGTACAGCACAAATTCAATCCCAATAATATCTTCCCATTGACATATCGGGATTTGAACCCGGGTCCAATGGATTACCAATCCAGTGGCATGACCACTCCACCACACCTCCCCTAACCCATTTGAACCCATTTGACTTAAATCAGATCCTTCCTAAGCTGAAAACAATGTCCTTGTATTTCACTTCGTATGAAGTAAAGCTTCGTCGTAATGAAATAGATACTATATTATTGTCAATAACGGAGTCTCCATATGGCATTGCAAATCACCAAACAACCCTACCCACTCCCTCCCTACCACCCAGCCCCCACACCCACCCGCTCCTCCTTTTTACCAGCTCACCACACGTGTAGATGCTATCAGTGTTGATATAAAATGTTTTGTATCCATCTGCTATAAAATGTAACATATATGATAGTTGGATTTTTCATTTTGATGGGCCAAGCGCCTTCCTAAGTTGTATTAGATCGGCTAATGATAGCCAAAATATGTTGTCAAAATGTCTCACAATTCTCAAGCTGTTAATATGAGAATGGGTCTGGAAATGGCTATTGAAAAATAGTGTAGACCTGTACTCTAATTAATTAATTAAATAACAGGAAGCATATTATAGTATAGTGCTTACATATGAATGTAGGCCTATAGTAGTGAATGAATAAGTGAATTTCCTGTTGTGTCAAAACTTACGTGTTTTCCAGTACCGGTTACGCTTATATTCCTCAGGAAATTAACCCTGTGACGATCTTGATGCATTATGATACCTATATAATTTTCATTAGACATTAATATATAGGTCAGGAAGGATCTGTGGGAGTTATATGGACAAAGACTGGCCTAAGCAACCCTCTGACGTCCGTATCCCATAACAACTTTGAATATAATCGTCTGATGATAGCCAAAATAAACTGTCAAAAAGCGTCATAATCTTCAAGGGGTTAAGAAAACTCTTTAACCCGGCCCAAGATATATTTCCTAATGGATAACAATAATTTGTTGAGGGCTAAATATGATAAATCCATCTATCCTGGTCTAATATCGTTAATCTTGAGGCAGAGATTACCGCTGTGATCGTTACTCGTTCACGATATTGATGTTGGTTTAGATCAATACCTTTTACATGAAAGGAAAAAGAAACCTAGGAATTAAGAATTTGTAATACTGTAAAAATACCTCAACCAAGAAGTAATTTGCAGATATATTGGCCTTACACATGTGGAGGAAGCATTAAATTGGTGGTTAGCACATGATAAGTGCCTTACTCAGTGATTTGGATATAGCCACCGGACAGAAAGAAGTGATGAGATGAGGAACTACCACAACTAACGATTTTAATTATTGTTATTATTAGTAACAATACCAGTACTAATAATAATGAGTAAGTCTAAAACAATTATCGTTAAAAATGGACAAGCAACCCACACATTATTATAAAATTAAACTAAAACTAAAATCATAACATAATTGAAAAGTAATTGAGTGAATGCAGTCATCACATCCCGGTTTGCATCCACCTGATTTACATGGATTGGCAATTATCCAATAAAAGTGTAATACATATCTGATAATTAAAGATCAAACTACACAAGATTCCACTCCTTCCTCAGTCCCCCTATATCCCCCAACAACTCTAACCCCTCCTCTCCCCCACAACCACACACCTCACAGTGAGCCATCTGGTGGTAGAAATATGCACGTTTTGTACACCTAACATTCTAGAGTGTATGAATATCGTGGGTCACGGTGAAGCAGGAGAGGCGCAGGACTTTAGCCGCTGACTGTACATACTGATGGCCATACATGCAGCTTATTCCAGCACCTACTTTTCTCGCTCGCTTGCCCCTCATGGTTTCCATACTCGTTGGCCACAACGCGTTAGGTTTGGGTTATGAAAGTTTGAAGCTTTGGGTCATGCATTTGATTTTGCATTATGTGTTTATTAGCTTTGGGTCATCTATTCTATGTGTGTGTGTACAGAATTATAACCATCGAAGCCGAATTTCGAAGGTTTAACCGTTTCGAAATTGTGCGTATATGTGTGTGTGTGTGTGTGTGTGTGCGTGTTGGATTAGAACAATCGAATGTCTTAGTTCGAAGGTTTAACTGTTTCAAAATTGTGCGTGTGTGTGTTGGAATAGAACAATCGAATTTCTTAATTCGAAGACTCAACTGTTTTGAAACTGTGCATATGGGTGTGTGTGTGTGTGTGTGTGTGTGTGATTAGAATAATCTAATTTCTTAATTCGAAGGTTTAACTGTTTCGAAATAGTGTGTATATGTGTGTGTGTGTGATTGTGTGTGCACTTCTAGTGGAAAGGGCAACACATATCATAAGGATGGGAAGATTAATAAAAAAGGACAACAAAGATGAAGGTATATAGAACCTATACGAGGCAATCCTTTCAACTGGGAGTTCAGCTTCGACCCCCCATTCGAACACAAGGTATGAACAAAGATTTAGTAAAGAACATTACCCATTCATTTTCGAACTTCACATTTATTCTGGCAACATTTCGGGGCGTTTGCATTATTACAAACAAATAGGCCGAATATTGAATATTTTGGATACTTAGTCAGGTGAAACTGTATTACAAAAACATATAAACAAACACAGGGAAAGGTAACACAGGGCAGTTTATTTTAAGGAAACGAGTGAATCTCCTTACAAATAACTTGAAGGTGACGAGGTACTTTGCTGATTCGTATTCTATTTGTGCTCCAGCCATCGCCAGGACAAGACGTCAGTTGTGTGATGGTGCATGGATCGTCTCCTCGTACTGGCGCTCGTATTTGCTGCAGCAAGGTACGTCTTCCTGGTTTCTTGGCATTAGTTGATATTAGTTTCGGTATATGCGACAAACTACATAATCGTTTTACGGCGATTTATAAAGGTTCAGGGACTCTATATCCTCGAGCATATTTGTTTATGTAGCTTACCTGCTCAAAAATAAATTATTTTCCCTTGTACCATAATTATATGGAAAGTAAATGGGTAAATATTTACAATGTGACAGCCAAGAGTTTTAGCCTATTTGTTAAATTTGTCTTTGATGTACAGTGTTGTATTTATAGCGAGGACTGTAGGAAATAAATATTTACCCATTATCCAGTAATCTAAAAACACGGCCCCCACTAGCGGGGAGAGCACTGAAGATCAGGGAAATGTGGGGTTAGAGAGGATACAAAGGGAATTATAAGCTTTATTTGGCAATTACCGTTTGTGTGGGATACATAATTAGTTAAGGACTTGCCACTACCTACTGGATTTGGGAAGTTAGAATCCGTTAAGGGTATTTCACACATGCACGACATCCGTTGAGGGGCCACGATTCTCATATTCAGCGAGCGAATCGACGGAACATTAGGCATATTTTTGCGCCAAAGGACCGTGGGATAACTATATAAGGAAGGTAATGATAGGGTGTATGACAGCATCACAATAGCACCACGAGTGTCACGACTGCCGGCCACGAACTAATAAGACCTAGAAATACGGTGACACAGTAGCAAGCGACGGTGGTAGGAATGTAACATGAATGTGTCATGACGGCGGGATGAGCACATGTGCAATGATCCATGCCACTCTGTGAGCATATTTAAGCGGATATTTATACTTATAATTTTAATGTGTGGTTTAATTTATTCGTATAATTTGATATAGCATATTTATTGTGATTTGTATTCATGTCTGTAATATTATCCATTATGTTCTGTAATGATTGGTTATATTGACCTTTATTATTGGTTTCGGGAAGGATGTAGTATCTGGGCGTACGGTCGTTATGCTTACATCGGTCGTGCGCTCGTGAATATGTTCCCGTCTATTTTGACGGCTAATTATATATTATTTGCCCCTTGCTGGCAATATATATGATGACAATAAGTCGTGTAGGGGTGAAGGGGGGCAAAGCCCCCACCTCAACCTATTAATGTATCGAACGGCAGTCAAAATAGATGGGAAAATAATCGCGAGCGTGCCGAGTAGTGTCAACAAGGTGGGTGGTACGCTCGAATACTACATCCTTACCTTTGGTTTTTAACTGTGCTATTTATTTATTATGTTCTCTTTGCCAAACGTATTTTGATGTATTATTATACATACATACAATAGTTTAATGTCTTTTTCCATTACATACACTGTTGTTGTTGTTGTTCCCCAAGCTGCCTGGCCGAACAGCCCCAAGGCCCCGAGCAAGGCCAAGGCCATAACCGAGCACCCCCACAGAATCCCCCCCCCCCCCCCCGCCGTCCACAATAAAGCCTGGGTGACCGAAGCCACTCCATGGCGGGGAGCTGAGGAGGGTGCGGAAACGCCCGGGAAACATATATTGTAACGGATCAGACGTGGTTGCCTTTCCACAGTTCGAATATAATAGAACAAAGTCCCGTCACAACACCGCCCCATCATGTCATCACTTTGGCTGATATTGGCATAGTGCTAAAAGTGCCGCAGCAAGACTTTATAAGTCCAATTGCAGTGGCTGCACCTGCACCTGCAGTAGCTGCAAGCCACACCAGCCTCAACAGTGTTACAACAAGACAGTACCATACCAAGAATTTACTGTACAGTCGGATGCCATATTCTCTAGCCCACTAATAATAATTAGTGGACTCCTTATGTTTTTCTCTATGCAATTATAACTATCTGGATTGATTTTTGGGTTTAATTCTAGATCCGGTTTCACAGCACACTCATCAATTTATATGGCTCCTATAAATTTGTCATATACCATACTTCATTCCTATATCGGTCAGTAGCGGCGAAAATGGAATTATAATTACTGTGAAAAAGTTAATATTTACCTCCTGTTATCCACAGCCAAAGCTGAAGATTGCGGAGTAAATACCATAGACTTCATCGACTTTGTATTTCGGCGACCGTCAATCTTTTATTATTTTAATACCAAACCAGTGGTGGGGGTGGCAGCCCCCACCTAATATACTAGGTTAGGTTAGGTAAGGTTGTTAGGTTAGGCTAATATCACCCTTATTTTAGTCTTTTACCCCGCAATTTCCCTGATCTTCATAGCCCTCCCCACTAGAGGGGGTCATGTATTTAGATTGTTGTATAATGGGTAAATACTCATTTCCGCCAGTCCTTAGTATAAAACAACACTGTATATAAACCCTTGTCTAGCGGGGGGTTTTGGGCTTATTTGGGCATATTCATGCTCTCCTGAATGATAAATCAAGTATCTGCATGAAAATAAATTTATTCAGCAAAAAACTAGGCGCTAAAAGCTTCAAAATGAGATCAGAACGAGCTACGTAGCACTCGTGGTTATCATACAGTGGTACCAGTAACATGGGAGTTTAGCATATAGCGGTATATTTTTCCCAGCTACGCTCACTACTGGATACACTGCCGGCCTCTCGAGAACACAGGGAGGGTGAGTAAGTGGGCGGCGGTAGGCCCTGGGAGTCGGGCGTGTGGCTGCTGCACTCCCGGCCATTTGCACTCTATTTTAACCCTTTAAAAACCATAATAATGCTCCTAACTTGCTGCAAATTGGTGCCCGGCAATAGCCGGTCGCTGCTCTTTAAGGGTTAAAGAAAACTGAGAAAAACAAACACACAAAACGCTAAATTCGCTATGAAACCGGATCTAGAATTTTACCGATTTTTGGATAGAACTCGCTTTTCAATAAGTAGTATAAATGGTTTTGTAGTTGATGTATAGAACATATTCATAAAGTCGTTTCCAGAGATATACTTCCATAATGAGAAATAGGTGAAGTCCATGTTTATTTAAGAGTGGGCTAGAGACTATGGCATCCGACTGTACATTAGGCAACTTGAACTTAAAACAAGAAAATCCTGCCACAACACTACCCCGCCATGTAAACACTGTGGCCGACTCTGGTATGGCGCTAAATAGCGCTCAGGTAAAACTAGTAGAGTCCCCTGTGGTACCTATCCACGCCCCACCAGCCTCGGCAGTGCCATACCAAGACAATGCCAATAGTAAGGTATTGTTGTATAGTAATAATACCTGTTGGTCCACAAGTCTGCCCCCCCCCCCCCCCCCCCCACACACACACACACACACACACACACACAAACTGTATTAGTTGTCTTGTACGACAAGCAGTAGGATGTGTGGGGCATATTAATTGTTTTCCTCTACCATAAGAGGAAGGCCCCCTTACCCCCGGGAGGGGGGTATGATATTGTTTTATTATAATATATCATTATAGATATAGTTTATATTCATAAATTAAATATTTCGCATTACATATTATGCATTAAATTATACTGTACAGTATATAGCATATAAATATTATATATATTGTCATGATCCTCAAAGGGTTAGGCCTAGTAATACAATTCCTGTTTGCGAGGTAAGTTCAATGGCATGGCAAATACTGATCTCTTTGTCCCTCAACGAATATATTGAGATATTTCCTCATATTGATAGTTTATTATATAATTCTCATCAACCAGCCTTTCCTCCTCATCCTATTTATTCATATGCCTATTAATTTTACTCATACATGTACTGTTTTGTTTCAATGTAATCATTCTTTAATATATAAAGCACTGGATTTGAAACAATGTATATCCTAACATACATATTGTACATAATATAATATGAAAAATAATACAGTTCACAAAATTCCCATATACTCTACTTTGACTGTTTTAATCATTCGTGATGGTTATAGGAGGGGGCAGGGGGCTGCTAACAATGTTTTGATTAGCCGTAAGGGTAATATTAGAGGGCCGGGGAAAGATATAAGTCAGATATTTCTGTTTTTACTTTTGCATATTTTTTGCTAATTATGAGTTAGTGAAATAAATATTAATGAAGTCTATCACATCAAAAAATACTCAGATTAAAATGCATCAATCAAATATGTGTTTACTCATTTGTTTTTAATTTGTATATTTGTATTTTATTTGTTACGATCTGACAGCCACGAGACCCATAGTTTTTGTGTTACCTAATGAATTGTCATATCATATATATATATATATATATATATTACATTGCTTTACATTATCGTACCGTCACAAATGTATTCTAAGGAACTTATGTACTACGATAAAAGTGTTCTCCCTATAAACGGACCTGACAGCATTTCCTCCACACTCGTCTGTCTAGACACTGTCTACTGTTTGCAGAAGTGACGTCAAATTATCAACCAATGGTAGTGGATTGTCCTGTAGTCAGCCATGGTGTCTTCTGTCAGATGGTCTCACAAGTCCTTCGATTTTGTGTGTGTATGTGATTTTCGTTTACATCCAGTGGATTTATTTTTCAAGGACTATCGAAAGTAAGTATATACCCATTATCCAAGGACCGTCAGAGGTGAGTATTTACCTATTATCCATCAATAGGGTGGGTTAGGTAAAATTAGGTTTTTGCTCCCTACTGTTAAAATATATGAGAATTTAAATAAGTCCTGGGGGTGTGACCTCGACATATTCTGTATCCCACAGCAAACAGATCTGGCCAAATACTGTACTGTAGAGCATATTTTCCCCTGGTTATCCTCTATAATCCCTTATTTCCCCTGATCTTCATTGCCCTCCCCACTAGTGGAGGCCGTGTTTTTAGATTGTTAGATAATGGGTAAATACTCATTTCCTACATACCTTGCTATAAAACAACACTGTACATCAAAGAAGAAATTAAATATGTAATAACGGGTTCAAAAGAGATGCAACGAAACTCCCACCAGGTCTACCCACATAAACCAGAAAACACACGGTTTAAAAATGACACTAGGACCCCGACCTATCTACCAACATTCCAGGAGGAAATGACCCAACCACAAGCCAAAACAGCTAGCCTCCGAGAGAAGAGAAGATCGAAGAAGAACAGGACACAAGCACAGACAGAAAAAGAAACAACACAGTCTACCATATTAAAAGAACACCCTCTACCAATACCCACGGAAACTACAAGGCCACTCATCAAGGATGACCTGCTTCCGGGCCAATCACCTGGGCCTCTTCCGGACCAATCACAAGCTCAGAGTGTTACGCTGGCCAGCGTGCCAGAATGTGCTCGTAACTCGCTAGCGCTCGCCAGGGCAGTGAAATGGGCTACAATAATCGTAGAACGAATTTCTTTCTTTTATAGAGTTCATGTTGTCACAGACAGATCAGTGGTGGTCTTTATTCTTGTCTGTGACACTTGGAACTATTTTATATCATTCATAGAATATAAGATGCATTGTGTGAAGTTAAAGGAGAAAGAGCGAGGTAGGCAGCGAGGTGGTAATATGTGCGTGTGTATGGATGTGCTGCCTCCCTCGCTCGGAGGAGTTTCCCACGCTCCTGATTGGCCTGGCGAGTCACGCGACTTCTGCTCCTCATGACTTAGTCGTCTGTGATTGGAGGCCGCTGTCTCAGCTCGGTGCTGGGGGGGCTCCTTCCCTCGTGTCTCCTGCAGAGCTTGGCGTAGCGTGCTTGGTCCTACATGTCCTTTGCAATCTGTCCCCCATATAACCCTCTATACTACTATCTCTTTCTCTGAACTTCTTCTTTTTCATACTTCCATCTTTATTCAATTACTTATCCCTTCTGGTTCTGCATAAGACTTCCATAGTCGGCCAGTCGTATTACCAGCACCAGCTCTCACATTTATGTTTGCACTAGCGTTAGGGATTAGTAGAGTCATAGTCAAAAGGTAACCTAGTGTTGGGATGCTTCTAATTATTGAGCTGTTCTCTCTTATTATTTAATGCTAGACAGTGGAAGGTATCTTTGGTCATTGTCTGAGTTATGTATGTGGCAAGTCAGAGCCTGTACAACATCGACGAAGCTACCTAGCCTGTAACCCTTGTGCATATTTTCCTTTGCGAGTGTAGCAGTATACAAGTGAAGGGCTTTTGCCTACTCTCACCTGCATACTTGCTACCTCATTTTGTTGACCTTTGTGGAGCGCCAGGGTAAGACCAGATACTTGAGATTTGGACTAACCAAGAAAGCCTCCAAGTCACTTAACGTAACATAAGGGAAATCTGTTCAAGGGGAGACAGTAGGCTACGAGTATGCTTGCGCTCTGCCTAGTTTCCTAGTACCTTTGATGCCACTGCTAGACTTTATTTGTGAGAAAGACAGCATTGTGTTTATTAAATTTCATTGTGTATGCTTTAGGAATTATTCACGCTTTATTTTAGCCAAGGTTGATGCATAGTGCACAACCCAGTTTGGCTATTACGTTGGCTATGGAAGTACTGTTTCGGAGTGGTTATTATTAGTGCTGTCACAGAGTTGTTGCACTCCCTTGTTATATATATGTATCCTACTTATTGGTGTATTTAAGATACACGCTTTGGTGTCCTGGCCCTGCATTTATTTCTGTTCTGTATTAACGAGCATCTTAGAGCATCAGACGTTTTCAGAAGATTCTATACCTGATTGCTGTAGGACTAGACTTCCAGTGCTTTCATAGATAATTACAGAAGTTAGTGTTGAGTACAGACTCACACTAAAGTTAACGTAAGCATATACTCCTTTATTAAATCTTATTATAGTTTATTCAAGCATTGTTATTACTTAAGAGCATTTTATTAACGTAAAGTACTCCTTTTGTGAGTAGGCTTTGCCGTCATCGGCAAGCCTTTGTAGAAGTGCACTAAAACCCAGTTAATTGATACCCTGTTATCCAGGAGATTAACTCTGGATGGTTTAAGTGTTTTTGTTCACCGGCGTAATAGTTCGAGGGGTTGGAATTAGCGTACCGTTGTTGCAGATATAGCCTATCATCTAGTCCATTCTTAAGTGCCCTTGTTTATTTCGTAGTGCCGGTCGTAACAAATGGCGACCTTGCCTAGTATTTTATCTTAGTCGTCATAACAAATGGCGACCTTAGACCAGAATATAATTAACTGAATATTGCATTTTTTTTTTTGGAGAAATCTTATTGCCATTTGGGGTTGAATTTATTTCTCGCATTGTTGGCAGTAGACATTGTTTTGAGGATACATAGCACTTGTTGGAGTTATTGGTGACCTAGTATTGCACTCCAGAACATCTTCGAATATTTTTTGGTGAATAAAGCTACGCGAAAGTTTGGCTACTTTTGGTCTGGACTTGAGAATTTTTGTTGTTGACTTCATCATGTCACTGGACGGGTCTGAGTATAGTGAGGGCACAGTGCGAGAGGCAGCCGAGGAGATGGGGAAGGTGGAGTTGCTTAGCGGCGTTCGGGTGGTGAACAATGAGGAGGATGCTCGGAGATTTTTGGAGGAGCCTGTGTCAGCAGATCGTGTGTCGGGGCTAGACCGGTACGGACTGCAGTGTGTGGCCACGGTCTTAGGGTTTCCCGGTACTAGCGGTTTGTCGAGAGGTGAGCTGGTTACCTGTGTGCTCGGTGGGGTGCATGGGGCTTCGGGTGGAGCGGGAGCTGGGGCACTTTCGGCCCAGCCCCCATTCCACTCGACTTCTATCATGGCGCCCCCTCGGGCTCCGGAGCCGGGTACGTTCCCGCAGGCTGATGCCCGCTGGCGGCTGAGTATGCCTCTAGGTGATTCACGGGGTGGGTCCCCGGTAGTAGCACCCCCTCCTCAGGGTTTGTCTTCCGAGATGTTGTTTCAGCTCGAGCTCGCCAAGCTTCAGCAGCAGGAGCGACAGGCTAAGCATGAGGCTGAGCTCGAGCACCAAAAGCATGAGCATGAGCAGCGAAAACATGAGGCTGAGCGGCAGCAGCGAGAGGCTGAGCTCGAGAAGCGTGAGCGAGAGTCTGAGCGCAAGTTTGAGTCTGAAAGGTATCGTGCCGATGTTGACCTAGAGAAAACTCTTGTAGAGGTGACGAGGAATCGGGTCGCCCAGAGGGGGTCGAGCCCATGACCAGTCCCTGTCGCATCTACTTAAGTTGGTTCCAGTGTTTGATGAGTTAGGAGTTACAGAATTTTTTCTCCGGTTCGAGAAAAAGTGCCAGGAGCACCAATGGCCCGAGGAGAAGTGGGCAGCCCTCGTTTCTTAACGATTGACAGGGAAAGCACTCAAGGCGTACGATGCTTTGCCCCTAGATTCCTGTGTGAATTAAGAGTTGTTGAAAGAGGCTGTCCTAAGGGTGTATGAGCTACAGCCAGAGACCTATAGGCTAAAGTTTAGGGCGGTTCCAAAAAGAAAGGAGAGTACTTTACAGGAACACGCTAGAGAACTGTCAGATGCATTTGAAAATTGGTTAAGGTCGGAGAAGGCAACTACTTTTGATTCAGTAAAACAACTAGTGTTGCTGGAACAATTTTTTAAATGTACTGGCAGTGACTCGACTCTTAACCTTAAAGAAAAGCAACCGAAAACTCTACAAGAGGCGGCTGAGCTGGCTGACCTCAGGTTGTCACTGATTCGCGGGTGCGGGTCTGCACAGAGAGCTGAGGCAGGTAACTAGGAGCGTACCCCCCCCCCCCCCCCCGAATTAGTGACACAAACAATTATCCATTCAAGAGTACTGTTGCCAATTATGATCCCAAGTCGAAACCCTTCCCGTTAACCCTTAATTAGCGGCGAGCAACATAAGTCGAGTTAAATAAAGCTGGACTATGTGGCGGCGCTCGACATAGGTCGAGTGGCAATTTCAGCACGTAATGTGGCTGAGAGAGAGAGACAAGTGGTGGCAGGAGACTAGCGAGCGTATGACTGCTCCAGACCACCGCGGCGAACCTACTGACACAAATCTCAGCTCCCTCCTCCCTCTCTCACTCGCTACATACTCAATTATGTACCGAAAGTACCGAATTACCTGCTTTTTGCACTCGCGTTGCACGGTTATTGCAAGAAAACTATCCATCATACAAGGATCGTTATGGTGTCATTCGAAAGCTCTGTTTATGCCCTTTCAGGGATAGGTACTTGTTTTACGTTCTGGGTCTTATTTAGGCATGAAAATGATCACGTAAACAGCCCTATTTTGGCTAAAAACACCCCGCTGTGCGGTACATATAAATAAACCGCATAGGCCGCTCGTAAGGTGTTAAAGAAAGGCCAGGGCCCTTACCCATCTCAGGGGAAGTCCAAGAGTGAGGTGGAATGTTTCAAGTGTCATAAGAAGGGGCATATTGCGCGCTCATGTCCGAGTGCACCGCCTACAGCAGTGGTGTCACTAGTGAGCAACATTGGCGTGTCTTTGAGGTCTTCCGCGTTTGCCCGGGGTAAACAGTCTGTTGCGAAGTCATCGTCGGTGCAGAAACAGCAGGAGGGCTCGTCACCCGTCCGTGATATTTTTTGTGGTCATAGGGGGCACGGTACTGTGAGGTGGGCTGGTGTGAGGCATAGGCTTGAGTTGTTGCGTGATACGGGCGCTTCCCAAACACTTGTTAATAATTTCACTGGCAAGCCTGTTAACGTTGCTCGGGTTGTGGTGGTTCAAGGCATCAATGCTACGCGGTCTTACCCGCTGGTTAGAATGGAGCTTGAGGTAGATGGTGTGACACGGGAGTTGGATGTGGGTGTGGTGGAGAAATTGCCAGTTGAGGGGGTCGACCTCCTTCTCGGCAACGACTTTGCGGTGCCCACTTACGATGTTCCACCCTTAGTCGTTGCCGAGAGGGCGGCCGACACGAATAGGGAGGGGCAAGAGTGGCTGGAGAGGTGTCAGATGCCGCAGATGGCTTGTGCTGTCACCAGATCTCAGTCCACTCAGGTGTCACAGCCTAGTACCCAAGTCCTAGGCCAGCGGTCGGAAGGGTCGGAAGGAGAAAGTCAAGGCTGATCGGGTTGAGAGTTTGGATCCAGCGACACTCCTTGGCAACTCGGTACTTGCACCCATTATGAGGTCCGGAGTGGCCCCAGAACCTGTCCCCCCTAGCGACATGGTTGGGCGTGATAGCACTCCGCGACAGAAACGTTCCCAGGCGAAGCAGGCAAAGCTTGAGCAGCATAGTATTGGGGGTGGCCACAAGTTGCTTCAGGAGCAATTAGATAGGTTGGCACCCTCGGATATATGTCGGTTGCAAGCAGAAGATCCGGGGCTTGAGAGTTGTGGGAACGGGGCGATTGAACTCGACGAGGACGGGGATGCAAAGTCGGGAGATTTTTTTCATGTTGGGGGAATCCTGTACCGCCTTTTTTTGGATCCCAGACGGAGTTGGGATGGTGGGGCAAGAGTGGTTGACCAGTTGATGGTTCCTGAGAAGTGTCGTGATAGCCTGTTGTGGTTGGCGCATGATGTTCCATTGGCAGGTCACTTGGGTGTGAGAAAAACGTTGGCTTAGTTATCTAGGTTGTTCGTGTGGCCAGGTATTAAAGCTCAAGTTTCGGCATGGGTGGCGATGTGTGGTACCTGCCAGAAGGTGGGAAAGCCCGATCAGAGCATACCTAAGGCTCCGTTGCACCCAGTGCCTGCTATTGGTCCGCCCTTCAGCAAGGTTATCATCGACATGGTAGGCCCTCTGCCTCCCACTAGTGCTGGTAACAGGTTTTTGCTAACCCTCATGGATGTCTCAACTCACTACCCTGATGCATACCCTATGAAAAATGGCAAGTCTAAAACTGTTGTGCGAAATTTGTTATTGTATTGCTCGAGGTACGGGTACCCGCAGGAAATTCAGTCAGACCAAGGGTCGAATTTCATGTCCACACTCTTCAAACAGACCATGCAGCAGCATGGGATTCGTACGGTTGTCTCTTTAGCAGAGTCAAGGGGTGTTGGAAAGATGGCATTCCACTTTGAAAAGCATGTTGCGGTGCTACTGTTTGGAGAACGGCAAGGATTGGGACCTGGGGCTACCGTACGTTTTGTTTGCGGCAAGAGAGGTACCTGGGGAGAGCCTTGGGTTTAGCACCAACGAGCTAGTTTTCGGCCATCAGGTTAGAGGTCCTCTGAGTATGGTTAAAGAAATCTGGGAAGGGACTGTGAAGCCATGTTCTCTAATTAAGTATGTCCTCGAGAGTAGAGACAGGATGCTGAAGAGCCTGGAGTTGGCAGGGAGAAATTTGGTAGAAAATCAGGCCTTGATGAAAATCGATATGATACTAAGGCAAAGCTCCGGGAGTTTGTGGTTGGACAGGAGGTTTTGGTCTTATTGCCCTTAGTAGGCCATCCCCTGTCGGCTAAGTTTGTCGGTCCTTACAAGATCGTGCGCAAGTTGTCTGACCTAGATTACCTTGTGGCTACTCCGGATAGGCGGAAGAAAAATCAGCTCTGTCATGTGAACCTGCTAAAAGAGTTCGTGAGGCGCCCACCTGAGCAGCTTACTGTCCCTGTGTTAGCTTGCAGCGGCCAAGGTGGAGAAGGAGGGGGGGCAGTGAGGCACAGGTGGAGGAGAGCTGGGATTGTCATGTCTCGGCGGATCAGTGGGCGGGGAACACGAACCAGGTGGCTGTTGAGGCGCTAGAGCACCTGCCTGAGCAACAGCGTGCATATATCCATCACCTATTTTGTTCATACCCCACTGTGTTTGCCGAGCACCCAGGCCTCACAACTCATACGGTGCATGATGTGGACGTTGGAGACTACCCCCCCTTTAAATCAGTGCCTTATCGTGTACCTCCCATTAAACTTCCGGCTCTCCGAGCGGAGTTAGGCTACATGTTGGAGAGAGGACTGATAGAAAAAGGGGCGGTTAGGTGGACATTTCCCCGTCACTCTGCAGCCCAAACCAGATGGCAAGGTCAGGTTTTGCATTGACTTCAGGTATTTGAACGGTTTAACTACCACCAATGCCTACCCTCTTCCCCGCGTAGATGACAGTGTTGATAAGATCGGGTGTGAACGTTACCTCACCAAGGTGGATCTTGTCAAGGGTTACTGGCAGGTGCCGTTGTTTGAGCGGGCGAAGCAGGTGTGCGGGTTTGTGGTGGATGGGAATACTTACCGTTGCAACGTTATGCCTTATGGCCTGAAGAATGCACCTGCAACTTTCCAATGCCTGATGAACGAGTTAGTGGCAGAGATCCCTAACTGCACCGTTTATCTTGATGATGTGATTATTTACGACGATGACTTTGAGAGCCATTGCGAGCACATCGGGGCACTGTTCAGGAAGCTAAGTGAGGCTCATTTGGTGGTCAATCTGGGCAAATGTGACTTTGTTCGGGCAACTGTGCAGTATCTGTGGTTTGTGGTAATGTTAGGCCAGGTGTGCCCCCCCCCTTACCAAGATACAGGCTATTAACCAGTTCCCCAGGCCGACCACCAAAAGACAGATCATGAGGTTCTTGGGCATGATCGGGTATTACCGCAGATTCATCCGAGGATACTCCTCGGTATTGGCTCCTCTGACGGACTTATTGGCAAAGACAAAAAAGTTTGGGTGGGCACCTGAGTGTGAGAAGGCTTTTTCACTGGTGAAGCATCTGTTGTGCACTCACCCCATGCTCAGGGCCCCCGACTTTTCAAGACCTTTTCAGCTAGCGACAGATGCTAGCGGCGTAGGGGCTGGTGCCGTCTTGTTACAGACAGATACGGAAGGTGTGGAACACCCAGTAAGCTTCTTTTCGAAAAATTTCAACTCAGCACAAAAGAACTATTCAGTAGTAGAGAAGGAGCTTCTGGCTATTGTGTTGGCGCTCAGGCACTTTGAGGTGTATGTTCCCGCTTTTGGCCCAGTCGTGGTGATTTATACTGACCACCACCCTTTGAAGTTTTTGAATCAGTTCCACAACCGGAATATGAGGCTAACTAGATGATATTTAATGTTGCAGGAGTAGAATCTGGACATTCGCCATATTGCCGGTTGTGACAATGTGATAGCTGACTGTTTGTCCAGGGTGGAGGACCCAGGGTAGATCACCACAGGTGTGTTTGGTGGAGTGGAAACAAATTAGGCTTGCCCCTGTAGTGCAATGCCGCCAAAAACACTATTAAAAATTAAAAAAACTCACATGAAAACTCTTTCTTTTTGATAGTATATAAGTGCAGTATATCACAGCAAGCATCTAAGACACTCTGAGTTGTTGTCATAGTAGGCTAGGCTTGGTGAGGCTTGCTCGTTGAGCGTGATATAATAATTATCATGCTATTATTTTGGGGAAGTGTTGTGCAGATTTTGTTTTTTTATAATGCAGTGTTTTATGTTTGTGATCGTGCTTTGTTTTCACAACTTGGGAGAGTAGCTGGGTGATGCGGGGTTGATGGGCATTCTGTCTGGTCAGATGTGAAGTTCACGTGAGGCTGAAACGTCCCACATCTTGGGCGGGGTGTTACGCTGGCCAGCTTGCCAGAATGCGCTCGTAACTCGCTAGCGCTCGCCAGGGCAGTGAAATGGGCTACAATAATCGTAGAACGATGTTCTTTCTTTTATAGAGTTCATGTTGTCACAGACAGATCAGTGGTGGTCTTTATTCTTGTCTGTGACACTTGGAACTATTTTATATCATTCATAGAATATAAGATGCATTGTGTGAAGTTAAAGGAGAAAGAGCGAGGTAGGCAGCGAGGTGGTAATATGTGCGTGTGTATGTATGTGCTGCCTCCCTCGCTCGGAGTTTCCCACGCTCCTGATTGGCCTGGCGAGTCACGTGACTTCTGCTCCTCATGACGTAGTTGTCTGTGATTGGAGGCCGCTGTCTCAGCTCGGTGCTGGGGGGGCTCCTTCCCTCGTGTCTCCTGCAGAGCTTGGCGTAGCGTGCTTGGTCCTACATGTCCTTTGCAATCTGTCTCCCATATAACCCTCTATACTACTATCTCTCTCTCTGAACTTCTTCTTATTCATACTTCCATCTTTATTCAATTACTTATCCCTTCTGGTTCTGCATACGACTTCCATAGTCGGCCAGTCGTATTACCAGCACCAGCTCTCACATTTATGTTTGCACTAGCATTAGGGATTAGTAGTCATAGTAAAAAAGGTAGCCTAGTGTTGGGATGCTTCTAATTATTGAGCTGTTCTCTTATTATTTAATGCTAGACAGTGGAAGGTATCTTTGGTCGTTGTCTGACTTATGTATGTGGCAAATCAGAGCCTTTACAACATCGACGAAGCTAGCTAGCCTGTAACCCTTGTGCATATTTTCCTTTGCGAGTGTAGCAGTATACAAGTGAAGGGCTTTTGCCTACTCTCACCTGCATACTTGCTACCTCATTGTGTTGACCTTTGTGGAGCGCCAGGGTAAGACCAGATACTTGAGTTCTGGACTTACCAAGAGAGCCTCCAAGTCACTTAACGTAACATAAGGGAAATCTGTTCAAGGGGAGACAGTAGGCTACGAGCATGCTTGCGCTCTGCCTAGTTTCCTAGTACCTTTGATGCCACTGCTAAACTTTATTAGTGAGAAAGACAGCATTGTGTTTATTAAATTTCATTGTGTATGCTTTAGGAATTATTCACGCTTTATTTTAGCCAAGGTTGATGCATAGTGCACAACCCAGTTTGGCTATTACGTTGGCTACGGAAGTACTGTTTCTGAGTGGTTATTATTAGTGCTGTCACAGAGTTGTTGCACTCCCTTGTTATATAATATATAACAAGGGAGTGCAACAACTATGTATATGTATTATATGTATCCTACTTATGGGTGTATTTAAGATACACGCTTTAGTGTCCTGCCCCTGCATTTATTTCTGTTCTGTATTAACGAGCATCTTAGAGCATCAGACGTTTTCAGAAGATTCTATACCTGATTGCTGTAGGACTAGACTTCCAGTGCTTTCATAGAACATTGTAGAGTTTAGTGTAGAGTACAGACTCACACTAAAGTTAACGTAAGCATATACTCCTTTATTAAATCTTATTATAGTTTATTCAAGCATTGTTATTACTTAAGAGCATTTTATTAACGTAAAGTACTCCTTTTGTGAGTAGGCTTTGCCGTCATCGGCAAGCCTTTGTAGAAGTGCACTAAAACCCAGTTAATTGATACCCCGTTATCCAGGAGATTAACTCTGGAGTGTTTAAGTGTTTTTGTTCACCGGCGCAATAGTTCGAGGGTTTGGAATTAGCGTACCGTTGTTGCAGTTATAGCCTATCATCTAGTCCATTATTAAGTGCCCTTGTTTATTTCTTAGTGCCGGTCGTAACAAGAGATACAGAATAGAGGCGTATCCAACCCAAGGACCCGATTTGAACTGCAACAAAGAAGAGTTTATGCAAATTCCTCCTCAACATCCGATGTTTTACTACGACCGATGGGATCAGAATAACCCTCTCTAAAGTGCGGAAGGCCAAGAATGTCAACAATAACAGATCAACAGAGAATAAAGAAAGTTTTGCATACACCAGTGATAATAGAGAAAAGTCCGAATTAATGCAAAACAATTATCATGCAACCATGCAAGATTTCTAAAATATGAGTTTAATTTTAAGAACTAAAGAATATCATTCCCCATGTATCGCTATATGTATTGTATTTTTAAGGCCATTATTAACTTCACCATAATTCGAAAACCAGAATCCAAATGCCCCTAATATTCCGAAACCAATTAACCCTGATCCAATTTAAAAACTGAATATCCTCTCACTGAAATTTAGGATTGTTAGGCAAACATTGTCGAACCTGTCTATAAGCCAACGGCAAACTAGAATGAGGATCCAATGTCAGAGTCTCTATTGTTAGGGTTAAGCCAATCGTCCCTATATTCAGCGACCTCGTAACACTAGAAGTGCCCGTTCTAGTAAGTGTAGAGTACCTAGAAGTGTCTACTCTAGTAAGGTGTAGGTGAACTAGAAGTGAAAATTCTAGTTGGTTAAGAGAGGCTCTAGAAGTGAAAAGTTCTAAATTAGTAGCTAAGCACTAGAAGTGAAAGTTCTAGATGCATATAAAATAATAGAAGTGATTGTTCTAGTTCTGTGTAAAAACGCCAGTTCTATGTGTTCTTGAGTTTTGGAATTGTTGTGAAGGTTATATAAGATATGTAAATTATAAGATAAGTAAATTAGATAAGTCAATTATCGAGACTCCTTTTGGTCTTTCATTTCATTAACTTATACCTCATATTTGTGAAAACCTTATATACGTCTTTATCGTGATAAATATATATATATATATATATATATAATACTCTGGATAAAACACCTTTATATTCCATATAATATTATGTATATACAGTATATAGGTTCGACCTAAGATATATATAAAACGACAGGCATAAACCTTTTATGAACCCTTATAGATTTTTTTTTTTTTTTTTTTAAGAGACAATGAATGGAGGAAGGAAAAACACAGATAAAACAAAAAGGTCCATGTGCCAAAAGGCATCCTCCATTCATAAAAAATTTGTAACAACTGGATTTAAACATTTGTAGATTGTAAGTTTGTGGAAAGCAATTCGAGGGAAGTGAATTCCAAAGAGTAGTAGCTCTGGGGATAAATGAATTCTGATAAGCAGAAGTTCTGCATTGTGGAGGAGAAAGTGTAAATTCATGGGCTCTCTCAGCTGCCCTAGTTCTATGGGGAAAGATGTGGAGAGGCGGCACAATTGAAGCAAGTTCCTCGGAACAATTGCTGTGAAAATATCTGTAGAATAATGCAAGGGATGCAACGTTTCTTCGTATGGATAATGTAGGAAGGTCCTGTGTGATAGCAGGGTTATTTATTAATCTAATAGCTTTATTTTGAATTTTGTCCAACTGCCTCAATGCAACCACTCCACTTCCACCCCACAGAGGTGAACAGTAATCCATCTGAGAACGCACATGACTTTTATATATTACGGCCAACTGCTCGTCAGTGAAGAATTCTCGAACTCTGTACAGGAGTCCCAGTTTTTTAGAGGCATTCTTAGCAATGCGTCTAACATAATGTGTCCAGCTCAAGTTAGTAGTTAATGTTACACCGAGAATGTCAATACTAGGGGAAGTGGGAATATTTACATCATTAAAAAATATATGGGAGTCGGTGAGATTCTGTCGGTTAGAAAATTGAATGTACTTGGTTTTCTGTGCATTAAAGGAAACTAGATTCTTTTGTCCCCATTCATTAATTATAGAAAGGTCCTGGTTCAGAGAAATTGCAGTGTTTATTTTTGAATTTATAAGATCGGGTTGGGTGAAAGAATTGGTAAATGTGAAGGAACTGTGGAGTGTTGAGTCATCTGCGTAGGAATGTATTGGATTATGAGTGGTAGATATGAGATCATTGATATGAATGAGGAACAGAGTTGGGGCAAAACTTATCCCTGGGGAACACCAGCATTTATTGAGTGAAATTGAGAATAAAGGCCATCTACCATTACACATATTTTTCTGTTATGAAGATAAGAAGAAATTAGTGGAACTAATGATGCAAGGCCGTAGTGTGACATCTTCGACAATAAGGATTGATGCCAGACTCTATCAAATGCCTATATATCCAGTGCTATTGTATGTGTTTCACCATGTTGGTCTGTAGCTTGGTTGATTTGATGCGTAAGAAGGCAAAGAATGTCTGCAGTTGATCGACATCGTCTAAAACCATATTACCTATCTCTGATTAATTTATTATTCTCAAGATGCTTAATTATGTGATTATATAATATAATTTCAAAGACTTTACCAAGAGTGGACGTTATAGCTATTGGTCTGTAGTTTGATGGATCTGAAGAGGCACCTTTTTTAGGAACTGGATGGATGTTTGCTTCTTTCCAGGGTACTGGGAAGCATGAGGTATGAGTACACAGATGGAACAAATTTGCCAATACAGGAGCGAGCACCAAGGAGCAATTCTTAAGTACTATTGGAGGAATTTCATCTGGACCAGGAGCCTTATCTACTGAGAGATTCTGCAAAATAGTTTTGACATGTCTGGTGTGGAACTTAAGTGAGGGAATTTCAGGCTAATTAAAATTAAGTACAGGGACATCTTGATTTATTTCATCTAAGGTAGAGTTGGTGGAGAAAATATCCGCAAGAAGGTTAGCTTTACTTCGTGGGTCACTTACAAGATTGCCAGTCGGAGATTTTAATGGTGGAATGGATGAAGCAGTAGTGAAATTGGATTTGAATGAGTTAAGAGTAGACCAAAATATTTTGTTATCATTTGGATTATTTAGAAGTTTATTTGCCTGCTTGTGGAGAAAGTTTTATTTAGTTAGGTTTAATACAGTTTTGGCATGATTTCTGATGTTTCTAAAGTAATTAAAGGCTTCATGTGTTTTTTATCTTGTGTATTTGATCTTGTAGATCTTATTCATGTGTGTATTATCAGTGTGTATATACTGTAAGTGAGTAGTGAAGTGTTCAAAGAGAGCGTAATTCTTGTATCTGTCTCCTAATTATTATAATTCTAAGTTGCGGACATCTCTAGGTCCATTCAAGATATAATTACAAATAATCAAGATTCATTCCCCTTGTTAATTATTAGATCAGTACGTTCGAGTGCCTTATTAATTTATTCTGAATAATTTATTTTATATTTAAACTTGTGAATAATTCGGTCCACCACGTTATACGGTGAATAATATTCGAACTTATATTTGGGAATTTCTATTATACCCAATTGTGTTCATAGCCTATACTTCTGGCTGCTTTTCGATTCACTACTTGTTCTGTGATATCATTTTATATTATATAAATTCATTTCACCCACTTTGTGGTGTTTCTATTTTATTTTCCAGTGCGTTGATTATTTATTTAGACGCGCTGTGTTCAAAACCTATTAGGTTACATTTTATTCACTACACGTTTTATGAAATTTAAATTCCTTAGTATTGTTCATTAAGTCACATTTACTGACTTAAATTATTTTTCCTAAACCCGGTGTATAATTATTCATCCTTTTGTCTTGATTATATATCTGTAAATTAAATTGTAAATCTCTCTACGACTATCGTAAAATGTAAAATGCGTATTTATTCATCCTAGACTAAATATTCCATATTAAGATTTTCAAGTATACGTCGCAGTAACTTTAGTCTAGACCCAACCGCGGTTACTTTGACCCTAGTCCTACCTGGTCACTTGACCCTAAGCCACCAGCCACCTCTACCTCACCTGTTTGTCTCCGCGGTATCAGTTTCCCATATTTACGCTACGTGATTCCTCTCTTTGCATACTTAGCTATATTTGAGATATTGTCATCATTCTTTTATGTATTACTTTATATGTTGATTCTGATACTTTGTTAGTGACGCCATTATTCATAAATAAGTAAAACATTTTTAACTTATTCCCAGTCACCTACTATAGCCATTGGTCTTACGCTCTATAGCTAAGTACCTAATGTGACCCACCTTGTATCTAGCTATTAACCCTTAACTGGCGGCACGCAACATATGTCGAGTGAAATAAATTTGGACTATGTGGCGGTGCACGACAGCTGTCGACCGCCATTTTCAGCACGTAATGTTGCTGAGAGAGAGAGCTGAGCAGTGGGACGAGCGTAGTAACCTTATGACCGCTCCCCACGACCACCGTGGACCTACTGAACTGTATCCCACCCTTCTCCCCCCTTTCTCACTCGCTACACAGGGAATTATGTAAGGAAATTACCCTTTTTTACGGTTTTTGCACTCGTGTTGCACGATCATTGCAAGAGAACCAGTGGTCGTACAAGGATGGTTCGGGTGTCATTGGAAAGCTCTGTTTACGCCCTTTCAGAGATAGATATTTGTTTTATGCTCTGGGCCTTATTTAGGCATGAAAATGAGCACGGAAACAACCCTATTAACGGTAAAAAAAAAAACGCTGTGCGGTATGGTCAAATAGACCGCCTAGCCCGCCAATAAGGTGTTAAGAAATAAACTTGTGAACCATATCGTGTGTATTTATTGTCTTTGGGTGTGATTTGAGTGATCTAGTAATATTTATATCAATGCTAGCGATGTTCCTGTTGGGCAGGATTATGTTCTAAGTTACCCAAATAAGGAACTTATGAGAACAGAGTATCAAGCGAGTTGGATTACAACCACTCATAACACTGGAGGCAGCGGTGTCTCTATACGGCATAACAGCATTTGATTTCTAGATTTTTTTTATACACTCAATCAACCCCAATTACAATAATAATCATGGCTGGTAAATCGCTTGACATTATTTCTTTAAAGCAAGAGGATCATGATATTTATACGTATCTTGAAATTGTGAAACCTGTCCTGGATATTATATTCAAGGAAGATGAAAACGCAAAGATTCACACTGTAGTTATGATATTAGGGAAACATGCAGCTAGAGTATCAGGACATGTGCGTGACACTCCCCAGTTGACCTGGGCACAGTTTGAGAGTTACACAAGGGTAGCTATCAACCCATCCTTGGGTAAGACAATAGCGGACAAACATTTCCATAACGTTAAGTATTCAGGGAACCTCGACGACACGATCAGCCAATTAAATCAGCTGGCCGTGACAGCATTCCCTCAGGATACTGCGGCGCAACGGAAAGAGAGTGTATTTAGTGCCCTCTTAAGAATATTACCTGACCCTGTCTCTGATCATTTTGCCATATTAGAACCCAAGGGTTATGATGACGATATGCCAGTAATTAGGTGTATATTGGCTCTGAAGAAAACTAAAGAGAATGACAAGATCGCCGTCATAAGCCGAGCTACCACTCACCCTTCTGCAACCTCTTCAACTAGCCCTGAAGTGCCCCGTCCAAGTGACAAAATAGAGGAATGGGCCCGAGTCCGCCCCTCTGACTGGAAGCCATGCACTTCCCACTGTCCTTTGGTGTCACTTAAAAAATCATTTAATGAACACACCAAGCGTTGATTCAGGATGCCTACCCTGTAGGCTCAAATTCCATGGATCAAGCCCAGACTCGTGGCTACGATAAATGATGATAGGACTGCAGGCATCGAGGAAAACAATGAAGAGGCAAAAGCTGAAGAACCTTAGGTAGTACCAGACACTACAGATGCTCAGGACAACATGGATTTTTAATCCGCCCCTGTCCACAAATCGTCAAATTGGCGGGGGCTCGCAATGGGACAGACACAGAAAAACTTCCCATTTATAAACATCTCACATCTCACTGTTAATGGGGTGAAAGTTCGACTCCTAATAGATACGGGGGCTTCCCGTTCTCTTTTCTCTCCCTTTTTCCGATGACATAAAAATACTCTTGGCCCTCCTCAACCATCCACTATTGTTCTAATTGACGCTAATGATGGCCTCATTCCCAACTGTGGGGAAACTGTTCCACTTTATGAAAACATCCCCCTTCCTGACCATGGAACAAGTCCTTCCTTCATGATCTACAATCCTCAAGAGACCCAGTACGATGGATATTTGGGTCTCGATTTCTCACTTCCCTTCAAGCATCCATTGACTGCCATAGTAGAACCTTGAAATTTACTCCCCTTAACCCCTGTCTATCGGGGCCCGACTTAAGTCCTTATCGAAAAATCTGGACTATGTGGCGGGGCCCGACTTAAGTCTGTGTGCAATTTTGGCGCAATATTAGCTCTGAAAGAGAGCCGAGCGGTGGGAGGAGCGTAGGTTGCCTCATGACCGCTCGCCACGACCATCGTGGGCCCACTGACATGTACTCCACACTACTCCACCCTCTCTCACTCGCTACACACGTAATTATGTAAAGAAATGACCGTATTTTAGCGATTTTGCCCTTCGGTTGCACGATCGTTGCAAGACAACCAGTGATCGTAGAAGGATAGTTCTGGTGTCATTGGAAAGGTCAATTATCGCCCTTTCACGGATACATACTTGTATTACGCTCTGGCTCTTGTTTATGCATGAAAAAGAGCACGGAAACAACGCCATTTATAGTAATAAAAAAAAACGCTGGGCGGCACGGTCAAATATACCGCCCAGAACGGTCGTTGAGTGTTAAAAAAAAAAAATCTAACGTCACTCCAGCCATCCAATCCATAATCAAGATCAATCCTGAATTAAATTCTAGTCAGCTACGTTACCTGGTAACGTTATAATAACCCCGAACCTCCAAAGTCCTTTCGACAGAGATTGCCTGACCGCTCCAGCCATTACCCCTCCTCAATTAAATTGTATTCAAATTGCTAACATCTCTGATCAACCCATCACATTACCAAAAGGATTAGCCATTGGAGAGCTAGAAACGCATGCAGAAGAACTATCTTTGCCAAATGACACTGCACGTTCCCTTCTTTTTCCTCTCCCTGACATTCCTTCTCACTTAACCTCTCGACAACAAACTGACTTACGCGACTTGATGACGTCCTTTCAAGACATCTTCGCCACCTCCAACCGAGACGTCGGGAAAACCAACGTACTTCACCACTCCATTCATACTGTAGGATCTCCAATCAAACAACCTATCCGCAGAAAGAATCCAATACAACGGCAAGAGGAAGAATCACAAATAAAAGATATGTTAACTACCGGAGTAGTTAAACATTCCACTAGTCCGTGGTCCTCACCTGTAGTACTCGTAAGAAAAAAAGATGGATCTAAAAGATTTTGCATAGATTATCATCAACTAAATAATGTAACTATAAAGGATGCTACCCCACTGCCTCGCATCGACGATTCTCTAGACTCCCTACTCGGTGCAAAATGGTTTACCACCTTAGATCTAAAAGCCAGATATTGGCAGGTACCCTTACTTCCGGAACAATTAACAGAAAACGGCTTTTTCTACCAGCCAGGGAAGACTATATAAGTTCACAGTACTCCCTTTTGGCCTTTGCAATGGCCCTGCCACCTTTTCGAGACTCTTGGAATCTGTATTGCAAGGATTAACCTGGGAAACTTGTTTGGCTTACTTAGATGATAATTATCATTGTTTTTGGGAAAACATGGGCTGAACATATCCAAAAACCTTGCCAAGTATTCCAGAGAATTAGAGATGCCAAGTTGAAACTCAAACCTTCTATGTGCATTCTAGCCCAGAGAGAAGTTCAATTCCTAGGCAACATCGTCTCCGAAGAAGGAATTGCACCAGACGCACACAAATTGCAAGCTATCAGTACCATATCCCCCCCCCCCCTCTACCACCACCACCAATACCACCACCAATGTAAAAGGGGTCCAGCAATTTATTGGGTTAGCGTCATACTATCGTCGCTTTGTAAAAATGTTTGCCACCATTGCCAAACCTCTCTACGAGTTAACCAAGAAAGAGGAGCCATTCATATGGACAACCCAATGCATTCAATCTTTCAGCTCCCTGAAGAACCTATTAGTAGCATCTCCAGTTTTCTCTTTCCCCGATTATACCAAACCATACCGTCTCTACGCCGATGTTTCACAATTCGGTATTGGAGCAGTGCTGGGGCAAACCAGAGACGGACGCGAACACATTATCGCGTGTGCCAGCCGAACTCTAAATCCTGCCGAGATAAACTACCCTGTCACCAAGAGAGAATGTTTTGGACAAATTTGGGCCCTGCAACATTTCAAAGCCTACCTTGCAGGTGTCAAAGTCACCATCATTACAGATCATCACGCCCTCCAATGGCTCCACAAATCTGACACCAAGAACGCTTTAACTGTCAGATGGCGTGAACCTCTCGAAGAATTCGACTTCGAAATAGCCTACAGACCTGGAAAGTTGCATACGAATGCTGATGCCCTTTCCCGACTCCCTTAAGATTCAACAAGCAACGTAACCAACACCGAAAACGACAACCTACCCATCTTAGCTATTCATCAAGATTCTGCAGATCAAGATCAACAACACCTACTGCAACAATTTCAACGACAACAAAAGCCGGATGGGATACCTAGGCACCTTTTCTCACAGCTACAAAGAAGAGGAGATAATTATATACGCCAGATGGTAGAATCGTGACCACCCCCAATTCTGCCATACCAACGATGCAATCCTTATACTCTCACAACGGCATTCATTTGGCTCAAAGGAAATTAGCATCAACTTTCCAACAACTTTATTGGACCCCTTCTACCTACATCACCGCCAAGAAAATTACGGAAGCCTGTCATGCCTGTGCATTAGGAAAGGATAGTACCCGCACCTCAGGTCCTACAGGAAAAATTGTGGCCTCAAAGCAATGGCAATTACTAGCAGTCGACATCATGGGACCCATGGAAGGCATAAAAGGGTTTAAGTACATCATCACTTTCGTAGATACTTATTCAAAGTATGTAATTGCCTGTCCCGCGAAAGAACACACTACCTTTGCCGTAGCTGAAGCCATGATCCAACATGTGTTCCCTTATTTTGGCTTACCAGATCCACTCAGATAATGCACCTGAGTTCACAGGACAACGTCTGGACTCAAATTTCTCAGATGTGCCGGTTCAAAATTAGCCATTCCTCACCTTATTGGCCTCAAGGGAATTCGATCTGTGAAAGAAGCCATCGCACCATTGCCAACCAAATAAGGACTCTCCTACAACAAATGAACACCACCGACTGGCCCAGTCAAGTCAAGATAGTACAGTGGGGGATAAATACCTACCCCTGCCAAGATGGAGTGTCACCTTATGAACGAGTTTTGGGGATACCACCACTTCTCCTCCCTTTACGTCACCTGTCTGTCGTATATGAGCCCTCGTCTAACTTCGACCAATCTTTGGTACACCTAAACAAACGTTTACGACAACTACAATACCTACAGAACCTTCAACCCGATGAAACACCAAAAGTCAGTCCTCACCATGTCGGCGATCTTGTCATGGTTGCTCAACTTCCTGTGCTTTCCAAGCTCAAACCAAGGTACAAAGGGCCCTTCGAGATACTCACAGTCCCAAACTGTTACCAGGTCACTATTAACTATTACGGAGAGTCACGCACTTACAGAAATAGATATGTAAGTAGGTTTCAACCGATTGATGACAATATCACTATGGTAGCTAATCCTACTGATAATGACACATTGCCTGCAACTAATGACCAAAATTTAGGCTTCACAGATTCATAATCATCTCAACTCATTTCCCCTCCCTCTCCTCTTCCTCCCATATCAGCACCACCTGTCAAACCTGTAAAACCACCTGTGCAACCTAGAAGCGACACTGCCATCAACTATACTCCTCCTTCCCCCCTTCAATTTAATCCCTATCGTACCAGCCTCTCAAATACTCGCCCTCCTCCTTTCCGTACTTTCTCCGGTCCACCTCAACTTAACACTCAGACTAAACTTCTTCTACCTCAACATCATTCTCCACCTCTATCCACCAACTCATCTGAAATAGATATTTCTATGTCTTCTATGTCACCCACTACTCAACCGACCACTCCGGTAATATCTCACCTACCTTCCAGTATTGTCAAACAAACTACCCCTTAACCGCGTTTACCTTCCAAATTTCCTCAATCTATCACTCTGTCACCACAGCCATCCACCTCCACAAATAAACTCTCACAACACACTCATTCTTCCACTGCCTCACCTCATTCCTCTGTTTCTCCACATGCCAGACATATTCTAACTCCATCATTAAACATCACCCCCCCCCCCCCCCAGGATATCTGTCATCTCCTCCGCAATCCATAATCAAACCTTCGCAAAGTCAACATAAGAAATTGCCACATTCATCCTACTTGCCTCATTCCCTCTCCCATCCTACCTGCAGAAGATCTGGCCGACGAGTCACAAAAACAAAACTTTGGGCTTCTACGTTTGCCCCTACCAACAAGAAGCGAACGACACACAAATTGACCACACCTGTTACAAAGTCACCTATACAGGTGACCTCACAAAAGCCAACCACGCCCACTGTCCCTACCACACCTGTCACAGTCTCTACTTCACTTGTCACAAAGTCACCTATACAGGTGACCTCACAAAAGCCAATCACGCCCACTGTACCTACTCCACCTGTCGCACAGTTACCTACACAGGTGACCTCGTAAGAGATAACCTCACCTGTCACACCCACCATGCAGGCCACCACTTCACACCCTAAGTTACCTTGCCTGGTCGATGTACATACTCCACCTGTCACACAGTCACCTACGCAGGTGACCTTGCAGCAGATAACCGCACCTGTCACACCTACCATGCAGGCCACCACTTCACACTCTAAGTTACCTTGCCTGATCAGTGACCTCACCTCCAGCAAGCCCCTCTCCTCCGTACCAGAGGACAGTGCCCTCATCACTACCACCACTCCACCAGGCATTACCAACCCAGCAACCATACCGTCTACCACCTCCATTCCTGAACCAGCCACATCCAACATGAAGATAAATAGTCTAGTCATGTCCACCACCTATAAAGAATCCCCTATATCCTCCTCAGCCCAGCTAATTCAACTAGCTAACTCGTCACCCACAGAAATGCAGTTCACCATGAGTTATGACACCAGGGCACCCAACGACATTCCTACGACCGTTTGGTGCCATTTTCTACAGGGCCTAACACTGTGTGTCTTAACTACAACTCACAGGACCTACCAACTTCAAGTTCGGGGTCGAGATTTCTTTTTGGACGAAGGTGGTGTAATAACGGGTTCAAAAAGAGATTCAACGAAACCCTCACCAGGTCTACCCACATACCCAGAAGACACACGGTTTAAAAGGGACACAAGGACCCCAACCTATCTACCAACATTTCAGGAGGAAATTACCCAACCACAAGCCAAAATAGTCAGCCTCTGAGAGAATGGAAGATCGAAAAAGAAAAACAGGACACAAGCACAGACAGAAAAAGAAACTACATAGTCTATCATCACAAATCAACGTCCTCTATTGTATCAAGAAACAACAGTCTACCATATTAAAACAACACCCTCTACTGATACCCACGGGAACTACAAGGCCACTCATCAAGGATGACCTGATTACGGGCCAATCACCTGGGCCTCTTCCCGACCAATCACAAGGTCAGAGATACAGAATAGAGGGGTATCCAACCCAAGGACCCGATTTGAACTACAACAAAGAAGAGTTTATGCAAATTCCTCCTCAACATCCGATGTTTTACTACGACCGATGGGATCAGAATAACCCTTTCTAAAGTGCGGAAGGCCAAGGATGTCAACAATAACAGATCAACAGAGAATAAAGAAAGTTTTGCATACACCAGTGATAATAGAGAAAAGTCCGAATTAATGCAAAACAATTATCATGCAACCATGAAAGATTTCTAAAATATGAATTTAATTTAAGAACTAAAGAATATCATTCCCCATGTATCGCTATATGTATTGTATTTTTAAGGCCATTATTAACTTCACCATAATTCGAAAACCAGAATCCAAATGCCCTTAATATTCCGAAACCAATTAACCCTGATCCAATTTAAAAACTGAATATCCTCTCACTGAAATTTAGGATTGTTAGGCAAACATTGTCGAACCTGTCTATAAGCCAACGGCAAACTAGAATGAGGATCCAATGTCAGAGTCTCTATTGTTAGGGTTAAGCCAATCGTCCCTATATTCAGCGACCTCGTAACACTAGAAGTGCCCGTTCTAGTAAGTGTAGAGTACCTAGAAGTGTATATTCTAGTAAGGTGTAGGTGAACTAGAAGTGAAAATTCTAGTTGGTTAGGAGAGGCTCTAGAAGTGAAAAGTTCTAAATTAGTAGCTAAGCACTAGAAGTGAAAGTTCTAGATGCATATAAAGTAATAGAAGTGATTGTTCTAGTTCTGTGTAAAAACGCCAGTTCTATGTGTTCTTGAGTTTTGGAATTGTTGTGAAGGTTATAAAAGATATGTTAGTGTTCAAGTCAAAGTAAATTATCGAGACTCCTTTGGTCTCTCATTTCATTAACTTATACCTCATATTTGTGAAAACCTTATATACGTCTTTATCGTGATAAATATATATATATAATACTCTGGATAAAACACCTTTATATTCCATATAATATTATGTATATATATAGGTTCGACCTAAGATATATATAAAACGACAGGCATAAACCTTTTATGAACCCTTATAGATCTTATTCATGTGTGTATTATCAGTGTGTATATACTGTAAGTGAGTAGTGAAGTGTTCAAAGAGAGCGTAATTCTTGTATCTGTCTCCTAATTATTATAATTCTAAGTTGCGGACATCTCTAGGTCCATTCAAGATATAATTACAAATAATCAAGATTCATTCCCCTTGTTAATTATTAGATCAGTACGTTCGAGTACCTTATTAATTTATTCTGAATAATTTATTTTATATTTAAACTTGTGAATAATTCGGTCCACCACGTTATACGGTGAATAATATTGGAACTTATATTTGGGAATTTCTATTATACCCAATTGTGTTCATAGCCTATACTCTGGCTGCTTTTCGATTCACTACTTGTTCTGTGATATCATTTTATATTATATAAATTCATTTCACCCACTTTGTGGTGTTTCTATTTTATTTTCCAGTGCGTTGATTATAATTATTTATTTAGACCCGCTGTGTTCATAACCTTTTAGGTTACATTTTATTCACTACACGTTTTGTGAAATTGAAATTCCTTAACACTAGATTAGCGGGCTAGCGGTTTATTTATACCGCCCAGCGGGGTGTTTTTAGCCAAAATAGGGCTGTTTACGTGATCATTTTCATGCCTAAATAAGACCCAGAGCGTAAAACAAGTATCTATCCCTGAAAGGGCATAAACAGAGCTTTCCAATGACACCATAACGATCCTTTTATGATGGCTAGTTTTCTTGCAACAACCGCACAACGCGAGTGCAAAAAGCATGTAATTCGGCACTTTCCCCATACAGTTCTGTATATAGCGAGTGAGAGAGGGAGGGAGGAGGTGGGATTCGTGTCAGTAGGTTCGCCGCGGTGGTCTGGAGCAGTCATACGCTCGCTACTCTCCTGCCACCACTTGTCTCTCTCTCTCAGCAACATTACGTGCTGAAATTGCCACACGACCTATGTCGAGCGCCGCCAGATAGTCCAGATTTATTATACTCGACTTATGTTGCGTGCCGCTAATTAAGGGTTAAGTCACAATCATTTACTGACTTATATTATTTTTCCTCGACCCCATGTATAATTATTCACCCTTTTGTCTTCATTGTATATTTGTAAATTAAATTGCCATCTCTCTAGGACTAACGTAAAATGGTATATATTCATCCTAGACTAAATATTACATATTGTTAAGATTTCCAAGTATACGTCGCAGTAACTTTAATTTAGACCTGTCGCAGTAACTTTAATCTAGACCCAACCGTGGTTACTTTGACCCTAGTCCTACCTGGTCACGTGACCCTAAGCCACCATCCACGCTCTACCTCACCTGTTTGTCTCCGCGATATCAGTTTCCCATATTTACGCTACGTGATTCCTCTCTTTGCATACTTAGCTATATTTGAGATATTGTAATCATTCTTTTATGTATTACTTTATATGTTGATTCTGATAATTTGTTAGTGACGCCATTATTCATAAATAAGTAAAACATATTTAACTTATTCCCAGTCACCTACTATAGCCATTGGTCTTACGCTCTATAGCTAAGTACCTAATGTGACCCACCTTGTATCTAGCTATTAAGAAATAAACTTGTGAACCATATCGTGTGTATTTATTGTCTTTGGGTGTGATTTGAGTGATCTAGTAATATTTATATCAATGCTAGCTATGTTCCTGTCGGGCAGGATTATGTTCTAAGTTACCCAAATAAGGAACTTATGAGAACAGAGTATCAAGCGAGTTGGATTACAACCACTCATAACAAAATATATATACAAAAACATCCTAGGACTCTTGGCTGTCACACGGTAAAAATGTACCAAATATAGTTTTATTTACCCATTCAGTACCAGTGACATTCTTGTCATCATATTCTGGATACTATTAGAATATATTATTCAGCTTAGGAAGGATCTGTGGTAGCTCAAAGGATTAAATGTGATTGTCTATAGTCTTTTAATTGTTAGAAGTCATTGCTAAGCTGAATAAAATAGTCTAATAGTTCCCAGAATATAATGAAAAGGACATCACCGGTACTGATTAGGTTAACACTACAGTAATAAAAGATGAGTGAATACAAAGTATTGACTACTGTCACGATTTCCGTTCATCTGAATAACCGGATAAACTGTGTTTTACTATACAGTACTGTACAGTATTAGATTATGAACACCCAATGTACACCTATGGCAACTACGATGATAGAATGATGCTGCGACGATAACGACGGAGCAAGGACGTATCAGATGGTCCAACAATGGTGCCACGAAGGCACAAGGGTGGTGTACTGACGAAAAACGGCCACCGACCGTCGTGGCTATTTTTTTTTTTACTTTTCGTGCCGTGCTGGACCTATGGGGACGCGCTGCCGCGGCGCTGCCGCGGCGCTGGGACAGCGCTAGGGCGCCGCCACACCGCCCCGGGACGCCCCTACGACGCCCCCAATTAGCCCCATAATTGCTCCACATTTGCACAGTCGTGGGCCATCGGAACCATAATTGTGCATGTGGGAAGTACCTTTTAGATGTTTTACAGTAGAGAATAATAGCGGGGCGCACCACTATTGATGTGCCCACATATAGTAATGGGCACACTGTTTGGAGTTTCACTTGTATTTCCCATTCATTTTCTTTTTTTACGAGTGGCTTTTACCGTCACATTATGTTGCTTGCCTGAACAATATTATAATATTTACCTCTATAGGTGGGGAAGGCATGAAGTATGTCGGGGAAAGAGAAGGGTTGAAAAAACGCTATGAATATGAACGCCATGTGTATCCGACCAATTCACAGTTGAGAAAGCGTCTGTGGTTGGCTGAGAGGAATGACTATCATGACTTAATCGATACACGCACCAGTGATAACGTCCTCGAGAATCACGCGCACTCTGAGTAGCAGATGTAATTTGATAACCCTGGATCACCTACCGGGGTTAATATTGTTGAGGCTAACCACAATGTGAGGGTAAAAGCTATTTGTATCAAAGAAAATCAATGACAAATACTAGTGAAAACTCAAAATAATTCGCCCGTTACTATACAGTATGTGAGACATCAATAGTGGTGCGGCCACTACAATGAATCTTGTTTCTGAGACCTTGTGTAAGTATTAACTAGGTAAGTAATATAGATTGAGGGGGAGAGTTCCAGAGAGTGGTTGCATAGTGGGGTGTTATTGAAAACAAGTTGAGTAGTGTAAAGTAGTCATCAGCATATGAATAGGAATGGAGGGACAGTTGAGAAGATCACTATTGAAAATTAGAAATAGAACTGGAGATAGGACAGAGCCATGAGGAAAACCGGAGATGATAGGTTGAGGAAGTGACCGATGGCCATCCACAACCGTAGCTATAGAACAGCCTGAAACGAAATTTGAAATAAAACAGATATACTGTATATGGATAAAAACTAAAGGAGGGTAGTTTGGAAATAAGTTATTTGTGCCAAACTCTATCGAAGGATTTCTATGTGCCTAGTGTAATAGAAAAAGTCTCACCGATGTCCTGAAAGGAAGATTACCAAAGTGTTAGTAAGGCAAGAAAGGCTATCAACAGTGTAGCATCCCTAAGAAAACCATACTAGCGTTCTGAAAGAAGAATAAAAGAAGACAAAGGCTTGTATTTTGAATTAAAATAGATTTAAAGAACTTTAGAGAAGCAAGAAATGAGAGCAATTGGACGATATTTTGAGAGTTCGAAAGCAGTCACCCTTCTTTGCTACAGGTTGAAGGGAAGATGTTAGAGGAAAGACGTTAACCTAGGCAGGGAGTCAGCACGTGGAAGCACAGTTTATGAGTACAACAGGAGGTACACCATCTGGACTGTACATTATCTTAGTATTAACCTATTAAGCGTGAGCTATATGAAGTGAGCACCCTACCGCTAGGCGACGATATTAGGTTTCATTCTCGCCTAAAATCGTCATTTTACGATAAATATCGTTAATACTTATTCATATGCGCCTATTTTACGCTTAATATGAAGATATTAACGCCCTAAGAGCGGGGCCGTTTGTAACATCTACTACCTACCAAGCGGGCAGATTTACCCTAAACGAGCTTCATTCCATGCTCTTTTTCATGCATAAACAAGAGCCAGAGCGTAGTACAATTATGTATCCGTGAAAGGGCGATAATTGAGCTTTCCAATGACACCTGAACCATCCTTGTACGACCACGGATTGTCTTGCAACGATTGTGCAACACAAAGGGAAAATCCCTAAAATACAGTAAGTTCGTCAGTTGTTAACCTGTATTGCGGGACCAGGGATGTGGTGGGATGTGATGAAACCGTCAGTGGCGGGACAATGTCCATGCCGAACGGTCAGAGCCCACCCGCGCTCCTCCCAGCGCTCGGACTCTCTCTCAGAGCCGATTATGTGCTCAAAATTGCATTGGACGCAAGTCGGGCCCCGCTCTTTAGGCCTTGGTTCTCTAACCGACATAAGAAAAAGGGTTAACATGTAACAGCAATAAAACAAGTGGGAATAGTATTTGGGGGATGAAAAATGCAAATCATTGCCGACCGTCCAGCCATGAGGTGAGAGACGCTCGAGCCGTACACCCTCCTCTCTCGAAGCCTAGAGGCAGACTGAAGCTCTCTCTCACTCCCCAAGCACTGAATATGCGCAGGAACACACCTTGGAACCAGTTCAGAGACGGAGGAATAGCACCAGAATCATCCAACCTACCTACCCTAACCTAACTTGGTGTCCAAAGTGTGGGCTGCCTTTTCCATACAATCCTAACTAACCAAACTGGCATTTTTGGCTTTACAAAAGAGTACAAAGGAAATCAAGCTACAATAGGTCCAGCAACCCCCCAAGGTTGCTTGCCCTCCAAAACACTGATGGTCAAGTGTCCAAACAGTGATTTTGAGTGGACAAGGGCAAAATGGAAAGGGAAGACTGCCCTGGGACAAATGTTCGTGGCAGGATTAGATGTTAGAAGGGGGCAATTGTTATAAACAAAAATTTAAAACAAAAAATATTAATTTACAAATGCACTCAGTCGTGGATTTAAGGGAAGGTGTTTATCTAGGCGAAGTTTAAAAGAATCAACGGTGCTGCACTCTGACATCTCGGGGAAGCCCATTCCACAAGTTGACAATTCGATTGAAGAAGAAATTCTTAGACTCGTGCGAGTTAAAAGATTTACCAATAATTTTGCAACCGTTCCCTGTGTGTAATTTGATTGGTCAATAGTGAAATATTTATTACAGTTCATATTGTCGATGCCTTTGATTTTGAACACTTAAATTAAGTCGCCTCTTAACCCTTGTCTAGCGGGGGGTTTTGGGCTTATTTGGGCATATTCAAGCCCTCCTGAATGATAAATCAAGTATCTGCATGAAAAGAAATTTATTCAGCAAAAAACTAGGCGCTAAAAGCTTCAAAATGAGACCAGAACGAGCTACGTAGCACTCGTGGTTCTCATACAGTGGTACCAGTAACATGGGAGTTTAGCATATAGCGGTATATTTTTTCCAGCTATGCTCACTACTGGCTACACTGCCGGCCTCTCGAGAACACAGGGAGGGTGAGTCAGTGGGCGGCGGTAGGCCCTGGGAGTCGGACGTGTGGCCCGCTGCACTCCCGGCCATTTGCACTCTATTTTAACCCTTTAGAAGCCTTAATAATGCTCCTAACTTGCTGCAAATTAGCGCCCGGCTATAGCCGGGCCCCGCCAGTTAATGGTTAATCTGCGCTTAGACACTCCTCATAATTATGGTTTGTTCTTTAGGCAAGGTATCATTTTGGTAACTCTATGTTGAACTCGTTCTAGCTTGTCTATATCTTTCTGGTAGTAAGGGCACCTGGATTGAACGCAATGTTCCAGGAGAGGGCGAACTAAGGAATTGTAAAGAGTTAGGCTTACATCTTTGGATTTATACTCAAATGACCTGCCTATAAGGCAAATTATTTTGTTTGGCCTCTTAACAACTTATGAACATTACATTGTTGACTCGGTTTTAGGTTACTCGATATTGTTTTTCCCAAATCAGTTTCTCTGTCTACCCTCTTAAGCTGGATGCCATTTATTGATTAGTTTGCTTTCTCATTTCGGTTTCCGATATGGAGTACTTTACATTTATCCGCATTGAAACACATTTACCAAGTTTGAGCCCAATGTGACAACTTATATCTAGATTATGTTGCGACCACGCTGGTGTAGTGACTAGCGTCTCGGACTTCCACCCAGAAGGCCCGGGATCGCGCCCACGCTCGGCGCATTAAAGATTTTTCACAAGCACTGAGTCGTTACCATCCCTCATGAGCAAGGGGAGGGGTAGTAGTACAGGACCCCAATGGAAATACGCCTAATCGGCCTTATTGGGCTATCCTTAGCTGGCTTAGCATGCGCTAGCTTTAACACCTTACGAGCGGCCTATGCGGTTTATTTATGTGTACCGCCCAGCGGGGTGTTTTTAGCCAAAATAGGGCTGTTTACGTGATCATTTTCATGCCTAAATAAGACCCAGAACGTAAAACAAGTATCTATCCCTGAAAGGGCATAAACAGAGCTTTCGAATGACACCATAACGATCCTTGTATGATGGATAGTTTTCTTGCAATAACCGTGCAACGCGAGTGCAAAAAGCAGGTAATTCGGTACTTTCGGTACATAATTGAGTATGTAGCGAGTGAGAGAGGGAGGAGGGAGCTGAGATTTGTGTCAGTAGGTTCGCCGCGGTGGTCTGGAGCAGTCATACGCTCGCTAGTCTCCTGCCACCACTTGTCTCTCTCTCTCAGCCACATTACGTGCTGAAATTGCCACTCGAGTTATGTCGAGCGCCGCCACATAGTCCAGCTTTATTTAACTCGACTTATGTTGCTCGCCGCTAATTAAGGGTTAAGAACTATTATTATTATTATTATTATTATTATTATAAGTTGCATATCTTCAATATGTTAATTTCAGAGTACACTATTTGCAATTTTTGTATCGTCAGCAAACTTTGAGATTGTACAGGTGAGCCCCTCATCTATGTCGTTAATGTATAGTAGGGAGATAATTGGCCCCAGTACCTATCCCTGGGGTACCCCGCTACTTACATTGATCCATTTGGATGCTTTACCGTTTGCCTACTCTCTGCTTTCTATCACTGAGCCAATTATTTTCCATTTCAACACATCGTTTTGTATTCCATGCGCTTTTAGTTTTATCAATAAACGTTTGTGGGGAACTTTGTCAAAGGCCTTTTGAAAATCTAGGTATATAATATCTACATCACCAAATAGGTTGAGGATATCGTGGAAGAAGTCTAAGAGGTTTGTTAAGCAGGAGCGTTTATTACGAAAACCGTGTTGAGTATCTTTAAGTATGTTGTTTTCCACGAGTTTGTTTCTTACGAGTGTTTCTAGCATTTTACATACAATTGAGGTTAAGCTAATTGGACGATAGTTACTAGGTAAGGATTTGCTGCCATTTTTTAGTGTCGGTGTTACGTTGGCGAGCTTCCACTGAAAAATATCTGTGCCTGGTGGGGTTTCGAACCCAGGACAGTACGTATACCAGTACTGAATTCCCGAGCTACCACTACTACGCTCGGACTTTTACTATAACCAAACTTTATTTTCGTCGATATCAGGCGCGGTGATATCAGGCTTTTTAATGACACTGATAACAAAACCTCCATGTATATTATAATAAGAAAATGATGGAGAGTCCATACGTTCCCATTGTCCTTAACCCGGCAAGCGCGATAGGCCTCACGGAAGGCTTCCTATAGGGAACGCGATAGGCCTCACGGAAGCAGGACCATAAAAAAAGCCTTCCATAAAAAAAAAGGGCCTATCAAAACAAAGGAATTTGTCTCTAGGTGAGATAATTCCCCTCCAGTACTCATCCATGTAAATCTCACCCACCCCCCTCCCCTCCTTCCCCACCTTATTCCCCCCTCCCTCCCCTCCTCAATTATCACCTATTTTTCCTCTTATTATCATCATTTATCGGTTATTTTTCTCTCCCGCGATAATGTAGCACAAGTGGGTTGCATAAAAGATCGTTATGCAACACCCAGACACCGGCACACACCGCCCCGCTCGTCTCAGTTGACTCCCAGACAGCGAGAGGGGAGGGCTGCCTGTGTCTCTCTCTCGCCTGAGATTATGACCGGGTGGCCAATATCTTCGTTTTTCACCACCCAAATGCTTTTCCCACTTATTTTAGCACTCTTGAAGGTTCATATATACATCATATATGTAAAATAAAAGCATACCGAAAACAAATAATGGTTTATATTGTAAATATAACGAATTCTGTCAGAATCCAGGGCTAGAAATGCACAAATAACTACCCTAGCACCTAGGTCTATATCGCGCTTGTCAGGTTAATAAGTTGTGTATACTAACGCCACGAAAGGAATCCCCAGTGTAACACTCGGAAACCACACTCTTTAGCCCACCTGTGTCGGGTCAGAGATCTGTAGTGGATCCGGTCTGGACGGCAGCCCACTCTAATCACGAGGCTACACACGCACTAACACAGGTTTCAAACCAATACAGGCTCGACTCTTATCATGGTTAATTATCTGGCTGTTGTTACGCTCCACAATCATGTTTTGGCTGTATAAATGACTATGTAATTGTTTATTGTATGTTATTTCCTCCAATATATACATTAAGCTGGGACACAAAAGAATATCTAGGTAGATTTTTAGAAATAAATAATTGAATTAATCTGTTCCAAACCACCCAGTGAATGCACACGTTTTCGATGTGTGTGCGCGTCTGTGGGTGGGTATGAGTGTGTTTTTTTGTAATTTTGTGTGCATGTCTGAATCATCAGATGTCATCCGCAGTAGTTAAGATTAAATACATACGGTATTCTCTATTCTCGGAATAATATATACAGTATATCAGCCTGAGAGATTACAGGAAGAAGGTTCTATATTTTGAAGGCATTTTCATAACCAGGGACACTATTTCTTAATTATTTCACTATTTCGTGTAGCGCAGGTTTTGTTATGGGATTCAAACTAAAATTAGATATATGACTTAAACCTATGGGGTTATTCTTTCGTATCCCTACTTTATGTTTACATTGGAGGGAGTAAAATACAATAAACAATCGCATATTGTCATTTATGCAGCCAAAACATGGTTGTGGAGCAGGTCAGGTCAGGTGAAGGTATTGAGGGATAAGCCGCTACAACGGCACGGTGGTGACAGCAAGATAATTAAACATGACAGTCAAGCTTGTATAGGTTCAATTCATGTGTTCGTGCGTGTGTGGCCTTGTGATAATATGAGTGGGCTGCCGTCCAGACCGGATCCACTACAAATCTCCAGCCCGACGCAGGAGAGATAGTGTGGTTTCCGAGTATACCATCACATTTATCGAAACAAATTTACCATTATGATAGTTTTAGTAGTAGCACTTCATATCCATTCTCACACCTTACCTCTCCACTCTCCCTCTCAGCTCAAGCATTCCCAAAACGTCATTGACAATGTTAGAGCTCTTGAATTCACCAATGACCCACTACATGACACACTCCCGTACATAAAACGAACATTAAGGAAGGAGTCATCGTACAAAAACCTTCATCAAAGTAATCCGGCTGTGTCTAATGAAAACAAATGTCTTTCAATTACACTTTCTACACTCAGATACCCGAGGTTGTGATGGGATGCCCATTATTCCCAGTTCTTGCGGGTGGACACACATTGAAACTGGTCTTCTTCCCATTCTAAACTCAGTCCTTCTCTTTGGTTCCACTATGTTGACGACATTTTCGCCCTCTGGCCACATGATCCCTTCTTTCCTCGATCAACTCAATAACTTGGCTCCCTTTTCTCGCTTCACAGTTGAATGGAAAGCCAATCAGAAACATCCTTTCTTGTACACCGTCACTCATCGTGAGCCGGCCACTTTCTCCTTCTGTGTACTGCAAAGCTACACACAGTGGCATGTGCGTACAGTTGGCCACATAAGTTATGTTCCTCGTCGTGATTTTATGTAGAATAAATTTGTAAGAATGAATTGCGAGAGTAGATTCTTTTGATTATCAGTTGACTAATCAGATGAGTTAACCACTGCATAAGAAACTACACTCGGAATTCAACCATGTGTATTACATTTCTATGCATAAGATCACTGAGAGGAACATAACTTATGTGGCCAACTGTACATTCACATCTTTCCTACCATGCCTTTCATATTATCAGTTAGTGTTCTTTCTCCTCTTTTTCTCCATGCCTTCCGCATGTATGATCCCTTCTACCTTGATAAAGAAATATCCTTCTTCAAGACCTCTTTCACCTGCCTTGCCTCCCCTCCTCCCCCTGTCATAACACGGCTCTCTTCAGACCAAAACACTCATTACAGTCCCGTCCCCTTCCATACAACCCCTACAACATAATGCTTTCTTTACCTTTAATTCCTCAAACCCGACATCCAATTAGTTTTCAGACATACGAACAGTCAAAAGGAATCTAGTCCACACCTGCCCTCGTCAAAACAAACCCTCTACTGGCATTTACTCCATGCCCTACTTAGACTGCCCCACCTATTACATCGGCACAACCGGACGCACCCTGGATGAATGGAGAGAAGAACATCAAAGATAATTGCGAAAAGGGGATTACTTCCAACGCCCTATTCTGCCGTTTAAGAGACAAAAATAACCGGATTGACTGATACTCCTCATGTATAATCTTGTCACAAACCTAATTCATAGGAAGACTGCTCAAATCGGCAGAAATTACCTCCATTCAAACATTCAATATATAGGCAGGAGACCTCAACACTGACCTCATGTTAGCCTCCTTCATTCATAGTTTTCTCCATTACTCCCACTCTCCCGACTAGCCCAGCACACACACACACAGACCACATACTAACACTCATCACTGACGTCCATTGACCATCTCCTTTGCCATTGCTAATTTGTTCCCCTCTCTCTACCAATGTATCACTCCGCCATTAACCCTGTCACATTGTCCTGTTTACGCTATGACATTCTTGCACTATTATTATTGTCATTACTATCTCTATTACCGTGTGTTGTTTTTTTTTGTTTTTTTTCATTGCCTTCATATTTTCATTTTTTCCCACAATCAGTGTATTTACACAGTGTCCTGTATGGATGGGTGGATGTATAGATATATAATGCTTTAGATCAAGGCTCAGAAGTCAGATGGGTTTAACTTTATATGCTGTGCAGATTTTGATAGTTAACTATGACAGCCCACTTCAACTATCACAAGGCCGCACACGTGCGAACACACAGTTTCGAACCAATAGATGCTTCACTCAGTCTGCCATGTAAAATTATTGTGCTGTTGTTATGCTACGATACGATTCATACTACAGAATCTGATATAAAATGACAAACATGCCATTGTTTGTTATTCCCTCCTGTATATACATTAAACACCGATAGCTATTAAATACGGATGTTGACGACGGAAACGGATGTTGACGATGAAGGATAAGACAGTGGTCGAACGAAAGTCATTGATTGATTATGTATGTGTGGATGAACGAATGAAGAAATCTGTGATGGATGCTAGGGTGTATAGGGGTATTGGGGGAGGGTTCTGTCTGATCATTATGTAGTGGTAGCTAAGGTTAGGATACAAAAGAAGTGGGTGAGGAGAGTTGGAGGGAGGCGAGAGGAGGGTGGAATGGTGAGGAGGGTGGAGAGGTTGCAGGAGGAGGAAGTCAGGGAGGAGTACAGGAGAGCAGTGGAAAGACGACTAGGGGGGTTCGACCTGGAAGTTATGGAGGAAGTGGAGGAGATGAGCAAGGTGTTTAAGGATGAGATCTGTGCAGCATGTGAGGAGGTGTGTGGAGTGAGGAGAAGAGGGAGGGGAGTGAAAGGTACAGCATGGTGGACAGAAGAGGTAAGAATAGCTGTGGAAGAAAAGAAGAAAGCATATAGAGAGTGGTTGGGTAGTAGAGGGTATGAAGATTTCGAGAGACAGAAACGAGCGAGGTACGTGGAGAGTAAGAGGGTGGTGAAGAGAGTAGTGAAGGAAAGTAAGAGAAGAGTAGATGACGAATTTGGAAGGAATCTAAGTGTAAAATGGAGGGAGAGTAAGAAACTGTTCTGGAAAGAAGTCAAGAAAGTTAGGGAAGGTAGCAAGGGAAACAGTAAGGGTGTGAAAGATAAGAATGGGAGAATGCTAGACGAGAAGCAAGAGAGAGTCGAAAGATGGAGGGAGTACTTCAATGAGTTGCTAAATGTAAGGAATGAAGAGCCAGCAAACATTGCTGGATATGGTATGGGAGGGAGAAGAAGAGAAGTAGTGGAGGAGGAGGTGGGGATCAGGAGGTCAGAAGTGTGGGAAGCCATGAAAAGAGTGAAGTTGGGGAAAGCACCAGGAACAGATGGAATGTGTGGGGAAATGTTGAGGTATGGTGGTGAGATAGTGATAGAATGGGTATGGAAAATGTGCAAACTAGCATGGGAGAAGGGGAGTGCACCCGATGACTGGAAGACTGGCATAATAGTCCCCCTATAGAAGGGCAAAGGGGAAAGAGGAGTGTGTGGTAACCACCGAGGAATATGTCTTTTAAGCGTAGTAGGGAAGGTATACAGTAGGATAGTGATTGAGAGAGTGAGAGTGAGAACGGAGAAATGGATAGGCGACGAGCAGGGAGGTTTTAGGAAGGGAAGAGGATGTGTAGATCAGATTTTTACCCTGAATTGTGTTGTGGAGAAATATCTGGAGAAGAAACAAAAGGTGTATGTTGCCTTTATGGACTTGGAGAAGGCCTATGACAGAGTGGATAGAGAAGGTTTGTGGAAAGTACTTAGAATATACAGAGTAGAGGGCAAGTTGCCGAAAGCAGTGGAGAGCATGTATGAGGGTGCAAAGGCGGCAGTTTGTGTGGAGAGTGAGCAGAGCGAGTTCTTTGACCTGAATGTTGGTTTGAAACAGGGGTGTGTGATGTCCCCATGGTTGTTTACTGTATATATGGATGGAGTCATGAAAGAAATACTATCAAGAGCAGTGGATGTTGGTGTATCGCTGAAAAGGGAGGGAATTGAGTGGAAGCTACCTATACTGCTGTTTACGGATGATACAGTTCTGATGAGTGATAATGAATGGGAGTTGCAGGGTCTGGTAAATGAGTTTGGAACAGTGTGCAAAAAACGGAATTTGAAGGTAAATGCGGGGAAGAGCAAGGTTATGGTCTTCGAAAGGGGTGAAGTCACAGAGTGTGAGGTGAGCTGAACGGTCAAGCTATGGAGATCGTCAACTCTTTTAAGTATCTGGGCAGTGTGTTGAGTAAAGATGGGACTATGGAAGAAGAAGTGCGGGAGAGGGTACAACAGGGGAAGAGGGTTGTAGGAACGCTAAAAGCAGTAACAAGAAATAGGGTGGTCCGTATGGAAGTGAAGAAGTCCTTGCATGGCAGTGTGGTAATCCCGACACTGACTTACGGAAGCGAAGCATGGACGTTGGTTGAGAGACTCAGACCAAGAGTGAGAGCAGTGGAAATGAATTACTTAAGGAGTGCGTGCGGAGTTACATGGAGGGATAGACAGACTAATAAGGAAGTAAGAAGGAGGTGTGGTGTGGAGGTAGATGTGCTGGAAAGTGTGAAAAGGAACAACTTGAGATGGTTCGGCCATATGGAACGTATGGAAAGCGAGAAAATTACTAAGAGGGTGTACGAGAGCAAGGTGGAGGGACAGAGAGGGAGAGGTAGACCGAATGAGAGGTGGAAGGATGGAGTGAGGAAGTACATGAACGAAGGCGGTGCTGGTTGGGGGGAGGGGCGTCGACTGACTGGGGACAGAGGTGCATGGGGGTGGTTCGTTCGTGGCCACCCCTTCGTGGATCACGGCGTCAGGCAATAGATAGATAGATAGCTATTAAATAATTAAGAATGTAAAGAAACTCTACCAAACCGCAGTGAATGGACAGGCTTTCGTTGTGTGTGTGTGTGAGAGAGATTCATCAGACGTCATCCATAGTAGTTACTATTAAATACATTCCGGTACTCCCATATAATTCATAAATTTTATGTCATGCTATTAATCTTGTTGCACTATGTGAACATTGCAATATATCAGATACTATAATACTAACATCGAAAAGGTATCTATAGACATTGTTAAACGTAATATCACAATGCGATGCTTATATAGCCTTTACCCTTTAGAGTGTTATATACATGTTTTACTAAATTATTACTGAATATTATAAACCTATCATCGTCCGAAGCTGAATTTTGTGTGGTATTACATAATAACCCCCATATATCACTACTGATAACTCATTGCCGTTTCACACCTGAATTTCATAACCAGATGATATGTAATATTACATTGCATAGTTCGTTGTGTTGTATGTCATGAAGCAGACACTTCTGTTTTCTTTGTGTGTCACCTACTGTAGAACATTGTCTATTACAACACACAGCGGTTCACTTACACGCACTCGACTAATCGTAACTAGCAATTCACGTCATAATTGCCATCGTTACTTACACAACAACAGTTTATTACACCAGCCCAGACCAGATGGCTGGAATAAAGTAGGAAAGAAGAGTAATTGTACAGAGGAAGAACAAGCTGAGAAGTGAGACGTACAGTAGAAGACTGAAAGTTCTCGGGCTCAACCAAGTTGCTTCATTGCATATTACACACCAATGCAAGGTAAACATTTACACTGTAATACTGAACATCCTCCTCTTCGAAATGAATAAAAGTATGCATAACGTGATCACTGGGAACATGGAAATTAAGACAGCTCTCTGGGGGGGGGGGGGGGACGAGAGAGCGAACCTAAACTACCAAATTTCGTAACAACCAATGAAACAGCCATTCTCGTGGGGCAGCAATTTGGAAGCATTTCTTTTAATTTGTAAGGTCTTAACCTATGGTAATATTAGTGTCCATATTTACTGTAGATACGTAAGGGAATATAATAAAGGTATTTTTGTAATTTGTAAATCCATAAATATATGAATGCGGATCATAGCATAGCTGCAGCATTATAGTTTTACATGGCAGACTTTAGTGAAGCATCTTATTGGTTCGAAACGTGTGTTCATAGGTATGCGGCCTTGTGATAGTTAAAGTGGGTTGTCGTCCAGAAAGATGCGCTCCACATGTCCGGACCCTATCAAAGTCTCTCAGAAATTGCAGTTTCTGACTGTACATCAGGAAGGTGTGTTGTCTTCTGTTTTTTTTTTTTTTTTTTATTATTTATACCAAGAATTTACTTAAGTTGACCGAGAAACAAATGTATTGCTATGCTGACAATGCTACATTGATTTATATTGTTCCTTCTCCTAAACTTCGCTCAACTGTTTGCAAACCAATGTGCAGAGATTTATCTAAAGTTTCGCAATGATGCCAGAACTGGGATAGGAAAATTAATCCAGCGAAAACGAAATGTTTAACCATTTCTAGAGCCCATACTACAAATCCCTCTTTTGGCATACTCTACTTAAGACGGTTTAGCCTTACATGAATACAAAGGAAAATAATCTTGGAAATACTTTTGATTAATGATTCACTTTTGGAAGCCATATATGTTCTTCAGTCTCCTCTGCATCTCAAGCACTTGGTATAATCAGGGAAGCGTACTGAATATTCACTGATGCCTATATTTCTGCTAATTGTTTGCTTTGTTCTCCCACTTCTTGAATATTGTGCCCCTGTTTGGTCTTCCCCTGTCATCTTTAGTTGGTTGATAGGGTTTTCACGACTGCAAGATAGTTTTGTGTTGATCATGTGTTGTGCGATCTCGAACATGTGGCTTCCAGATTCGCCCGGTTCTCATCAGCACATAGACTGTTGCCTCAGCCTTAGGGGATAGCACACTAGGCCAATTTTTTCCATTCTCCCGCAAAAACGGAGACTCAAATATCGCAGTTTGACGGGAGCCAGGATGCAGCCGGCACTGTGTCGGAAGCAACCGTCTTTTGCCGGAAGCAAGTAGTCGGCCCCAATACGGTATGGAAAATGCAATACTATAAATTTAGAGAAAACGCTAAGCATTACAAAATTTACTACATAAAATGGTGGATGTAATCAAATATTCAATAACCAAATGCGTATTGTTAATTTTTTTCCGGGTTAAAGCCCAATTTGAGACTATTTGTTCGATGTCGATCCATAGTGCTACATATTGAGACTGGAAACGCCCGCTTGATTTATAGAGGAAGGCAGGGGGTGGTTTTGGCTGTTCGCATTAATTTGTAATGATATCTCAAGTATGCTGATAGACATAAACTGGGTGAATGTATTCTAAAATAACTATACCACTTGCAGTTAAATACTGTTCATACGCCATGGCCATTGGTATGAAGCAAAAACTAACGAAAAGTTCAAAATATTTCCTCATAAGCTTCAAGTATAAAAAATAACAACGCTAACGTGTAGATTGTAGATTGAGTCCTTACGCATTTTAAGTTTTCGATATAAATCCATATTACTTTACATTATAGGTGAAACACCACAATATAACGATCGCTTACTGCCGCGGAAGCGACTAGGGGCGCCGTCAAGCTGTATATATTGCGGTAAACTACCTCATAGCTGCTTATATAAGCTTCAAACGCAAAACATAGCAACCTTAGCATATAGATTGGGTCCTGTTACACTAAATGTGTCGATATCAATCCATTTTACCCTACATCTTTGGTGAAACACCACAATATAACGTTCGCTTACTGCTCTAGTAAAGCCAGTGGATAAGGCCTAATCATAGACTCCTTTAAAGAAGGACTGAAACCTCCCATGCTCGGGGTTTGTAACTTGAGTCTGAAGGAATAACTTGAGTCCTGGGCTAAAATTACTTCTAGAATGGCTAGAGACACGATCTCGGGGTCCAAATAGGGGTTTTTGAGGACGGCGAGTTCACTAGCGACATTTTCAACCCCCCCTGGGGTCATCTTCAAGGTCAAAAGGTCATATTTCAAGGTCAAATTAGTGAATTTTGGTAATTTTTGCCCGTTTTTTGTATCTAACTCATAAACGGTGAGATGGCTGATTGTAATAAGAGGCAAGTTTGTAGAGCTGTCCAAATTTGATATTTATTATCCATAGACTCCTTTAAAGAAGGACTGAAACCGCCCATGCTTGGAGTTTGTAACTTGAGTATGAAGGATTAACTTGAGTCCTGGGCTAAAATGACTTCTAGAAGGGCTAGAGACACAATTTCGGGGTCCAAATAAGGTTTTTTGAGGACGGCGAGTTCACTAGCGACATTTTCAACACTGCCTGGGGTCATCTTCAAGGTCAAAAGGTCATATTTCAAGGTCAAATTACTGAATTTTGGTATCCATATGCGTGACGAATCCAGACAGCCTTGGACAGCAGACTACAAGTTTCACTAGGCTGGAGGAGGCCTGCCAAATTATATCTACCTGCGCATGGCAAGGAGGTGGTGGTCGTAAGATGAAGCTAACTCAGCAAACTGCTGAAGCCTTCACTGTGTCCACACGTAATAATGTGGATGCTGCCAAATTGCTTCTGGCAGAGAAAGACTTTGACTACGTTCTTCCTGCTATATTCGCGGATGAAGCCTTGGAAAAGTTTTTCGGCCAAGCCCGGCAAAGAAGCGGTGGAAACTTCTACATTGACAGTTGACATTATGGCTGCAACTAAAATTGCAAATTTGCAGACACTCATTAAGCATGACATTATGCCAGAGTCTAGTTCTCGTGTGCTTGATTGCGAGAAGAATTGTACTACTTCCATAAATCCAGATGAGCGAAGTGAACTCATTGACGAGATCACTCCTCAAGACACTCAGGAACTCTTGAGGTCTGATGATACCCTTAAGCATACAGTTGTTTATTTGGCCGGACACCTTGTTCATAAATATGGTGATAGTGCTAGTATGGAGGAGATCATTGATGATGATGGTAACGAGGTGTCATCTGAGTTCCTAGATAATTTGAATAGAGGTGGACTGAGTGTGTCGCCTATGTCAACCGTCTTTTGTGTACATAATGCCTATAATTTGCATGACAAGACTAAAATGCGTTGCCGCTTTCATTTTGCTGAGCTGTTATCCTTTGTAGATGCACCTGTATCTAGTAGTAATGCTGCATGTACTACTTTAGCTAACATTCTATTGAAAGCTCATGTCCTCAATGTAAGTGACAAAGAAAAGGCTGTGGGATGCCTCAGGAGGCAAGAAAAGCTCTCCAACTAGCGATAGCTCTCCAACTAGTAATAGACATAGACATAGTTGTAATAGACATAGTGTTGTGATATGCATATAATGTTTATGTAATACGATATATGATAATAAATATCAAATTTTGACAGCTCTACAAACTTGCCTCTTATTATAATCGGCCATCTCTCACCGTTTATGAAGACACAAAAAACGGGCACAAATTACCAAAATTCACTAATTTGACCTTGAAATATGACCTTTTGACCTTGAAGATGACCCCCAGGTGGTGTTAAAAATGTCGCTAGTGAACTCGCCGTCCTCAAAAATCCCTATTTGGACCCCGAGATCGTGTCTCTAGCCCTTCTAGAAGTCATTTTAGCCCAGGACTCAAGTTAATCCTTCAGACTCAAGTTAAAAACCCCGAGGTCGTGACGTTCCAGCCCTTCTTTAAAGGAGTCTATGAGCCTAATAGGCCTATACGTGTGTGCTAGTAGTTGACAGCGCTAACTGGCTGCAAATGGAGAACGAAGAACTGAGAATGGTGAAAATTTGGCCTAGTATGATACCTGCTTTATGGGCTGCACAACACTGTAACAGGTATTTATTGCCGAACACAGTTAGTTTGTGGAATTCCCTTGAGCTTGAGGTGTGCGACTAGTATTAGCTTGTCCAAGTAAAGTGTCAACAGAATATTACTATAAAGACCTTGTTAACCCCCCCCCCCCCATGTGCCCTGTCAACTCCTTTTGTTTGTTTAAATCTTGTCCTTTGGTGCTGTAGGTCTCCTGAAGTGGTCTATACAGCCACTTAAAGTGTTTGCACTTTTCCAGTTCTACCTATGGCACTCGTACTGATAATAATATTCCATATGTATGTGTATACAGTATATGTATATATACATGCATACGTCAATACTATTGTAATCTCTATCTTATTTTCCAGTTTCCTCCACAGTTCTGCCTTCTTTTCCAATGTACAGTCTACGACAGAACTGTTGTCCATGGCCTGAGGCAGTAGGTTAGTTCACTTATCTTTTAATAGATGGCCCTTCAATCGCTTCTAATAAAAGGGGGCGGAGTTAATACAGAGGTTTGAAGGAGAAGTCAAACGTGTGTGTGTGTGTGTGTGTGTTCGAGACCAGCACACAGAATATGTTTAATATTACACAACACACAGGCTATATTATAAGACTAACCCGTTGGAAGCCTAGATCACAAATAAGTAATGCACATCAGGTGTTATGTTATTTATAGAGTTAAATATACCAACGATCAAGTTTCTGTTCTTCGCACTTCCCATCCCCCTCTCCTCCCTCTCTCTCTGCTGCCTTCCCCAATTTCCCCCTTCTCTCGTAACCGAATATAAAATTGTCCTTATCATGTTCAAAGCTGTCAATGATTATTACTATGGGATTTTACGAATACTGTTATGTTTACCTTTACTGATTCTCAATTATTGACTCGTATTCTGTTCATTACCTCATACAATTTGTTATAGAAAATAAATATATATGCTCCGTTGGAACACCACTTAAAATTTACCAACCTTGACGTATTGTATACGCCCCTGTCGTATACATGTAAAAGTGATCGAGAATGGATGTTACAATCCACGCGTCAAGACAAGTTGGATCGCATTGTAATCTAGCTTGGAGCAAATTATAACCACATAACGAACAGTTCATGTATTATAAAGACATGACAATATCGGCTCAGTTAGGAAAAAGCTTTAGCTGAGCCGATGTTTGTGTCTTTGTAATAAAAAAAAAATCGTTATTAGGGTGTATATTATTTTTCATTCCATTATTCACGGCATTGTGATTGACCAATACATAATCTACCTTAATTAGTATGAAATATGACACGCTATAATTATTTCATTATACTTTTATCGGTGGATTCTTAATTACTAGCTTCATAATTGCGATTTATCACTAAAATCAGTAAACAGTTCGGCGCTACCCATTGTAATATTTTACTGTAAAGTAAGTCATCGTATTGAACTGTTAACGAGAATCCAACTTTCTAAATAATTTATATTAACTTTAAAAGTTGATATATGTTGTTTAGACTTTTCTACTTTTACTTCTATTTTTTTTAATTATCCTCCAAACATAATTTACAGTTTACTACAGTTTCGTGTATGCTACCGTGAATTGTATTCATTTTTTGTTTTTAATATTTCACCATTATTATGTTTACGGTGACCATTGGAAACACACACACATTATATAATAATATATAGGGTTTAAAAGGTAAACACAACTTTTACAATGTATATTAAATCAATATGAACTCCACCCACCAGCTGCATCAACTACCTCCTCCTGTATTCTCGTTGGAACAGAGTTAATCAATTTCCAACTTATTAGGGCGGCGACGAATACCCTCCCACTCCTCCCGTACTTTCCTCTCCACCGCTTCAATGCTCTCAACCTGGACCATATTCCAGTCCATAGACATGATGGCCCACAAATTATCTATGGGGATCATGTCACACCCCCTTGTGGACCAGCTAAACCCCGGATGGGGTAAGGCTCATGAATGGTCATGGCACGCACTGAGGGCAACAACACTTCCTCAAAAATGCTAATAGTTTTACTAGTTTGCCTGGACCAAGATGTTTGTGTGTATTTTATGTTATAATTTGTGAGTGTGTTGTGCCCAGTGCGTTGTATGTGATCATGTATGTGATGTGCGTTTTATGTTATCGTGTGTGTGTGTGTGTGAGTGGGTTGGTGCTTGCATATTATGGACAGAGGAGAGAGGTTAAAGCGTCATGTCCCCAAACATTAAAAGGTGTGGTCATAATAGGAGTGCATTTCCCAACTTATTCCAAAAAAAACACACAAATAACTTAAATCCTTGGTGAATTATGCTTAACATAAACCAGTGTCTCAAACTGAATAGCTCACACACATTATTGTTACACTTAGTATATTATATTAACAGATATAGACGTGTTCTTCGGGAATCATAGTTTAAGTAAGAATAGGATAACCAGCGAGCAAGCGGGCAACAGATGTTCGCTGCCTCGCTAGTTATCCTATTACTAATCAACATTGGTATGTTAATTTGTCATGTATTAGATAATTTAAAGCAATCGCATATTTATCTGCGTAATCATTTGCGTCCTTGAGAGAGAGAGAGAGAGAGAGGGAGGGGGGGGGAGGGCTTGGGGTGAAAGAAAGGGGGGGGAGGAGGAGGGGATGGGAAGTGCGAAGAACAGAAACTTAATCGTTGGTATATTTAACTCTATAAATAACATAACACCTGATGTGAATTACTTATTTGTGATCTAGGCTTCCAACATGGGTTAGTCTTATATAGACTGTGTTGTTTAACATTAAACATATTCTGTGTGCTGGTCTCCAACACACACACACACACGTTTGTCTCCTCCTCCTTCAAACCTCTGTATTAACCCCGCCCCCTTTTATTAGAAGCGATTAAAGGGTCTTCTATTAAAAGATAGATGAACTAACACACTGCCTCAGGCCATGGACAACAGTTCTGTCGTAGACTGTACCAGTACACAAACATTCCTATGTATATTTACATATACCGGTATGTGTAAATACCAGTGTGTAGATGCGTGTAAATGTGCACACATTAGTACATTTTGCCCACGTCTAAGTGTATATTTGTATGTGCATTTCTGTGCCTGTCTACATATATGTGCGTAAGTTATATATATATACTGTATATAATATATATATACTGTATATATATATATATATATATATATATATATATATATACTGTATATATGCATGTATTTCTATGTAGATTTTTATGTATTCCCTTATTCATTATTACTGTTATTCCCATACCACCCCCTCCCTCTTTGTACCCTCGCCCCCCTTACCCCTACACCACCCCATTCAACTCTTCCATAACCATTAGGTCCTGATGCCCCCTCTACTTCTGCCCCTTCCTCTGCCTCTCTCTATTTGTATTTGTTGCTCTTATTATTGCTATCAATAGTATTGAATAGCCTTCTGCGTGTCTGTCGTAAAAGGCGATTAAAGAGGTTTGGTCGGTGGGCTTGCTACCCCCCACCTGTGAACAAACTTACCGCAACGATGAACAAACGAACAGCTTCGGATCAAGGCGGAGCTAATGTTGACGAACTCCGACCTACCATGGACAGTCTAAGGATTGCGGCTTGGGATGTAAGAGGCATAAATGATGACACAAAAGAGAGAGAGGTCCTGGAAGTGTTTGTGAATGCCAGGCTGGATGTATGCGGAATAACTGAGACCAAATGGAGGGGTACATGTGTGAGAGAGTGGGAGTGTGGAATGGGTGTGTGTACTGGAGTGAGTGAGGGAGCAAAAGAAGGTGCGTGTTTGTAAGTAACAAATGGAAGGAGCGTGTAAGAGACTATGGGTCTGTGGGTGCAAGGATTGTGTGGGTGAGAAGGAAAGTAGGAATACAAATGTGGGTGGTTGTGTGTGTGCTACGACAGAGGAAAAAACTGTAAGAGAGAAAGAGGAGTTCTGGGTGAATGTTGAGGTGTGCCTGGATAAGTTTGGCAACAGCAAAATAATATTTCTGATGGGGGATATGAATGGGAAGGTGGGTGACATGAAAGTTGATGGAGTAGTGGGAGGGTGGGGTGTACCATCAGAGGTGAATGGGAATGGTAATGCACTTGTGGACGTATGTGCGGGGAGGAGGCTGTGGATAGCCAACACCTTCTTCCGATACAGAATGATACACAGGTACACATGGAAAGTGGTGCGGAGGAGGAGGGATGGGACAGTGGAGGAACGAAAGGCACTGATTGATTATAATTATATGTGAGCAAAGTGTTTAACCCGGGAACGGTGAGAACATTCTTAAGAGGTTTTGGTGGGCAAAGGCGAGAACATTCTTAAGAGGTAAGGCCTAAAAGAAAAAACTTTTAAAAGGCCCCAGTAGTATTAAAACAAGTGAAATGGTGATTAAGTGAGATATTTCCCCTCCATACCTCCCATCACTCCTCCACATGTGTAAAAGTCCCCTCCTTCCCCCCCCCCCTTCAATTATCACCTATTTTCCCTATTATTCCCTTATTTATTGGTATATTTTTGTGTCAACATCTCCAAGCCGGTTCTATGGTGTTGTCATGTGACTAGCGAGTGTGTTGCATAAGGGAGAGTGTGAGGGAGTAAGTCAGTCGGGCTTCAGCCCTCGAGAGGAGAGGGTGTAGCCTACATGCCGGCTGCCTCACATTTCATGAATGGCCGGTCGGCAATAATTAATGTTTTTCACCATCCAAAGACTATTCCCACTTGTTTTATTGTTGTTACATGTTACTATCTTCATATTAAACGTAAATAGGCGCATATGAATAAGTAATAACGATATTTATCGTAAAATTACTATTTTAGGTGGGAATGTGGCCTAATATCGTCGCCTGGCGGTAGGGTATCATTACACACAGCTCGCCTTTAAGGGGTCAAGGAAGAGATATGTGTAGCATGTGAGAAGGTGTGTGGAGTAAGGAGAAGAGGGAGGGGAGTGAAGGGTACATCGTGGTGGACTGATGAGGTAAAAATAGCTGTTGAAGACAAAAAGAAAGTGTATAGAGGGTGGTTGGGTAGTAGAGGGAATGAAGATTTGGAAAGACAGAAAAGAGCGAGGTACTTGGAGAAAAAGAGAGTAGTGAAGGAAAATAAGAGAAGAGTAGATGGGGAATTTGGAAGGAATCTAAGTGTAAAATGGAGGGAGTGTAAGAAACTGTTCTGGAAAGAGGTCAAGAAAATTAGAGAGGGTAGCAAGGGAAATAGTAAGGGAATGAAAGATAAGAATGGGGATAGCCGAGAAGCAAGAGGGAGTCGAAAAATGGAGGGAGTACTTCTATGAATTGCTAAATGTAAGGAATGAAGCACCAGCAAACATAGTTATATGGGGTATGGGAGGGAGGAGGAGGTGGGGATCAGGAGGTCAGAAGTGTGTGAAGCTGTGAAGATGGGGAGGGCATCTGGAGTGTGTGGGGAGATGCTGAGGTATGGTGGTGATAATGGTGATCAAATGGGTGTGGAGGGTGTGTAAGCTAGCATGGGAGTAGGGGAGTGCACCTGATGACTGGAAGACAGGCATTTTGGTCCCCCTGTATAGGGGTGAAGGGAAGGGAGGAGTGTGTGGTAACCACTGGGGAATATGCCTTCTAAGCATAGTAGGGAAGGTGTACAGTAGGGTACTGATTGAGATAGTCAGAGCGAGAATGGAGAAAGGGATAGGTGACGAGCAGGGCGAGTTTAGGAAGGGAAGATGATGTTTAGATCAGATTTTTTAGAAATATCTGGAGAAGGGACTTAAGTTGTATGCTGCCTTTATGGACTTGGAGAAGGCCTGTGACAGAGTTGATGGAGAATGTTTGTGGAGGGTACTGTGAATATATGGAGTAGATGGCAAGTTGCTGAAAGCAGTGCTACAGGGAAAGAGGGTTGTAGGAATGCTGAAAGCAGTAAAAAGAAATAAGGTGGTCAGCATGGAAGTAAAGAAGTCCTTGCATGACGGTGATGTAATCCCGACATTGACTTACGGGAGGGAAGCATGGACGTTGGTGAAGAGACTCAAACCAAGAGTGAGATGGGTGGAAATGAGTTACCTGAGGGGTGTGTCAGGAGTTACATGTAGAGATAGACGAATGAGGAAGTACGAGAGAGGTGTGATGTGGATGTGCTGGTGGGTGTGAAAGGGAACACCTTGAGCGTGTGGGAAGCGAGAGAGTGTACGAGAGCGAGGTGGAAGGACAGAGAGGGAAAAGTAGACAGAATGAGAGGTGGAAGGATGGAGTTGAGAAGTGTGTGAGTGGAGGCAGTGCTGGATGGGAGGAGGGGCGTCGACTGACTGGGGACAGAGGTGCATGGGGCCGTTTCGTTCGTGGCCACCCCTTCGGGGATCACGGCGTCCGGCAATAGATAGATAGATAGATCATTATCTTGTTAATTTTCACAATTTGTATGGTCACCATTTGATTATAAGTGTGTGTTGATGTACAGTATGTGTGCTCAACTGTATGCACTTTTAGACCCTGTTTCCATGTTCTACGCTCTGCATTTATGTGCTGTATGTATACACGCAGCATACTATACTGTAAGTAGGTACCTATTATGTGGGTTTGTATGTGAAGTTAGCTGTGAATATTTGAATGCGTGTGTATTCCTTGTGTACCCTTTTTTCTACGTGTATGCTTTTATATAAATGTATATGTATTCCCCCGGCTCCCTTAATTTTTGTGTTTGTGCCTGTGAATATACACGTAAATGTACATTATTGCTGGTATTTACATCTGCAGGCTTACAGATGTAGCCTACATGCAAATATTTATACATGATAGGTGCGGAGCATTACCCATGTACTGTATACCTCACAGTACGCATGTACGAATATAATCGTACAACACTATGTAAACATCCTTTTAACTTTTGCCCATTTCTACCAAATCCTTCCTCTACTCCCATATTCTGGACCTCTCTCTCTCTCTCTCTCTCTCTCTCTCTCTCTCTCTCTCTCTCTCTCTCTCTCTCTCTCTCTCTCTCTCTCTCTCTCTCTCTCTCTCTCTCTCTCTCTCTCTCTCTCTCTCTCTCTCTCATTTTATTATTATTATTCATATTTTTTTCACATTAATATTGTATCTGCTTCTGCCTTTTACTGTGACTTTTCTCCCTCCCCTTCTCCTTTTAAGTCGGCTGTATTCATGAACAAAAAACTTACCCCCCAAAAATGGCTACAAAAGTTGTCTAAAAACAAAAAATAGTATCAGATGTGTTTAATAACATACCAAAAGTCTACCACAATCTGACCACTGGATTTTTTTTTTTTTTTTTTTAGATGGTGTCCATGATTGCCGCCTAATCCTTAAAATACTTGAACATCTTCAATATTTATCCTAGATAAGTAATTTTGGTGCCTAACCCCATGTTTTGATTATGTAGGAATCCTATAAGCAAATTTAAATTATAATTAAGTGGTTACATAATTGTGAAATCCAAGATGGCGGACAAATATGGCCGCCAAACTATACAAATTTCCATAGCTCCTTCATTACCTATCCTAGACAAGTAATTTTTGTGTCAAACCCCATTTTTAGGGGGACTATGAATCCGTTTAGCTTGTTCAACTTGCAGTGGTTGTTTACGTCAAGATTGTCTAGACTAGGAAAGGAATTTTGGTAAGGTGCTTATTATTGTATCAAATTCTAGTAAGCCAAGTATGGAAAATCAGTGTTTTATGTGGACATAAGCTGGTGGACAGATGTATCAATCACATCTGTTATCCGTTATAAAAATCGCCACCTGTAAGTGGCACCGATTAGCATGTCGCCCATCGGTAATTTGTGTAGGGTTATTTCCCCTAGATAGGTTGCCCGCCAAGGCTATCGAGTCCCATCCACCATGGTTGTTTCAAATCTGCTGGAGGATAACCCACAGTTTGTGTTTTTGATAGACCAGGGAGGATAAACCTACTCATCCTTTATGGTGAAAGAAACACATTTTGAAAGTACTGTAGCATCAGATATGTCGATCCAAATCAAAGAGAAGACGGACACAAAGTAAGCAGAACTTAGCACAAGGTAAAAAAAGCAGTGAGCTGTCAATAAATTATCAGAGAATGCTCCAGACTACCCGAGCGGTAAACAAAGCGGATCACACAGGATCTTTGATAATGCACTTGTGCACAGTATCGGACTGCCTGCCATTATTTGCCAGTGCTAGGCACCACAACTAACTGAACCTGCATATTTCTATGTCCAGAAATGTGCCAACTTGAGACCAGACATCCTAATGTATATGGCAAATTTTCCAGGGGTTTTCATGTGATCCTCTGCAGCAACCACTTCTTGGTAGGCTTTGTCATCGAGCAGACTGGCGGCTTGACTCATAGAAGTGGAATATCTGAAGAAATGCGCGCGTTGTGGACTATGTCCACACCAATCACATCTGAGTACAACAACACCAAGCAGGAATTCAATGACCTCACATACATTACCAGTGAGCAACACCGATAATCAACAGAAGCAAGGACAGCGATCACTCTGACCTAGAAAAGATTAAGGAAAGCTTTCCATTTGCATGCCATTCTCTCCAAACCCATCTTTGAGAAACATCATTACTGGTGTTGTTGCCAAAGAGGATGTGAATATGCATGAGCTTGAGACAGTTGGGAGCGAGATCGTTGAACAATTTATTGGAAAACCTGTTTTGGGGATCTCATTCAAACGAAAAGACCGGGCAAAAACACTTGCAGAAGAGTCCACCATCAAAGTTGCCCAAGGCCCATTGATCCTGCTTTGCTGTTCTAGCGATTTCTGGTTCTGTCGAAAACCTTTCACTGGAAGATGTAATGACCTATGAGCTCAGCCCATGCCCTACAGCCCTTTTTGAAGTAAAAGAAATCTTCGTATAGCAGACAAGCCTCAACTAGCCCATGCAGTCGCCAAGTTTGTAAGCAAGGAATTAAACAAAACTGTCATGGATTTTATCTCCTCTACTGATCATTATGTTCTTGATAGTGGCTCTCTGGGTCATTGCTAGCCATGGAAAAGGGATGGCAGCTATGGTGCCATTGCACTGTAATACGCCGACTTTACCATATGCCATTATGGTAAATCCACTGTAGTTTTCGATGGTAATCTCTTCACTATTATTTACATATGCTAATTGGAATCCTTCATCACCAAAACATGGGGTTAGGCTACCAAAATTGCTTGTCTAGGATGAATAATGACCCAAGGCAGAACCAGAATAGGGACATCACAACAGAAAACAATGAACACACAAAAACAAAATACAAATGCACACACATCTAGGTCATCCAAAAGAAGACCCAGTGACCAGAGTCACTGTGGTAAACTATCAAGGAAGTTAAATATCTATAAGCTATAATCCAAATAAAATCAATCTAAATCGAATTACTCCATATCTAAATTGAATTGGATCTGAAACAAGCTAATTTATATCCAAAGGTCTCACATAATAAATGATATATATAGGGTAAGGTTATAAGGGTTAATACTAGCCAGGAATTAACCCACCAATAGTTCCACGTGGCAATGAAACAAGGGAGAACGTTTTACCCAATATGGCAGCAATGGGAAGGCAAGACACCGGTCCCGAGACTCGAGTCACGTGAAATGATTACATGGGAATGGACATGAATATTATGCTCTGTACAGAGGCACAGTGCGTCCATGTATTGAGTATTGTTCACATGTGTGGGGAAGATCCTCTCACACAGCATTTCTTGACAAAGTAGAAAAGAAAACCTTTTGTCTCATTAACTGATGTCCACTCCCTGACTCTCTGCGATCTCTCTCTCTTCGCCGCAAAGTTGCATCTCTCTCGCTATTCTACTGATTTTACAATAATCAGTGTTCCTCACCCTCTCTCAATGTATACCACCTCCTTTACGAAGAGTACGTAGAACCTGTCTTCCAATACAATTCCACCCCTACTCTTTGAAACACTCCAACCCAAGAGTGAAACGATATTCCCAATCTTTCCCCTATTCAACAGCTGAGCTCTGGAACGCTCTACCCTGAATCCATTTTCCCCTCATCCTATGACTTTAATTACTTTAAACTCCGTGTATCAAGGCATTTTGGCTCGAACATTCCTTGATTTTGGCCCTGTCACTCTTTCAACTATGGGGAAGGAATTTGTCACAGACAGTTCTGCCTTTTGATTCACTAACTCACATACAAAAATGATCTACTAACTATAATATGACCATGCTTTTATTTCAGTCTCGCTCTACAGGTTTTGTGCGAGTCAATTATTTAGTAAGATTAAGATTACCCTCTTTATTGGTTAATAAGGATGTATAAAATCTAGAGTTACCAAAAATGTTATTGTAAAGTCGGTTTGTAACTAAATACATTAAGAAATCAATGGACCTTATATTATTGATTGGCAATATAAATGTTGTCAAGATTGTATTATTGGTAACCTAAGGAAATATTGAATTAAGAAATGTTTAATACGTGCAATAGTTTAAAAGTCCCATAAATGAAATATATGTGTATATATTCCATACCAAGTGTGTTTTTTTGTACAACAATTCCGACAACAAGAAACACGGAAATGTTGCAATTCCTCCTTTGCTATAATTTTTTAGATACTGACCTTGTTGTTAACCTTCAAGTTATTCACAATTTACTGTTAAATATTATACGAAATCACAGGTCATATGTTCACATACATGCAAATTCACCGTTTTTTGAGAACGGGATTAAATGATTAATGAGGACTGATAATTCGTTGCTCCCGTTTATCTTTTGCGCCTTTAATCTCTTCCTGTTTTCTGTAATCTGTTAAAGTTTATTTATCAAGCTTTATGTATCTTTCCTGGTTCATCTTTCTCTAGATTGTTAGTAGCTATATCTAAAAAAAAAAAAAAAAAAAAAAAAAAAAAAAAAAAAAAAAAATCAAATCAAATCAAATCAAATTGAAGTCTACTTTTGCCTAGGTTGTGATATTATGAATTTCTCTAATTATCCTAAACACATTTATATATCATAAAGCGGCATAATGCATTATTTTCGTTTTGCTAGTTGTATATACCATGCATCTTTGCTCACCATAATTATTGCAATCCTATTCAGTATTTTCATTTTAATGTATTCCCAACGCTTTCTTAATACGTGTAAGCTGTTTCACTTTAATTTCACGATCATTATAGGATGTTCCTCAGTTTTGGAATGTTATTTATCTATAAAATCGGTAATGGCTATCTCAATTACTCCAACTACAAGACGCCAACAATTAATGAACTCATTTACTATATGCCATAATAAGTGAAGAAGCGTATCCTCATATTTCTGAGGCACTAACCAACTGTATACAGCTAGGAACCCGTAGCAAGGAATGGCCCTAACGCCATCTCATTTAACGCTTACACTTCTACTGATGCCGTCAAAATGTAACAACAAATACCTGATATACCGGAAAGGTTCTGCATAATCGTGTTTTCATTTGATATTAATTAAGCTTACGCCACCCCTGCGTCATTATTGTTGAGCATATCTACCAAGAGGTTTGACCAATAAATGTAACTTAGTTTTTAATGTGGGGATATTATTTTATAACATGGTCTTTTGCGCCTCTATACCGAAACTTTGAGGATTGTATTGACACATTATATATAACTGGTTGCTTTTCTTGAACAGGTGTATTGCCATGTAAATATATATTAGTCATCCTTTGTTTCCTGGTTTCTAATTTGGAGTGAAATTAATAAAAATCGATTATTTATAGATACATTGAATAATGTTTTATTAATTTATAATATTATATTGTTTAAATTCTTATGGATGTATATAATGAAAAGCGATTATATACCCGTGGCAATGTCAACACTGATAACATCTCCAGTACACTTGGAAAACACTTTAATTGGCGTGTCATTGATACCGTATTATATACACCATACAGTATATGCATTACATACTTTCGTTACTACTATGACCTATACACTCACCATTATGCTGAAACACTAACTATAATATTTGAAGTTTGACTGACTCACCAACTGACAAATAATAACAATTACTATATTTCCCCTTGTTAGGTAACCAACAGGTAGTTCAGTTGTATCTGACGCTCCCATGTTTGAACAATACCACATTCCCGATATCAAAACTCAGTAGGCGCTCTAAGCAAAGAACAAAAATGAAGTAGTATTACGTTATAGATTTAAGATATCATATATTTGAATGCCTATACTGTATGTCACATATATATTGTATATGGAGAGAGAGAGAGAGAGAGAGAGAGAGAGAGAGAGAGAGAGAGAGAGAGAGAGAGAGAGAGAGAGAGAGAGAGAGAGAGAGGGGGGGGGGGGAGCAATAGCAGGTTAGCAGTCTGTAGCGCGTTTATTATGCTACACACTTTAAGACTCCAATATTTCGCAATCATAATCTCACATAATGTTCAAAATACAAAATTAATTATTCTTTCACAGTAAAGTATAATTTTGGTCACCCACTTCCCTACACCCCGACCTGCCGCTGGTTACCCCTCCCACTCCTGTACCCTCCTTCCCCCTCCCTCGCCTCCCTCCCTCCAGCCCATACCTTCACCTACTACCCCCACACCATCACTGTTACCAGATAATTTATAGGCACTAATTGTGCTGCCCTCTATTGAGGTCTTGGACAGACCAAGGCTGTATATGTTTCATCTGTCAGCAACTGTGCAAGCGATAATACTGACTGAACACTTTTTACTCGTCTTTTCACAAGAACGTCTCTCATCTACTCGAAGTACTCTCTATGCTATTATACTTTTTCAAAGAAATGTAGACATACATAATTATATGTAACTATTATTCAAATACCTTTATCAATTAAATTAGGCTTTATGTTGATGGAAATTTAATGCTTCCACAATAATATTATTTTTATTAATCTCACCACCACACCCCCAATGAAATTAATTAAAGTATATATGATCCACCGGGATTCGAACCCGGGTTATCACACACATATTTTTGCCACCTTAACCATTACACCACCAGGACGGTTAAAGGTTTATGCACACGCCTACGACTTATTATCCATTCTCGAATACTGGATATTAACAATAAACTAGTTTCCCATATATTCATAATGAAGTGAAATTGTGAAGAGATGACGTGTTGCCTTTTCCAAATCATCGAGGTTGTCTTGCTCATTAATCAGCTTATGTAAGGCCCCCATACACTATCAGTCATGAGTGCACAAACATGGTTGACGCGACTATATTAAACCGTATCTAATACACGGTTTCAATCAATTGTGCAAGCTTTCATCACACCCATACACGACGGTTATGCCTGCACAGACACCTAGCTTGCGCACTCATGATTGATAGTGTATGTCTTTAGATCGCTCTTAGGTACAGGTACCAAATGTTTTGATTAGTGAGCAGACTCTAGATGGGGAGAGTAGGGAATAGTCTTCAGTTATTCTGGGATGTTCAGTACCGGTGACGTCCTTTTAACTTTATTTTGGCTACTATTAGACGATTTTATTCAGTTTTGAAATGCCCTCCAGCAGGTAACAGGCTTCGAACTTATTCACTTAACCCTTTTCACTGCGCCAGATCCTTTTTGAACAGCAATAAATCGTCTAAAAATAGCAAGAATAAAATTAAAGACTTGGCCAGTATAGAAGGGTTTAACTATAACAAAGGGGGTAAGTGAGGAGTACTGGGTAAAAGGAAGTGGAGTGAATAACAGCAAGTCAAATTTCTTATTTTATTTTATTCTGGTTAATACTAAGGACATTTGTATTAATGTCAACACTATTTCATCAGACGTCCTGTGGCCTGTGGGTTATTATAATCTTTTGTTGAATTATTATCGAGGTTTTTATTTGTTTTGCCATTTCCGAGGAATGTATTTTTAGTGTGGCAGATATGTGAAAGAATGTGTGGGAATTGTGCGTTTCTTGATAAAAGTGTCAAAATTGGCACAGACAATAATACACGCAGTATAATCAAAATTAGCTAGAGGGGCATCACAGGTTTAGCCTATGTTGGCTTTGTCAGCCCCTTTTCAATTAATCTCCATAAGAGTACTGAAACAGAGATATTTACCCAAATTTGTATACTGTGGTAGAGATGTCAAACTAGTCTCAAATGGCTCGTCTGGACAAGGGAAACAATAAATGTTCAGACAATGTTTCTAGAAAGTTGACCATTTGACTTGTACTGGTTCCTGTAGTTCAACAAATTAGTGGCAATTAGCAACAATTCCTACCAATTTGTAGCATGACTATAAACTACAGGGACCAGTACAAGTTAAAGGGTCAACATTAGCCAAACATTCTCTGAATATAAGTTGTTTCCCTTGTCCAGACGAGCCATTTAATACTAGTTTGACATCTCTATCACAGTATACAGTTTGGGGTAAATATCTGTGTTTCAGTACTCTAATGGAGATTAATTGAAAAGGGGCTGCCAAAATCCAACATAGGCTAAACCTGTGATGCCCCTATAGCTAATTTTGATTATACTGCGTTTATTATTGTCTGTACCAATGTTGACACTTTTATCAAGAGACGCACAATTCTTCCACCGATCTGCTTTACTATTTAGTTTGTTCCCTATTGTAACAAACTACCTTCCCAGACTTCTTTCAAACTAAAATATGTGTTAATTTTTCGACAGAAAAAGGTCTGGGCGAAAGACGATATCTTTAGCTCGCCAAGAAATATACCTAAACACCTGAATGGGGCAAAGCTACTAATCACCAAACTAATGGGGTGAAGCATCTTAAAATTTCCAAACTAATGGAGCGAATCGGGGGGGTCCAAAAAATCCCCCCCCCCCCTCCAACACACACACACACACACACACACACATACACATACACACACCCTGGGACTAAATAGGATGAAGTCACCTATTCAATGGGTTATAGATACCATTATAATATTATCAATTCATTCTTTCTGATTGATGACTTACATTTTCGTTCCAGATTCCTCCAGACGCACACATTAAGCTTAGGAAGAGCTCCTCGTCGTCAAGTAGCTAAGAAGGTAAGGATGAAATCTGTTTATTTGGTGGGATATATTTAAATATATAATAAGAGGTGTGGTTATTTGATGGTGGATTGGCATTTAAAGTAAGGGTGCTATGCAGGAGCACAAAGTAAAACAAACAACGGAAACCTGGTATATAATTATCCAAAAATATGTATGTCTTAGAGAACGCACAATCTAATGCAAAATTTGTTTAGCCAAGCTTTTTGAGAGTTTTAGATATTTGTATTTTAAAGGGATTCATCCACTATGATGGAAATGTTACAAGGCACAAGTATTTATGACCAATTTTAAAAGGAAACTTCAAATTGTAAGATAAGTCTTACATTAACATATATTTAACACCAAGGTTACAGGTAAAACATAATTCATGTATGGTAGTCTTGACAATTTTCAGTTCCATGTAAAAATATGCAGTGAAGTTGAAACCAAAGTTGAAAAGATAATGCATCACCGTATTTCTATTGGATCAAGTCTCCTCCAACGTAGACTAATACGTGACTGCAGACAGTACTTCTGTAACCAGTTTGTAAGTACCTGAAAGAGGTGAAAATGTGCCACAGAATTATATGTAACCAGAACAAACTAATCAACTCTTCCATTACCACCATTAGCCCATTAGCCTCCGAAACCATATATATTATGATGAAAACTTGGTTGACTCCTAAATGTTTCATGTAATGTTTTTCTCTGTACTGCAATGCAGGGGAAAAGTGATTTTTTTTCATTTGAAACTTTCGAACCAAGGTGTATCATTTGTATAACTCGGCTCTTTCCTCTTCAACAGATTCCAACATGTCTCAATATTTACTCTTGGGCAACTACGTTCAGCACACCAGCTCATCAAAGCCAGAATATAAGTCCTGTGCTACTGCACCCAGAAGTCCTTCCAAATTGTTTCTTCTCAAGCCACAAACCGTCACAATGAAGCCAACCAAAACTAATTCAAGCATAGGAACAGACGCTTCTGGAAGTCTCCAAAACTTCCAATCAATGTCTTTGCCTGCAGTATCCAAATTTCGACAAGAACAGGACGTTGTGTGTTATATATGTCAAGCATTTGTGCAAGACATTTTATTAACACAACATTTATTTTTTGGGCCCATTGAATGCAAGAAATGTAGCTTAACATTAGAAAAATGCCACGAATTTGTGTTTGAAATGAACACATTTGAATGTTCGCACAAATTTGAATTCACCAAAGATCCATTTGAGTTTATACTTTCCATGGTTTTAAATGAAAGTTCTTTAGTCTTGTCTCAAGTGTTTCAAATCATTGGATGGTATATCCGAAAATTAGGAAAAATTGCTGATAAAGAACCATGGAAAACCGCAATGCAAAAAATAAGAATGCTCTTGCTATCTCTGAAGAATTCAGAAATAGGTCATAATTCTGGTGAAAATAATACAAAATCAAATGGTTCCATTAAATATGATGGTTCAGCCCCCAAATTTACCAAGAGAAAACCAGAACAACGAAGCACCTGGAAAATGCTTAAGCAAGCAAAGCTTCTAAAAGATAACCCAAGCAAGATGATTGGCTTATCAATATTAGACCAAGTAACTGAATATGTATCGGTGGTAGATGTACCTTCAGAAGTATCCCTCCCAAAGCAGAATTATCAGAAAATCAACATTCCAATACCAGACAATGATAACCGAACACCAAAAACCATCCCACCTGAGAATAGAAAGCGTTCTAAACTGAATCGACATGAAATCAGCGTCAAAGAAGGACAATTGGATCTCAAAGGAACAAAGTCCATAACTGGAGGTGGAGTTTCTAGAATAATTCCTTCTGAACCCATGCAAAACGCCCCAGGTGCCACCAAAACTCGGACATTAGATCCTGCTGGAGATAACCTCACTAAAGCAACATCTCTTGTCAACAGTGATCGTCCACCTAGCTCAGACACGGTAGAGAGTAACCCTAGCAAGCAATCAACCAGGACGCGAAAACATTCTCCTTTAATAATTGGACAAAGCAGTAGAAGAAAATTAGTAGATCACTCGGCATATGGAAATTACTTAGTAATGGCCAAGGCAGTTGAAGAGTGTCCGATGTGTTACACTATAATATGTCCATCCAAGTTTACAGTCAATGTAGAGACTTTCGTTGTCACCTACCTTTGTGAATGCTGTGAACTTACCTTGTATTTCAAGGTGCCGTCTGATATGTCTGTAATTCATGTGTCAGAAGTAGTAAAGCAAAAGAAAAGGAAAAAGTTCTTGGATCCTTCTCCATCTCACATCTGGACTAAGAAAATTAAATCAGTCAAACCTAAGGATTTCTTTGCTAAATAATGTGCTTTAGTCTTGCACATTTAATTAAAAGCGAATCCTTTGATTACAATAGTAGGCTACAAATCTTATTGTAATTAAATATGTTTTTTTTATAATTTCATGAACATTAGTTATTCATATATTGTATTGTCAATATATATACGTCAGAATTTGTAATCTTAGTTCTAGTGTAATTAGATCATGCTTATGTCGGCAATTATCCTTTCCAATATATTACGATAAAGCGTTTTTATTAATAATTATTGGTAGTACAACCAGTACTAATATTATGTTTCTGTTAACAAAACATATTTCCCCCATAACTTCATAGTTAATGTAGCCTATTAACTATTTAGTATACTGTATTCGGCTAGTTTGAATAACAAAGAGATGCCTTTGAAAATACCAGAATTAGCATAAATCTACTCGGTGAAGTAATGTCTGAGTTGTGTTGAACAGTCATTGCAAACACCTGTATATAAATCTGAATAATATGTGTGTATCGGAGTGTTGTGTGTTGTACAAGATATATATTTCAATCATATATAGGCTTTATAAACCTTGCTCATCTATAACGATTATATTGTTAATAATAATTATTATTGTGATGATTATTAATATGCATAATATTTAGTAATTCTCCAACCAGAAATCCATTTTTAACCCTTGTCTGGTGGGGGTGGACTTAAGTCGGGCTAGAGAACCATGGACTATGTGGCGGGGACCGACTTAAGTCTGTGCAATTTTGGAGCAATAATGGCTCTGAGAGAGAGACGAGCGGGTGGAGGAGCGTAGGTCGGCTCATGACCGCTCGGCACGGGTCCCGTGCGACTACTGACGTTTACTCCACACACACCCACACTCACTGCCTCGCTACACAGGGAATTATGTAAGGAAATTACCGTATTTTAGGGATTTTGCACTCGTCTTGCACGATCGTTGCGAGAGAACACGTGGTCGTAGACGGATGGTTCTCTGGTGTCATTGGAAAGCTCAATTTACGCCCTTTCAGGGATACATAATTGTATTACGCTCTGGCTCTTGTTTATGCATGAAAAAGAGAACGGAAAGAAGGTCGTTTAGGGTAAAACTACCCGCTTGGCGGGTAGTAGAAGTTACTGACGGGCCTGCTCGTAAGGCGTTAAAAGATTAAGAGAAATAAAAAATATAGGGGAACACCGAATTCATTTTCAGGGAGGTAACACTAAGCCCCAGTATTCTAAAACCCATTGCCATCTGGAGTAGGCTACATATAATAGTTTTCTCTTTATAATAATGCAGAGTTAGTTTTCTAATTTGTAGTGTAAATTTGTAAATAAAGAAAGGTTGTCTCTTTCAGGGTTAACAGGTATGAAACATTGAGTAGTAGCTTTATTTGTCACTAGCTTGGAGTACACCACAATCACATTACTTGTATAAAGCCTTGCAACCATCAGATATTATGAATATAGCCAGACATCTGTGTCAGTTTGTTGTGTGTTTTCTTTTCTTTTCATTCCATATGGATGAGGGAAACAAATGGCAAAACTGCCTGTGGAGAGTGAGGCGCCTCCCCCAGAATTGAAAGAGTGAAAGGGACAAAATCAAGGAATATTCGAGCCAAAATACCTGGGCACACTGAGTTTGAAGCAATTTAAGTCTTAGAATGAGGGAAAGATGGATTCAGGGAGAGTTCCAAAGCTCAGCTGTTAAATTGAAGAAAGATTGGGAATATCGTTTCACTCATGGGTTGGAGAGTTGTACACAGTAGGGGTGGGATTGTGTTGCAAGACGGGTGCTACATACTCTACATAGAGGAGGTGGTATACCCTGAGAGAGCTCTGACAAACACTGATTGTTGTAATAGCGGTAGAATAGTAAGAGATGCAACATTGCAGCAAAGAGAGATATATTGCAGGGAGTCGGTGAGTGGACGTGAGTCAATGAGACGAAAGGCTTTCTTTTCTACTTTGTCAAGAAGTGCTGTGAGAGAGGATCCTCCCCACCCATGCGAACAATACTCAATACATGGACACACTGTGCCCCTGTACAGAGCAAGAATCTGTGCAGGGATAAATAACCCCTCTAGGTGGTTGACCACACCCAGCTTCTGGGAAGCTGCTTAAACAAGAGTGGTCTTTCCAGGAGGCCAGAAGAAAAGAAGAAAAAAATACTGAGAGAAGTTGAAGGGTTGATTTGTGTGTTGTTGAAGTATAATTGATAGACATGTGGGAGTTCTTGACAGGTAAATAAATGGAGAAATTGGGTTTTGGAAGCATTGAAAGCAACAAGATTTTCTCTGCCCCAATTGGAAATAGTTGATAGATCAGAAGATAAGTGTTCTGTGGCTTCATCATGCGAGTTTTTGAGTGATTGCTTGCTGGGGCATTCTGAAGAAAAAAAAGTTTAATAGTGTAAGTAAGTCATCAGCATATGAATGAATAGGACTGGAGGTACAGTTGAGAAGATCATTAATGAATATTAGAAAGAGAACTGGAGATAGGACAGAATCCTGAGGAACACAGGAGTTTAATGGTTGAGGAAGTGAAATACGGCCGTCCACAACCGCCGCTATGGAACGGCCAGAAAGGAAATTAGAGATAAAGGTACAGATGGAGGGATAGAAACCGAAGGAGAGTGGTTTAGAAATTAGAGATTTGTGCCCGAGCGAAGGCCTTTGATATGTCCAGTACAACAGAAAAGGTCTCACCGAAGTCCCAAAAGGAGGATAGCCAGGAGTTAGTATGATATGAAAGATGATCACCAGTAGAGCAACCCATAAGGAAGCCATACTGGCAATCTGAGAGTAGATTATGAGAAGAGAGATGCATAAGAAATTTTGAAGCAAGAACGGTTTCAAAAACTTTGGAGATACAAAAAATAAGGGCAATTGGACGATAGTTGGAGGGTTGAGAATGGTCACCCTTCTTTGGGAAAGGTTGAATGAGAGCAAACTCCCAGCAAGAAGGGAAGATGTTAGAGGAGAGACAGAGACGGAAGAGTTTGCCTAGGCAGGGAGTCAGCACAGACGGACAGTTTTTGAGTGCAACAGGAGGAACACCATTCGGTCCACACGCCTTCTTAGTATTAACTCATAAACTGTGAAGCTATGGTAGTTCAAATCCTCCCTCCAAGCGAAGGTATTTGGTTCTATTCTGATGAAAATCATCATAGTACCATATATATAATTATTACTTATCCATATGTGCCTATTTTAATTTTTATTGTGAACATATGAACATTTAAGAGTAATAAAAGAAGTGGGAATAGCATTTGGGGGGTGAAAAAGATTTATTATTGCCGCAATGTCGTATGATGAGGCAAGAGCTGGAGGGACGTATATCCTCCCTCTCCAAGCGACACATATGTAGGAGTGGTAGAAAGTAATGGAGGGGAATCTCACCTAATCACAAATTGCTTTGTTTTGAGTGCTACTGGGGTATTTTCTAAGTTTCTTTTTATGCTCTGGATCTATTGAGGATGGTCGCAGTGCAACAGAAAAACCTCTATTGAGGACGGTTGCCGTTTATGGGTTAAGCCCAGAGAGGGTAGATATTATATCTTTAGAAGATAAATGGATGTTAGGCATAAGTAGGAGAGAGGGGGGTGAAAAGGGAGGAATAGCACCGATATCATCCAAAGTGCAGTTTTTAGCAAAATTTTAAGCAGAGTTAAGCTTTGTCAGAGGAAGAAGTGACGGTAATGCCGTCAGAGTGGAAAAGGGGAGGGAAATACAAGGAAGAAATTGTTGGAGAGGTTTTTGGCTACGAGCCAGAAAGCTTGGGAAGACCTAGATTTGGATAGCTCAGTGCATTTATTATTAATAAGTTTTTGGCGAGTCGAAGAACAGATTTGGCTTGATTCCGGGCAGAAACATAGGAAAAATTAGATTTTTGAGCTTGAAGGCTTCAGCACTGTCTGTGTATTCTGTGTAGTCTGTGTAGTAGAGAGAAAAGAGAGGAGGTACATTTCATGACCTGTTGGTGAAACCATGCAATACACATCAATACTTGGAAGTTAGTGCTTCAAAAACCCGGCTTGGTCTTGTGGTGAATTTGATATCCGACCTTCTGATCCATTCTAAGAGCGTTCTGGCAATGAGCTACAAATTTCACCTTAAATCTTTAAAATCCATAAGAAAGAGGGTCACCAGACTTATCCTGACTTCAATTTGTGGCTGAGTCACTACTATGTCTGTTGGGGAGAAGTATTGAGATATACAGTAGACTGATATGCCCACAAGGGAGGTGTGGCTGAGTTGTTGTAGCACTGGACTTGTAATTTTACTGACGTGGGTTCGGTTTTCAGTGTATTTGGGGGAGATATTCTGGAAGGAACGTCGCACTTGCCCAGTTAAGCCTTCCGGAAAGAACGTCTCTGTTCTTGGGTTAATATTGCATGTGCGGAAATAATTACATTTCATATGCATGAAATTATTTATGGTACATGTTCAACAAAAACTCATAAGTACAAAGCAAATAAATTATGGTAGGTGCAAGCAATAGGCCTAATCTCCATCACAGTACACTATACCTTTAACATAATGAAATATGTGAGCCATTAGGCTACAGTTATAAGTAAGTATATAGTGAATAGTGTCACATCAATATATAGCTGTACACTGTATAGTGGAGTGTTTTATTCAATTTTCCGCTGTTCGTGTATACTTTTTACACAGACCATGGGATCATGAGACATTAACCCTGGAAAAGTGAGGGTCCTCATAAAAGGTTTGGTGGGTGAAGGCGAGGGTCCTATTAAGAGCCAAGGCATATAAAAACCCTTTCAAAACACCCCACTGCCACTCTAAACAAAGCAATATGTGATTAAGTGAGATAATTCCCCCCCATACCTCCTATCACTCCTCCACATGTGTCCCCCCCCCTTTTCCCCCTCTTCCCTCCTCAATTATCCGGTATTTCCCTATTATTCCCGATATTTATCAAGTATTTGCGCGCAAGGACGGCTGGGAGAGAGGGGGGAGGATAGGGGAGTCTTTCTCTAACGCTTTGGCCCAGTGGTTCTGAACCTCTGCGTCGCGACCCAAAATTGGATCGCAACCAATTTTGAATGGGTCGCCAAGGGTCTCTGAGATAATAGTGAGACTTATACTATTATTGTCCATATTTTCTAATAATTAATGCCATTATGTTGAATAACTCGTTTTTAATCAAAACTTAGTTTCCTAAGTCATATTTATGTTGATTTCGCTAAAACCAGATGACTTTTTCAGCATTGAAATACTCCAAAACACCTACGCTGCAATTACATATTTTAATCTAACCATTGGCATGTGGTATGTGGAAGGAGGGATTGAGAGAGTGAATGAATTACGGTGGAGGGCCAGTGTTGTTATTTAACAGTTTTCCTGCAAACATTTAGTAGTTAGATGTAACCCTGGCCAGTGCATTAACTCGTAAAGTGCAAAGCTATGGTAGTTCAAAGGGTAATAATAATAATAATAATAATATTTATTCAGTTAGCAATTTACAGAGTTGGTACCACATAGTTTGTTATAAATATGACATGTACCAGCCTTGCATAATTCCAACTAAGGATAGCCCAATAAGGCCGTTAGGCGTATTTCCATTGGGGTCCTTGTGGGATTAGGTTAGCTGGGGAAATGGGGAGGATAAAGAAATAGAAACTTTAGAGAAAGTATTTCTAGGGGGTTATTTTAAGATACCTTACATCCTATAGTAAATATCAGTAATCCGTAATCAGTAATCATTTCAGTTTGGTTTGTCTATTTCTTATGTCGTATTTAGTAGTAGACATAAGCTTGGTGCTCCCTTCTCGCAGCTGTCCGGTTCAGGTGTTCCTTCAGGCTACGTCTGAAGGAATACAGTGTTCTCTTTTCACGGACTGACTGGGGTAGGTCGTTCCAGTCTTTGATGGCAGTGAAGAAAAATGTTTGCTTACCCTGTCCTTGGATTCTCGGGACCTTAAAATTAAACATCATGTTTCTTGTATTATGTCCACTCCTCTCATTCGCCATGCGAAGGTATTTGGTTATATTCTGACGAAAATCGTCATATTTCCATATATATTATTATTATTACTTATCCATATGCACCTATTTTGCTTTTAATATGAACATATGAACATTTAAGAGCAATAAAAGAAGTGGAAATAACATTTGGGGTTGAAAAAGACTAATTATTGCCGCCCAGTCGTATCATAAGCCGAGCAGCGGGGAGGCGAATATCTTTCCCCTCCGAGCTCTAGAGCGACACTGACAGCTCTGAGTAGAAGTCTCTCTGTTGCAAAAATCTCTAGCTGCCTCGCCCGTGTTAAAGAGCGAAATTCGCACATTTTTTTGTTTGTGATGAAAGGGGGAATATGGGGAAAATAGCTGATAATTCAGGGAGGGGGGGGGGGGGACACATATGTAGGAGTGGTAGAAAGTAATGGAGGTGAATTATCTTGCCTAATCACAATTTCTTGGGTTTGAGTGCTACTGGGTTTTTTTTTATGCTCTGGATCTATTGAGGATGAAGAGGTGCGGGAGAGGGTACAACAGGGGAAGAGGGTTGTAGGAACGCTAAAAGCAGTAACAAGAAATAGGGTGGTCAGTATGGAAGTGAAGAAGTCCTTGCATGACAGTGTGGTAATCCCGACACTGACTTACGGAAGCGAAGCATGGACGTTGGTTGAGAGACTCAGACCAAGAGTGAGAGCAGTGGAAATGAATTACTTAAGGAGTGCGTGCGGAGTTACATGGAGGGATAGACAGACTAATGAGGAAGTAAGAAGGAGGTGTGGTGTGGAGGTAGATGTGCTGGAAAGTGTGAAAAGGAACAACTTGAGATGGTTCGGCCATATGGAACGTATGGAAAGCGAGAGAATGACTAAGAGGGTGTACGAGAGCGAGGTGGAGGGACAGAGGGGGAGAGGTAGACCGAATATGAGGTGGAAGGATGGAGTGAGGAACTTCATGAACGAAGGCGGTGCTGGTTGGGGGGAGGGGCGTCGACTGACTGGGGACAGAGGTGCATGGGGGCGGTTCGTTCGTGGCCACCCCTTCGGGGATCACGGCGTCAGGCAATAGATAGATAGATCTATTGAGGAGGGTTGCAGTGCACCACAAAAACCTCTATTGAGGACGGTCATCGTTTATGGGTTACACAAATCTCACTAATTGACATTCCATAGATGTCAAAGATGGTGACAGTAAATAAAGACATTAAATTATTATTAGATGACGAAGGTAACGATAGTATGCAGTAAAAATAAGAATGTATGTAGCCTACTTGTGAATCTCAAACGCACATTTAGGATGCTATAGCACACTCTCATAAGCCATTCCATCCAGGAAGAACTATATGAATAATTATAAAATGCACAGACCCTGGCAACCCTGGAGGCGGGGTTAGAGTGTCAGTTATGTTTCGACTGCTCGAGTTGGAAGGGGAGATACGTGATCGACTCTTGAATCGTCGTCAATATTTTATTTCGTTTGATATTTGTGTATTAGTGTTTTTCACTAGCCCCTGGGTCTTGAGGATCATGCTGTATTTTGGCAGTTTATTCTGGCTATCACTGAACGATTTTACATAACTTAGGAATAATCTCTAGAAATTAAAAGGGTAAAGGTTAACTCAATCTAACCCTCGGATTTCATAAGATATACCCTTCCTAATCTGAATAAAATTGTCGAGTAATAACTAGAATAGATTGTTGAAATGCAGTTTAATCCAAAGGGGGGTTGACATTATAGGAGTGTAGGCTACTTATTTATGCAAATATTTTAAAAGAAAAAGTATGTTTGTCAAAGTTTGCAAAGCAAAGGCGATACTGGCCGGTGAAGCCCTAAAAGTGCTCCTGCCCTTTGCTACAACTTACCTACATGAGACAGGATTTTCAGTGTTCGCGGTTACGAACACAAAGTACCGAAACCGTTTGCAACCAGAGCATAACCTAAGATGCTGCCTGTCATCAAAATCCCCCCAATTTGAGATGCTAGGCATACCCATGCAGTGTCAGGGCCCTCATTAATGATTTATGATTAATTATTTTGACTTGTACACTCTGATGACCATCTTAAAGCGTCTTCATTCACTCTGTATCTCTAACAATATTCAACCTAATTTGGGTCCTTGGAGTGAAGCCTAATCCGAGTGTTTTCTTAAAAGTAATATTATAACCAGGAAATACATTTTCTTTTATGTCATATCGAAAGGATTTCCTCATTTTATTTGTATTTTTTCAGGTTACAAAATGTCATTATATTGTTTTCATTAATGTTCATTATGATTTCCTTGTATTTGTTACCCCAACCTAAATCATTGTTATGCATGATTTAATTCACCATTTGTTTTTACCATATCTATACACCTTGACTATGAGAAGCCTCCTTGTGTATTTAATAAAGCTGTCAGCAGCCTACATACAACGTAAGATTAGTCACTGCACTGAAATGGCAAGTTGAAGTGTTGGTGAAACCCTTTAATCCTAGAGCTGCTCTTTTTTCAAACTGAATATCTTATTACCACTTGGTGGTAGCTAAACTTAAACATCTAATCATACTTTAATCATATTTATGTTGAAAAATTAATTAAGTACATTTTTTTTTTTTTTTTTTTTTTTTTTTTTTTTTTTTCCCTCTCGGGCATAGGCTGAGAGCCTGTACATTCCACCGCTCAACACGGTGAAGCCCGTGAGGTCTTGTTCCAGCCTGGGGAGTGAGACATGTGAAGCATCCATCATGGCTCAAAGCAGCTCCATCTCTGAAGCGGCTGGTTGCTTCGCTCAAGTGCTTCACCGTCTCACCCTGCAGACTCAGACCCTCACTCTCAGAACGCCACCTATTGAGCAGTGAACTCACTAGGCATTGTCCCCCTGTAACATATTTTGAATATGGGAATATTCATACTGTGTTATTTAATCAGGGAACAATGAGGGTATTTTTTTGGCATTTCGGTGGGCTTTGTGGTAATGCACTGATACTAGGTACAGCACAAATTCAATCCCAATAATATCTTCCCATTGACATATCGGGATTTGAACCCGGGTCAATTGGATTACCAATCCAGTGGCATGACCACTCCACCACACCTCCCCTTAGTTAGACTTAGGTCTTATAAGGAATTTAGGGCATGGGTTGGTATAGTAGGTAGATTCTTTCCAGTATTTTGGGTTGTTAAAAAAGGTTAAGAACCACTGCTCTAGCCAGTCTAAGACATCCCCTAATCTCTCGGTAGCATACGAGACATGAGAGAGGGAGGAGGTATGTCTCTCGCCAGTCCAGCTCAGAGTACGACCGTGGGACTAAAATATACGTTTTTAACCAGCCAATTACTGTTACCACTTGTTTTATTGCTTTTCAATGTTCATATGTTCATATTAAAAGTAAAATAGTCGCATAAGGAGAAGTAATAATGCTATACAGTAAACTTCCGTTAATCCGACGACCGATAATTCGAATCTCCTAATAGTCCGAATTTTTCAATTTGAGGCCAAATCCGAATTCACCCAATAGTCCGAATTTTTCAATTTGAGGCCAAATCCGAATTCACCCAATATTCCGAATTTTTTAATTTCCCGGGCGCGCGATATTTCCAAATATCGGCCCTCTAGCGGGCCAGGCCGGACTAAACTGTCTGCCGTTGTCGGTCTACCTGAAACGTTGTTTATCCCGTGTTTATCCTGTGATATAGTGACTTAGTGACTTAGTGATGGGTCCCACAGCAAGTTCAGGTGCACGAGGGAGGAATGACAAGAACAAACATAAGAGGAAGCACGTAACTCTGTCCATAGCTGATAAATTGCGAGTGATAGCGATGGTAGAGAAAGGCAGTGATCGGCGTAAAGTTATGGAAACTTTTAATATCGGTGCCTCCACAGTTTCAAACATAGTGAAGGCAAAGGCTAACTTATCGAAGTTTGTTGCCTTTGGAAAGTCAAGTTACACGGGTGATGTGAGAAAGACAATGAAAAAACCAAAACATGAAAAACTTGACGAGGCAGTGCATAAGTGGTTTACGGCCAAGTGGGCTGAGGGCAAGCCTATCTCAGGGCTTATGATAATTGAAAAGGCCAAGCAATTCCTGCGTGATATGAATATGGAAGACGATATAAAATTCTCCGACGGCTGGTTGAGAAACTTTAAAATTAGGCATGGGATTAGGGTCGACAAAGAGGCCGCCGATCGGTTTGCACACATTTTTGCTACCATTGTTCATGATCACCAGCTGACCCCAGACCAAATCTTTAACGCCGACGAGACAGGGCTATATTGGCGCTGTTTGCCAACAAGGACATTAGCTGGTAGAGGAGAGAAGGCTGCACCCGGATTCAAAATGAATAAAGAACGTCTCACAATCCTGCTGAGTGGGAATGCTTCCGGTAAATGTCGCAATCGTTTGTTTGTTATCGGCAAGGCAAAGAATCCCCGTGCTTTCAAGAACATGCGAGGGAAGTTGCCAGTGATCTATGATGCACAGAGCAATGCATGGATGACTGCCCAAGTATTCCATGATTGGTTCTTTAAACACTTTGTTCCCGAAGTCAAGGCCTACTTCAAGTCGATTGGCCTTTCTGAGGACACCAAGGCTGTCCTATTCCTGGATAACTGCAGAGCACATCCCCCTGCCCACGAACTAGTGTCTGGAAACATCTTTGTCACCTACTTGCCCCCTAATGTGACTAGTCTGATACAACCAATGGACCAGGGTGTCTGCCAAAAGTTTAAGCAGAGCTACAAGTCCTCATTTGCCCGCAAGCTGATTAACTCTGATGCATCAGTAAAAACTTTCCAGTCAAGTTTTCCATCAAGGATGCCATATATGATGCTGCCCTAGCCTGGAAGGATGTTTCAGAGGTAACCCTCAAGAAATGTTGGAACAAGCTGTATGCCCAGGTTGATGACCCTGAAGAGGTTGAAGAAGATGAGCACGATTTCGAAGGCTTTCTTGGGCGTCGCAGGGAGGCAATCAACGAAATCCGAGGCCTGATGGATACCGTGCCGGTCAACGACCCCAAGAGGATGACTGAAGAGGATATTGAGGAGTGGGTTGATGTGGATGGTGACCTGCAGGGCGAGGAAGAGGTGACAGATACAGAAATTATCTGGAGTGTTGTGGAGCCAGAATATGTTGAGGAGCACTCGTCTGAGGAAGAGGAAGAGGCAGATGACGATGGCAAAGTAACCTGGAAGGAAGCTGCTACCTATTTCGATGGTATGGTCAAATTTGTGGAACAGTCTAGCCAATATAATGCAAGTGAAACAATCGATTTCCACATCCTCCGTAATGAGTTCTATGAGAAAAGGGGCAGGGCAGTCAAGCAGGCAGACATCAGGGACCTGATGAAAAACATGCACCAACGGGGCCGCCGATCAGATGAACCAGATAACCCTAGACCTGCAACAATGCCTCTCACAGACGACTCGCGTACCAGCTCACCTGAACCTCTTACCACACCAGAACCTATGCCTCCTGCTGATTTTGAAGGCTGGGAGGACCTAGCATCCCCTGTGAAGGCCACTCCTGAGGTAGCCCCAGCCGCCCCTGTGGTAGCTCCTGCCAGCCTAGCCACTCCTGAGGTAGCCCCAGCCGCCCCTGTGGTAGCCCCAGCCGCCCCTGTGGTAGCTCCTGCCAGCCTAGCCACTCCTGAGGTAGCCCTAGCCCTAGCTCCCCCTTCAGATATTGAAGGCTTGGAGGATATGGCTGTGGAGTAATAATCAGTGAAGTGTAGTAGATTTAAGGACCCCAAACAAATATAAAACCAGCAAAATACAAAAAAAAAATAAGTCTTTTTAAGTTAATTTTACATTAAAGTACACTTACAGTACAGAGCAGTGATTATAAGTTACTAATATGGGGCTAGGGGGCTAGTGGCTGGGTTGGGGCTGGTGCTGGGGGCTTATCTTCAATGCTACACATCTCTTCTCTTCATATAAGGTGAGTTAAAGTCATGATTAGTCATTATTATCATTATTATCATTATTATCCTGTGTTTGTGTCTTGGTTTGGGTCTTCAAAAAAAAGTCGGGGGGGGGGGGGTAACGTCCGATAATCCGAAAAATCCACTAATCCGAACGAGGGCCGGTCCGCTGCCCTTCGGATTAACGGAAGTTTACTGGATGTACACTGCTCAGAGAGGATGCTCTCGAGATACAAGAAGTGTTCCACACTCTCCACGCTTGTACTAGAGTTGGTTGTGTTGGCAAGGATTTTGGTTTTCCCGGAGTTGACCGTCGGACAAAAGCGGGCATACACACTGCAATAGCTGTTCACCAATTCCTGGATTTCAGCCGCAGAAAGAGCAGGTGTGGCATTATCATTTGCGTACTGCAATTCCTTAATATTTGAAGCGCGAAGCTGAAGCTATGGTATTTGAAATGTCCTGGTTCATTCCTGACGAAAATCGTCATATATCCATGTTATATACTCCCATTAACGCCTTACGAGCGGGCCCGTCAGTAACTTCTACTACCCGCCAAGCGGGTGGTTTTACCCTAAACGACCTTGTTTCTGTGATCTTTTTCATGCATAAACAAGAGCCAGAGCGTAATACAATTATGTATCCCTGAAAGGGCGATAATTGAGCTTTCCAATGACACCAGAACCATCCTTCTACAACCACGCGTTCTCTTGCAACGATCGTGAAAGACGAAGGAAAAATCGTTACAATACGGTAATTTCCTTACATAATTCCCTGTGTAGCAAGGCAATGACTGTGGATGTGTGTGGAGGGGATGTCAGTTGCCGCGCGGGACCTGTGCCGACCTACGCTCGTCTCTCTCTCAGAGCCAAATATATCTCAAAATTGCACACCGCCTTAAGTCGGTCCCCGCCACATAGTCCTTTCTTCTCTAGACCGACTTAAGTCCTGCCCCGCTAGACAAGGGTTAACCAACTTTATTCCTTTACTTACTTATTTACAGGTAGTACATGTATTTTAATCTTTCATCTTATATTCCGATTATAACATCTTATATTATTATCATTGTATTTTCTTGTATTATATACATCTGGTATAGATTGAGAGGAGCCAGAGTGTATGCATTTGACCTCTCAGAAGAAGGGGTCATGGGAATCGCCTATGTCATGGCTGATGTCATCAAATCACATCCACCCTCTATCACGTGAGACGGACATGTACACTATAGGGTGTGATGGGGGCGTGTTTAACATGTGTCGAAGGTGTGCCAGAGAGTTTAAACCACACCCAGTTATGTAATCTTTACAGGTATTGGTTAGGAATCATGTAAAGCCCATAATGTATGGTAGACGTCATTAAGAGGGCGTAACCTAAGGTGATATAAGGTGAGTTTATGGTGTAGAGAGAGAGAGAGGAGAGGACCCCCATCACTTGTTGACATTAAGGGGTCATAGGCCAGTTCGTGATTGTGAAATAGACTCTTTATACTTGTATTATATTTACTTGCTACTTAAACATTGAATTCTCTATTAGTACTTCTGAATAAGTCTTAAGGTATTATTTCATTAAAGCAAATGTGAATTATTCTTAAGTTTCAGTTTCCTTATTGCTTATAATTTATAAGGTCTGATACTAAATATTATACACTGATTTATTAATTAATATCCGTATGTTCGGAACGGTGGCAGCTTCCAGAGAGTTATTTAATCAAAGTAATTCTATCCTTTAAACACCATCATATCCATATATATCATAAATATTTATCCATATGCGCCTATTTTACTTTTAATATGAAAATATTATGAACATTGAAAAGCAATAAAACAGGTGGTAGCAGCAATTGGCTGGTGAAAATTTTATAGTTTAGCTCCGCGGTCGTAATCTAACCCAGACCGGCGAGAGAGACACACCCTCCCTCTCTCATGTCTTGCATGGTAGCCTACTGAGAGACAAGGGGTGGTCTCAGAAGTAGTGGCAGAAATGCCTCCACGATACCATTTACCTGTCGGGGGTGTGACAGGTGTGTTTTCACCTGTCTCATCCCCTGAGGTGCTTCCTGTGTTTACACCGGAAGTGGTACGGGTGGCGTTTGTTGACCTTGAGATGTGCGTGCGCGCGAGCGCGTGCGAGAGTGGTTGTAGTGTTGACCTTGAGAGTGCGTTTTTTTTTTGTTTTTTTTTTTTGTTTTTTTTTTTTATATACGGATGGGTAGTGTGTGTTTGTTTAGCTTAAATAATTGTGATTACGAGTTTGTTTAGGATCATAACAGAGATGTCCTTGAATCGTGTTTGTTTATATTGTGAGGAGGGGGTGTGGCGTGTGGGTGGTGGGGGTGAATGACAATGTGAGTTTGTTTACATCTAAATAATTAAATATCCTTTATTTACATTAGGGAGTGTATCCAAAACATAGAAGGGGTTGGGGTGAATGACAATGTGAGTTTGTTTACACCTAAATTCTAAATTATACTGGGACCAATTGCCAGGCCGTTACCATTGCCAGGACGGGACCAAAGCCATGGTAATACCAAACCGATTTCTGAGAGAGGGGGCAGGTGAGAGTCTGAAGTTAAGCCCGTGGGTAGTATCTGGCAACTCATCGCTACATGCATTGGTGCGGGGTGGGAGAGGGTTTGGTGGTGATGGTGGGTGGGGATATTCTCTCTCCCTTCACAAAGGACAATGGACCCCACTTTTAAACCACGTGGTAGGGATACACAACTACTATTTTTCACGTCACAAGTAACATGGGTAGTATCTGGCAACTCACTCCTAATGTCTGGCAACTCAGCGCTACATGCCTCGGTGTGGGGGAGGGTTCGGTGGGAATGGTGGTGGAGGGTTTGGTGGGATGGTTGGGGGGGGGGGGGGATCTTCTCTCCCTCAAAAAGTTCTCGGTATAGGTAATATACCTATACACATCACCTATGAGTTTTGTTTTTACTTACCTAAGGGCGACGTCCATGGAGACGCCCTTCCAGGGCTACCACGCTGTAATACGGACGTAAGTGTTCCTCTTTCACAGATGCATACAATACTAAATCGTTCCTCTTCCGGGTAGGGGGAGGGTGGAAAGGGAGGGAGCGGTGAGGGGCGGGTGACGGGTGTTACCTCCTAACGGCTACGGGGGTGGGTTGGGACGGGGGGAGGTAGTAGGGAGAGGTAGGGTACCGACAGGTGCTACAAACCTTACCACCTACGCGACTACACGACTTATTCTCAGTGTAGAGAAACCACTCATCGGGGAACAAAGGGTCTCTCCCTTCAGCCATCGAAATGAAGAGCTCGGAAGTGTGCAAATTCTTCTTTCGCAGACGGGGTCTTACACACCAATGCCAATCACAATTATCTACATCACCTCAACATACACGCAATGAAGGTAAGTTTTTCATAAAGTTCTTCTCTAAGTATTATAAATTGTCTTTAATAGTCTACTATTTAAAATCTTAAAAAACTTTATTTATAGAATACTATTTAAAAACTCGTATCTCTCATTTCTTCACAGACATACCACTCGGTGGAGCTTCTGCAACTTTTGGGGTGGGGGGAGACGAGAGCAACGAACCTACTGTCATACCCCACGATGGAGCTTCTGCCAGCATTGGGGGAGGAGGGGTGGGAGGTGTTGAGAGCGACGAACCATCATCATTCCCCAGACCACTGGGTTCACCATCGACTCGACCATCTACTCCACAACAACACCAGACCTTCCCTATACCACTTGGATCACCATTATCCATTCCCTCTACTCCCCCACCACTTCCTACAATATCCACATTTGTAGATCCTTCCTATTTTCCATCTCCACACGGTTCACTCACATTACCAGAATCTAGGACCCCATCACCTCAATTAGCTTCACCTCCTCCTCCCACATCTCCCCCCCCCCCCCCCCCCCATGAGCTACCAGATCCCCGGGCCGAATCTAGGACCCCATCACCTCTCAACCCCTCCCCTCCCTCCCCCTTAGTGGAGGAACAACCACCACCCATTAACCCCACACTTCTGGACATTATCCATGGGTTTGCCCATCACTATACTAGGTATATTTATTCAGTTCCAGAGCATACGAACGAGGACCCACTAGCATATCTAAACCTGTATAGGGATTTCTTCATCAATGAGATACTTCAGTATTTCTTAATGAGGGGGGGGGGGGAATTTCCACCATCACTCAAAATATTTGCTGACCTAAGTCTTACTCTCATGAGACTACATGCTGATGGAACCGAAGAAAGATTCCCTTTTGTTATTGGTTTCCGAGCTAGAAGTATTACAGTCGACTCCATAGCTGAGTTGGTAGATGCATGGATAAATTACCTACACATTAGATTAGAAAACTACCTAAGTGAACAGGAGGGATCTGGCGTACTCATATTTAGTGTGGACACCTTTGCTATCAATTTCTGCACTTTCACCCTACATAATAGCTTGGGTGAATATGTAAAGTATCCTAAGGGAATTCGTGGTACTAACTCCGTTTTTAATCCCAACGGTAAAGACAACTCATGACTTTTACAGCGCCTGGCTGCCTTTAAACTTAAGCAGATGAAGAAGACCTGGCACAATATTGGTAGGAGAGTAAATAGAGTCACAGGGTGTAGACGCCTTGTTAATTCAGAGGGGATTAATCTTCCAGTCACTTGGGAAAGCTTAACCAAATTAGAGAATCTTAATCACGTTTCTCTATATGTATATACTCTGACTGAAGATTCTTCAGAAATGGGGAGAGCTTTTTTGTCACTCTCTAGGAAAGGAACTTCTAAATTTAAAACACATGTCCCTCTCCTTCTACTAGGTGGGAAACATATTGTGACGCTTCTGCATAGTAGCCACATGCGGGCATGCGCACGCGTCGGCTGCCCAGCCATCTAGAAACCGGCTGGCGGCAGCCGGCCGGCAGGCTTTTCCTTAGTATATATCCTACGACAACGTAACTAATGTCTGGGATATTCTTATGTTGTTTCACAGCTTGTAGCTGCCCTTATTCTTAACCAACACATCTTAGTATATTTTATTCTCGATAGTTGATTGTTTCATTATAATATATAAGATGTAAGTCTAGTGAGGGCGGGAGGAGATGAGCGGGAGAGAGAGACCGGCTTGGGACGTTGCTTCGCTTGCCAGCTTGGGACGAGCCTGAAGCGTTGCCATATGCATTTGTTTGCAACGTTAGGCTTAGTTTCGGCTCACGCACGGGATAGAGGATTTTGACCCGGCAACTGTGTTGAGTGTTGCCAAGCATGGGATGTATTCTGCATGCCTAGGGCGGGGTCCAGACAGATTCAAGACTCAGAGCTCACCTCACTGTCGTACCCTTCGGACCCCCTTGATATCTATCCCTCTCAACCCCACTTAGAAACTTTCTCTCTTACTTTGTATACCTTCCTTCCACAACTTCACCAATCTATTTAATTATCCCATCTCCTTGATAGACCTTATATCTATTATTGTATTAACGACGAGCTCTCAGATAACTAGATAGGATTTTGGGCCTTATGCAGAGATGTAATTGTTAATGAGACCTAGGAAGCTTTTTTGTTGTCTCATATTTGGTGGTTTCATGCTTGCTAGTGTGTTCTTGTGTCAGGTTAGCAGGGGCTAGACCGGAGGGGAGGCTTTTTGCGATCCTTTAAGTAAAGTCTGCTGGTGCGAGTCCCGTGGACCCGCACGACTTTACTAGGATACCCGTGGGAGTCTGGGGGCATTTTCTTGTCTGTGTCCCTGTGTGTCTAGTGTTGTGTTGTGTGAGGGCCCTTGCCTAGTCCACTCAGCACTGCGCTAGCACGTCTTGCTTTTGTTTTAGGGTCGCCAGGAGAGTCAGATACTTGCGATCTGAGTCTCTCAAGAGAGCACCCTTTCAATTAGAGTAATTTGGCGCACAGACTTGGGAACGTCCCTAGGCTAGAGCAGGTGGCTCAGCCCGGGTATCCGAAGCCTATATCCTTCCGGCTAGACCTCTGCCACCTGGCAGATTAACAGCTAGGGGTTTATCATTTCTGTATGCTTGTTATTGTGCCACAGTTTACCGTTTTTGTGAGCATTGTGAGTCAGGGTGTGGCTTAGAGACTCTGTCCGAGCAGGCTTGCCTGACTAAGAGTGAGAAGCACACCTGTATGTGGTTATGTTACGAGTTGCTGCCTTTATTTAATTATACCTATGCCATTATACACTGTATGGCCTATCACTAGTATTTATTCCTGCTTATGAGTTAAGAGTTCTCTAAATCCGTAACGTACTTTCTTTGCTAAGCATCAGATCCTACAGTAGCCGCATGCAGTTTAGAAACCTGCATCTTGTCTACCTGTACGATGTTTTGAGGACTGTTTGCTTTCACCTTCTTTCACGCAGGGGTGATTAGTTGTATTAATTAACGTAACGTTAAATGTACTGTCTTCTAGTTTGTTATTAAATTGTTTCTGCAATTTAATTCCGTCATCTATCTTTTCCTTGAAGCTTTAAGTCAACTTAATTGTGTGATCTTTTATATAGCCTGCTTGACTATCAGCTGTCTATAGTGCGTGCACCCTGTAACCGAGTCATAGGATACCTTGTTGTCCAGGCAGGACTCTTGACGGTTTAGGGTGGTTTGTTGCCTGGGTTTATAGATAAGGGTTGGATCTAGCGTTTTCCGTTTTTGCTTGTTGCCGCATACCTAGTCCAATAGAAAGAGCCCAGTGTTTATATATCCCAGGACGTAACAAATGGCGACCTTGCATAGGATTTACTGAACAGAGGAATATAGTGGTCATTTGTTTTGAGATTCCTTATGATTAGAGGAATACAGTGGACATAGAGTTTTTTTTTGGAGCAACCAATATAACACATTAAAGACTTTAAATAACATTAGTATATACATACTTGCATAGGAGATAAGGCACATTCTATAACCGTGATAATTACTGCAGTACACAAACATGTCTAATACATCAGAACACAGTGATGGGTCAGGTCACGATACATACGGGCTCGGAGGGAGAAAGACCTGTGGAGTGGCTAGTCGATAGCGAGGAGGGTGCTAGAAGATTTTTAGAGGTGCCCCTTACCGCTGCCAGGGTGGCTTAAAGTGTGTGGCAGGTCTTCAGGGTCACCAGGGTTTAAGTGGCATGAGGAAAGATCAGCTGAGGACTTTGATATTGGGTTTAGAAAGGAGAGACCTGGGTGGAGAGGCGACTGGGGGCCCCGGTCCCCAGCCCCCCCCCCTCCACTCTACCCCCGTATCAAACGTCAGGGTGCCTGAATTTAGTACATACCCCCAAGTTGATGGTCAATGGCAGCGTGGAATTAAATCACAGGGACCCTCTCCATTAAATGCACCTTCCCCTCCTCAAGGGTTGACTCCAGATTTGTTGTTTCGGCTTGAGATGGCCAAGGTTGAGGTTGCTAGAGCTCAGGTTGAGGCTACCGAAAGACAGGCTAGAGCTCAGTTTGAGGCTACCGAAAGACAGGCTAGAGCTCAGGTTGAGGCTGCCGAGAGACAGGCTAGTGTGCAGGCTGAGGCTGCAGAGAGAACAGCTATACGAGAGGCTGAACTGCAGGCAGAGTCTACTAGGTATCGGGCTGACAGGGAGCTGGAGAGATCTCGAGTGGAGGTAACAGGGCGAAATATTGGGGGAGGTAACAGACATCGGGACCAATCATTGTCGCACCTGCTTAAACTAGTTCCTGTGTTCGATGAATTAGGTGTGGCTGAGTTTTTTATGCGATTTGTGAAGAAGTGTCAGGAACACCAGTGGCCTCAGGAAAAGTGGGCAGCATTAGTTTCATCAAGACTCCTAGGAAAGGGGCTAAAAGCGTATGATGCACTACCTTTAGAGTCCTGTGTAGTTTATGATGAGCTAAAGAAAGCTGTGCTACGGGCCTATGAGTTACAACCAGAAACTTACCGCTTGAAGTTTCGGGGTGTTACTAAGGGCAAGGAGAGTACCTTCCTAGAACACGCCCGGGACTTGTCTGATGCACTACGACATTGGCTGCGTTCTGAGAGGGCATCTACTTTTGAGGAGTTGAGTGAGCTGGTTCTCTTGGAGCAGTTCTTTAAGTGCACAGGCGGGGACTTAACATTAAATATAAAGGAAAAAAATCCTAGAACTCTCCAGGAGGCAACAGAAATGGCTGACCGCCGACTGTCATTAATTCGAGGGTGCGAAGCAGCAGCTAGGAGGGAGTCGGGTGCAAAGGATCGTACCCCTCACCCTCCCAAGAATTTTGATTCACATAAATACACAAAACCATGTAGCACTGACAATAAAACTGAACATAAACCAAATACCGTCACGTATAAGAAGTCTAATGGTACCTCCCACTCCCAAGGGAAACCAAAGAGTAAAGAGTGCTTTGCATGTCACAAGAAGGGTCACTTTGCAAATGCTTGTCCGAACAGGCCACCAAACAAGGTTGTGTCATTGGCCCGCAGCATAGGGGTGTCGCCTATATCTTCTGAGTTTGCCAAGGGTAGTTCATCAGAGGTTGGGACACAGCCTGTGTTCAAGAGTCCGGAGGCTCGAACCCTGTCCGCGACGTCTTTGGGGGTCATAGAGGGCATGGTTTTGTGAGGTGGGCTGGCGCAAGGCGAGGAGTTAAGCTATTGCGTGATACTGGGGCTTCTCAGACCTTGTTAAGGAACTTTACTGGTAGACCGATTAACGCTGCTCGGGTGGTGGTAGTTCAGGGGATCAATGCTACGAAGTCCTACCCACTGGTGCGGATGGAGCTGGAGGTGGGTGGTGTGGCGAAGGAGCTGGATGTCGGAATTGTAGAGAACTTGCCTGTTGGGGGCGTCGACCTCCTCCTCGGCAACGACTTTGCGGTGCCTGCTTCTAAGGTTTCACCCTTGGTCGTTGCCGAGAAGGCGGCCGACGTTAGTAGGGAGGAACAGGAGTGGGTTGAGAAGTGTAGCGTACAAACCATGGCGTGTGTTGTGACGCGTTCTCAGACATCCGGAGCCTTGCAGCCACCACCTCAGTCTATCAAACCGCGGAGGAAAGGTCACAAGAAAACGGGAAGTGTTGGTCAATTGGAGAGTTTTGAGCCAGCAGTGTTTCTTGGTGACTCATTATTGGCACCTATGTTAGAGTCTGGAGAGGCCCCGGGGCCTGTCACCGCTAGTGCAGGTGCAGGGCAGGAAGAGACTCTGCGACAGCATCGTTTAGCGCAGCGTGAGAAAAGGATTGCTCAGCGGGACATTGGAGGTGGAAATAAATTATTTAAGATGAACTTGGATAATCTCGCACCTGCTGATATATGTTCCTTGCAGCTGGAAGATCCTGAAGTCAGGGCGTGTGGTAATGGTGCTATCGAATTGGAGAGCGATGGGGATGCGCAGCCTGGTGATTTTTTTTTGTCCGAGGGGATCTTGTATCGGAGACATCAGGATCCCAAGAAAAAGTGGGATGGGGGGTCAGGATTAGTGGACCAGTTAGTAGTACCGAGGGTGTGCCGTGAGAGCTTATTGAGATTATCTCATGATGTGCCTTTGGCAGGGCACCTGGGGGCACGTAAGACGGAGGCCGCTCTGAGCAAGCTTTTCTGGTGGCCTGGGTTAAAGGCGAGTGTCGTGTCATGGGTGACACAGTGTCACACTTGTCAAGTTGTTGGGATACCCAATCTGGTCATCCCGAGAGCCCCGTTACAACCCATCCCTGTCATTGGGCCGCCCTTCAGCAAAGTAGTTATCGATATGGTTGGCCCATTGCCCCCCACTAGTGCCGGCAATAAATTTGTACTAACAGTAATGGATGTAGCAACACGGTATCCAGATGTTTACCCCATGCGCAACGGGATGGCTAAGACTGTTGTCAAAAACCTACTTGTCTATTTCTCTCATTATGGCTACCCTCAGGAGATCCAGTCTGATCTGGGATCCAATTTTACTTCTGCTCTGTTTAAGCAGACCATGCAGCAACATGGGATAGTGTCTGTGGTGTCATCTGCCTACCATCCCGAGAGTCAGGGAGTTTTGGAAAGGTGGCACTCGACTCTCAAGAGTATGTTGCGGTGTTATTGCATGGAAAATGGGAAGGACTGGGATCTAGGTCTCCCATACGTTTTATTTGCTGCGAGAGAAGTACCTGGGGAGAGCTTGGGATTTAGCCCAAACGAGTTGGTTTTTGGACACAGGGTCAGGGGGCCCCTCCACCTAGTCAAGGAGATCTGGGAGGGAGTCACAAAGCCATGCTCGCTTCTAAAGTATGTAGTTAAAAGCCGTGAGAGAATGCTAAAGAGCTTGGAGGTAGCAGGTCGGAACCTTAAGAGTTCACAAGCTCAGATGAAGGACAGATACGACCAGAAGGTGAAGCTGAGGGAGTTTGAAGTAGATCAGGAGGTACTGATACTACTGCCTCTGGTGGGACACCCCTTGTCTGCCAAGTATTCTGGTCCATATCGGGTTGTAAGGAAGGTTTCTGATCTCGACTATTTAGTAGCTACTCCTGATCGTAAGAAAAAGAACCAACTTTGCCATGTAAATCTGATGAAAGAGTATGTGAGGCGCCCCTCCGAGCCTCTCACTGTCCCGGTGTTGATCTGCAGCGATCGTGGTGGAGAAGGAGGAAGGGACAGTCAAGCTGCGGGGGAGGATAATTGGGATTGTCATGTTTCCGTGGATCAGTGGGCGGGGAATTCTAGACAAGTGGCTCACGAGTTGATATTGCACCTGCCTGAGCAACAGCGTGTAGCTGTGCAGCACTTGTTTGATTCAAACCCAGCTGTTTTCACGGAGCATCCTGGCCTCACTACTCAAGCGGTGCACGATATCGATGTTGGGGACCACCCGCCCTTTAAATCAGTGCCATACTGTGTTCCCCCTATTAAATTACCAGCACTTAGGGAAGAGCTGGATTATATGCTGAAACGTGGGCTGATTTCTGAGGGTGCAGTAAGGTGGACTTCCCCTTCACACTGCAGCCCAAACCAGATGGCAAGGTGCGGTTTTGTATAGATTTCCGCAGGTTGAATGGTTTAACCCCCACAAATGCCTACCCTCTCCCTCGCGTGGACGAGTGTGGATAAGATAGGAAAAGCCAAGTTCCTCACTAAGATAGACCTTGTTAAGGGTTATTGGCAAGTGCCCTTGTCTGAGCGAGCACGAGAGGTGTGTGGGTTTGTGGTGGACGGTGCCACATATCGTTGCCATGTTATGCCATACGGGCTGAAAAATGCCCCTGCAACGTTTCAGAAATTAATGAACGACATTGTAGCCGACATTCCCAACTGTACGGTGTACCTAGATGATGTCATAATATACGACGAGGATTTTGACAGTCACTGTGCTCACATCGGACAGCTTTTTAATAAACTGAATGAAGCAGGTTTGGTGGTAAACCTGGGTAAGTGCAATTTTGTCAAAGCCACAGTTTTGTACCTGGGGTTCGAGGTGGGGATGGGTCAGGTGTGCCCTCCACAGACAAAGATCAAAGCCATCGATCAGTTTCCCCAGCCTACGACTAAGAAACAAATCATGCGGTTTCTAGGTATGATAGGCTATTATCGTCGCTTCATCAAAGGCTATTCGACTGTACTTGCACCTTTAACTGACTTATTATCTAAGGACAAGAAGTTCCGGTGGTCTCCTGAGTGTGAAGAGGCGTTTTCCTTGGTGAAACACCTGTTATGTACCCACCCCATACTCAGGGCCCCGGACTTCAGCAGACCTTTTCAGCTGGCGACTGATGCCAGTGGCGTAGGGGCTCGGGCTGTCTTATTACAGACAGATGATGAAGGTATCGAACATCCAGTGAGTTTTTACAGTAAAAAATTCAATAGTGCACAAAGGAATTGCTCTGTAATTGAAAAAGAACTCCTGGCGATAGTGCTGGCGCTCAGGCACTTCGATGTATATGTTCCTGCTTTCGGACCAGTCATAGTGGTTTATACTGATCATCACCCTCTGAAATTCTTGAATCAGTTTCATAACCGGAATATGAGGCTGACCAGGTGGTCACTCATGCTTCAGGAGTATAATCTGGACATACGCCATATTGCCGGTTCTGATAACGTGATAGCGGATTGTCTATCAAGGGTGGATGATGTTGGTTAGACTGCCACAGGATTGAGGGTTGAGTGTGGAGGAAAATAGGCTGTCACTGTAGTTCAGCCGAAAAAAACAAATTAAAAAAGCAAAAACCTTATAAAAACTCTTTATTTTTATAACGTGTAGAATTTTGTATAAGATGTTGTAGCAGTATCTAAGTTGAATGTTTTCGCTTATTGTCGCTGAGTTAGTTGAACTTGCTCGGTGGAGCGCAACAGTCTTTATTTTTTTTATATATAGTGCCTTGTGTCGCAATAGTGTGTGGTACTATGAGAAGCTTTCTGTTAGATATGAAGAACTTAGTCAAGGGTCTTATATCTTGGGGGAGGTGTGACGCTTCTGCATAGTAGCCACGTGCGGGCATGCGCGCGCGTCGGCTGCCCAGCCATCTAGAAACCGGCTGGCGGCAGCCAGCCGGCAGGCTTTTCCTTAGTATATATCCTACGACAACGTAACTAATGTCTGGGATATTCTTATGTTGTTTCACAGCTTGTAGCTGCCCTTATTCTTAACCAACGCATCTTAGTATATTTTATTCTCGATAGTTGATTGTTTCATTATAATATATAAGATGTAAGTCTAGTGAGGGCGGGAGGAGACGAGCGGGAGAGAGAGACCGGCTTGGGACGTTGCTTCGCTTGCCAGCTTGGGACGAGCCTGAAGCTTGCCATATGCATTTGTTTGCAACGTTAGGCTTAGTTTCGACTCACGCACGGGATAGAGGATTTTGACCCGGCAACTGTGTTGAGTGTTGCCAAGCATGGGATGTATTCTGCATGCCTAGGGCGGGGTCCAGACAGATTCATGACTCAGAGCTCACCTCACTGTCGTACCCTTCGGACCCCCTTGATATCTATCCCTCTCAACCCCACTTAGAAACTTTCTCTCTTACTTTGTATACCTTCCTTCCACAACTTCACCAATCTATTTAATTATCCCATCCCCTTGATAGACCTTATATATATTATTGTATTAACGACGAGCTCTCAGATAACTAGATAGGATTTTGGGCCTTATGCAGAGATGTAATTGTTAATGAGACCTAGGAAGCTTTTTTGTTGTCTCATATTTGGTGGTTTCATGCTTGCTAGTGTGTTCTTGTGTCAGGTTAGCAGGGGCTAGACCGGAGGGGAGGCTTTTTGCGATCCTTTAAGTAAAGTCTGCTGGTGCGAGTCCCGTGGACCCGCACGACTTTACTAGGATACCCGTGGGAGTCTGGGGGCATTTTCTTGTCTGTGTCCCTGTGTGTCTAGTGTTGTGTTGTGTGAGGGCCCTTGCCTAGTCCACTCAGCACTGCACTAGCACGTCTTGCTTTTGTTTTAGGGTCGCCAGGAGAGAGTCAGATACTTGCGATCTGAGTCTCTCAAGAGAGCACCCTTTCAATTAGAGTAATTTGGCGCACAGACTTGGGAACGTCCCTAGGCTAGAGCAGGTGGCTCAGCCCGGGTATCCGAAGCCTATATCCTTCCGGCTAGACCTCTGCCACCTGGCAGATTAACAGCTAGGGGTTTATCATCTCTGTATGCTTGTTATTGTGCCACAGTTTACCGTTTTTGTGAGCATTGTGAGTCAGGGTGTGGCTTAGAGACTCTGTCCGAGCAGGCTTGCCTGACTAAGAGTGAGAAGCACACCTGTATGTGGTTATGTTGCGAGTTGCTGCTTTATTTAATTCTACCTATGCCATTATACACTGTATGGCCTATCACTAGTATTTATTCCTGCTTATGAGTTAAGAGTTCTCTAAATCCGTAACGTACTTTCTTTGCTAAGCATCAGATCCTAGAGTAGCCGCATGCAGTTTAGAAACCTGCATCTTGTCTACCTGTACGATGTTTTGAGGACTGTTTGCTTTCACCTTCTTTCACGCAGGGGTGATTAGTTGTATTAATTAACGTAACGTTAAATGTACTTTCTTCTAGTTTGTTATTAAATTGTTTCTGAAATTTAATTCCGTCATCTATCTTTTCCTTGAAGCTTTAAGTCAACTTAATTGTGTGATCTTTTATATAGCCTGCTTGACTATCAGCTGTCTATAGTGCGTGCACCCTGTAACCGAGTCATAGGATACCTTGTTGTCCAGGCAGGACTCTTGACGGTTTAGGGTGGTTTGTTGCCTGGGTTTATAGATAAGGGTTGGATCTAGCGTTTTCCGTTTTTGCTTGTTGCCGCATACCTAGTCCAATAGAAAGAGCCCAGTGTTTATATATCCCAGGACGTAACAAATGGCGACCTTGCATAGGATTTACTGAACAGAGGAATATAGTGGTCATTTGTTTTGAGATTCCTTATGATTAGAGGAATACAGTGGACATAGAGTTTTTTTTTTGGAGCAACCAATATAACACATTAAAGACTTTAAATAACATTAGTATATACATACTTGCATAGGAGATAAGGCACATTCTATAACCGTGATAATTACTGCAGTACACAAACATGTCTAATACATCAGAACACAGTGATGGGTCAGGTCACGATACATACGGGCTCGGAGGGAGAAAGACCTGTGGAGTGGCTAGTCGATAGCGAGGAGGGTGCTAGAAGATTTTTAGAGGTGCCCCTTACCGCTGCCAGGGTGTTGAAGCTGAATAAGTATGGCTTAAAGTGTGTGGCAGGTCTTCAGGGTCACCAGGGTTTAAGTGGCATGAGGAAAGATCAGCTTGGGACTTTGATATTGGGTTTAGAAAGGAGAGACCTGGGTGGAGAGGCGACTGGGGGCCCCAGTCCCCAGCCCCCCCCTCCACTCTACCCCCGTATCAAACGTCAGGGTGCCTGAATTTAGTACATACCCCCAAGTTGATGGTCAATGGCAGCGTGGAATTAAATCACAGGGACCCTCTCCATTAAATGCACCTTCCCCTCCTCAAGGGTTGACTCCAGATTTGTTGTTTCGGCTTGAGATGGCCAAGGTTGAGGTTGCTAGAGCTCAGGTTGAGGCTACCGAAAGACAGGCTAGAGCTCAGTTTGAGGCTACCGAAAGACAGGCTAGAGCTCAGATTGAGGCTGCCGAGAGACAGGCTAGTGTGCAGGCTGAGGCTGCAGAGAGAACAGCTATACGAGAGGCTGAACTGCAGGCAGAGTCTACTAGGTATCGGGCTGACAGGGAGCTGGAGAGATCTCGAGTGGAGGTAACAGGGCGAAATATTGGGGGAGGTAACAGACATCGGGACCAATCATTGTCGCACCTGCTTAAACTAGTTCCTGTGTTCGATGAATTATGTGTGGCTGAGTTTTTTATGCGATTTGAGAAGAAGTGTCAGGAACACCAGTGGCCTCAGGAAAAGTGGGCAGCATTAGTTTCATCAAGACTCCTAGGAAAGGGGCTAAAAGCGTATGATGCACTACCTTTAGAGTTCTGTGTAGTTTATGATGAGCTAAAGAAGGCTGTGCTACGGGCCTATGAGTTACAACCAGAAACTTACCGCTTGAAGTTTCGGGGTGTTACTAAGGGCAAGGATAGTACCTTCCTAGAACACGCCCGGGACTTGTCTGATGCACTACGACATTGGCTGCGTTCTGAGAGGGCATCTACTTTTGAGGAGTTGAGTGAGCTGGTTCTCTTGGAGCAGTTCTTTAAGTGCACAGGCGGGGACTTAACATTAAATATAAAGGAAAAAAATCCTAGAACTCTCCAGGAGGCAACAGAAATGGCTGACCGCCGACTGTCATTAATTCGAGGGTGCGAAGCAGCAGCTAGGAGGGAGTCGGGTGCAAAGGATCGTACCCCTCACCCTCCCAAGAATTTTGATACACATAAATACACAAAACCATGTAGCACTGACAATAAAACTGAACATAAACCAAATACCGTCCCGTATAAGAAGTCTAATGGTACCTCCCACTCCCAAGGGAAACCAAAGAGTAAAGAGTGCTTTGCATGTCACAAGAAGGGTCACTTTGCAAATGCTTGTCCGAACAGGCCACCAAACAAGGTTGTGTCATTGGCCCGCAGCATAGGGGTGTCGCCTATATCTTCTGAGTTTGCCAAGGGTAGTTCATCAGAGGTTGGGACACAGCCTGTGTTCAAGAGTCCGGAGGCTCGAACCCTGTCCGCGACGTCTTTGGGGGTCATAGAGGGCATGGTTTTGTGAGGTGGGCTGGCGCAAGGCGAGGAGTTAAGCTATTGCGTGATACTGGGGCTTCTCAGACCTTGTTAAGGAACTTTACTGGTAGACCGATTAACGCTGCTCGGGTGGTGGTAGTTCAGGGGATCAATGCTACGAAGTCCTACCCGCTGGTGCGGATGGAGCTGGAGGTGGGTGGTGTGGCGAAGGAGCTGGATGTCAGAATTGTAGAGAACTTGCCTGTTGGGGGCGTCGACCTCCTCCTCGGCAACGACTTTGTGGTGCCTGCTTCTAAGGTTTCACCCTTGGTCGTTGCCGAGAAGGCGGCCGACGTTAGTAGGGAGGAACAGGAGTGGGTTGAGAAGTGTAGCGTACAAACCATGGCGTGTGTTGTGACGAGTTCTCAGACATCCGGAGCCTTGCAGCCACCACCTCAGTCTATCAAACCGCGGAGGAAAGGTCACAAGAAAACGGGAAGTGTTGGTCAATTGGAGAGTTTTGAGCCAGCAGTGTTTCTTGGTGACTCATTATTGGCACCTATGTTAGAGTCTGGAGAGGCCCCGGGGCCTGTCACCGCTAGTGCAGGTGCAGGGCAGGAAGAGACTCTGCGACAGCATCGTTTAGCGCAGCGTGAGAAAAGGATTGCTCAGCGGGACATTGGAGGTGGAAATAAATTATTTAAGATGAACTTGGATAATCTCGCACCTGCTGATATATGTTCCTTGCAGCTGGAAGATCCTGAAGTCAGGGCGTTTGGTAATGGTGCTATTGAACTGGAGAGCGATGGGGATGCGCAGCCTGGTGATTTTTTTTTGTCCGAGGGGATCTTGTATCGGAGACATCAGGATCCCAAGAAAAAGTGGGATGGGGGGTCAGGATTAGTGGACCAGTTAGTAGTACCGAGGGTGTGCCGTGAGAGCTTATTGAGATTATCTCATGATGTGCCTTTGGCAGGGCACCTGGGGGCACGTAAGACGGAGGCCGCTCTGAGCAAGCTTTTCTGGTGGCCTGGGTTAAAGGCGAGTGTCGTGTCATGGGTGACACAGTGTCACACTTGTCAAGTTGTTGGGATACCCAATCAGGTCATCCCGAGAGCCCCGTTACAACCCATCCCTGTCATTGGGCCGCCCTTCAGCAAAGTAGTTATCGATATGGTTGGCCCATTGCCCCCCACTAGTGCCGGCAATAAATTTGTACTAACTGTAATGGATGTAGCAACACGGTATCCAGATGCTTACCCCATGCACAACGGGATGGCTAAGACTGTTGTCAAAAACCTACTTGTCTATTTCTCTCGTTATGGCTACCCTCAGGAGATCCAGTCTGATCTGGGATCCAATTTTACTTCTGCTCTGTTTAAGCAGACCATGCAGCAACATGGGATAGTGTCTGTGGTGTCATCTGCCTACCATCCCGAGAGTCAGGGAGTTTTGGAAAGGTGGCACTCGACTCTCAAGAGTATGTTGCGGTGTTATTGCATGGAAAATGGGAAGGACTGGGATCTAGGTCTCCCATACGTTTTATTTGCTGCGAGAGAAGTACCTGGGGAGAGCTTGGGATTTAGCCCAAACGAGTTGGTTTTTGGACACAGGGTCAGGGGGCCCCTCCACCTAGTCAAGGAGATCTGGGAGGGAGTCACAAAGCCATTCTCGCTTCTAAAGTATGTAGTTAAAAGCCGTGAGAGAATGCTAAAGAGCTTGAAGGTAGCAGGTCGGAACCTTAAGAGTTCACAAGCTCAGATGAAGGACAGATACGACCAGAAGGTGAAGCTGAGGGAGTTTGAAGAAGATCAGGAGGTACTGATACTACTGCCTCTGGTGGGACACCCCTTGTCTGCCAAGTATTCTGGTCCGTATCGGGTTGTAAGGAAGGTTTCTGATCTCGACTATTTAGTAGCTACTCCTGATCGTAAGAAAAAGAACCAACTTTGCCATGTAAATCTGATGAAAGAGTATGTGAGGCGCCCCTCCGAGCCTCTCACTGCCCCGGTGTTGATCTGCAGCGATCGTGGTGGAGAAGGAGGAAGGGACAGTCAAGCTGCGGGGGAGGATAATTGGGATTGTCATGTTTCCGTGGATCAGTGGGCGGGGAATTCTAGACAAGTGGCTCACGAGTTGATATTGCACCTGCCTGAGCAACAGCGTGTAGCTGTGCAGCACTTGTTTGATTCAAACCCAGCTGTTTTCGCGGAGCATCCTGGCCTCACTACTCAAGCGGTGCACGATATCGATGTTGGGGACCACCCGCCCTTTAAATCAGTGCCATACCGTGTTCCCCCTATTAAATTACCAGCACTTAGGGAAGAGCTGGATTATATGCTGAAACGTGGGCTGATTTCTGAGGGTGCAGTAAGGTGGACTTCCCAGTCACACTGCAGCCCAAACCAGATGGCAAGGTGCGGTTTTGTATAGATTTCCGCAGGTTGAATGGTTTAACCCCCACAAATGCCTACCCTCTCCCTCGCATGGACTACAGTGTGGATAAGATAGGAAAAGCCAAGTTCCTCACTAAGATAGACCTTGTTAAGGGTTATTGGCAAGTGCCCTTGTCTGAGCGAGCGCGAGAGGTGTGTGGGTTTGTGGTGGACGGTGCCACATATCGTTGCCATGTTATGCCATACGGGCTGAAAAATGCCCCTGCAACGTTTCAGAAATTAATGAACGACATTGTAGCCGACATTCCCAACTGTACGGTGTACCTAGATGATGTCATAATATACGACGACGGATTTTAACAGTCACTGTGCTCACATCGGACAGCTTTTTAATAAACTGAATGAAGCAGGTTTGGTGGTAAACCTGGGTAAGTGCGATTTTGTCAAAGCCACAGTTTTGTACCTGGGGTTCGAGGTGGGGATGGGTCAGGTGTGCCCTCCACAGACAAAGATCAAAGCCATCGATCAGTTTCCCCAGCCTACGACTAAGAAACAAATCATGCGGTTTCTAGGTATGATAGGCTATTATCGTCGCTTCATCAAAGGCTATTCGACTGTACTTGCACCTTTAACTGACTTATTATCTAAGGACAAGAAGTTCCGGTGGTCTCCTGAGTGTGAAGAGGCGTTTTCCTTGGTGAAACACCTGTTATGTACCCACCCCATACTCAGGGCCCCGGACTTCAGCAGACCTTTTCAGCTGGCGACTGATGCCAGTGGCGTAGGGGCTGGGGCTGTCTTGTTACAGACAGATGATGAAGGTATCGAACATCCAGTGAGTTTTTACAGTAAAAAATTCAATAGTGCACAAAGGAATTACTCTGTAATTGAAAAAGAACTCCTGGCGATAGTGCTGGCGCTCAGGCACTTCGATGTATATGTTCCTGCTTTCGGACCAATCATAGTGGTTTATACTGATCATCACCCTCTGAAATTCTTGAATCAGTTTCATAACCGGAATATGAGGCTGACCAGGTGGTCACTCATGCTTCAGGAGTATAATCTGGACATACGCCATATTGCCGGTTCTGATAACGTGATAGCGGATTGTCTATCAAGGGTGGATGATGTTGGTTAGACTGCCACAGGATTGAGGGTTGAGTGTGGAGGAAAATAGTCTGTCACTGTAGTTCAGCCGAAAAAAACAAATTAAAAAAGCAAAAACCTTATAAAACTCTTTATTTTTATAACGTGTAGAATTGTGTATAAGATGTTGTAGCAGTATCTAAGTTGAATGTTTTCGCTTATTGTCGCTGAGTTAGTTGAACTTGCTCGGTGGAGCGCAACAGTCTTTATTTTTTTTATATATAGTGCCTTGTGTCGCAATAGTGTGTGGTACTATGAGAAGCTTTCTGTTAGATATGAAGAACTTAGTCAAGGGTCTTATATCTTGGGGGAGGTGTGACGCTTCTGCATAGTAGCCACGTGCGGGCATGCGCGCGCGTCGGCTGCCCAGCCATCTAGAAACCGCCAACCGGCAGGCTTTTCCTTAGTATATATCCTACGACAACGTAACTAATGTCTGGGATATTCTTATGTTGTTTCACAGCTTGTAGCTGCCCTTATTCTTAACCAACGCATCTTAGTATATTTTATTCTCGATAGTTGATTGTTTCATTATAATATATAAGATGTAAGTCTAGTGAGGGCGGGAGGAGACGAGCGGGAGAGAGAGACCGGCTTGGGACGTTGCTTCGCTTGCCAGCTTGGGACGAGCCTGAAGCGTTGCCATATGCATTTGTTTGCAACGTTAGGCTTAGTTTCGACTCACGCACGGGATAGAGGATTTTGACCCGGCAACTGTGTTGAGTGTTGCCAAGCATGGGATGTATTCTGCATGCCTAGGGTGGGGTCCAGACAGATTCATGACTCAGAGCTCACCTCACTGTCGTACCCTTCGGACCCCCTTGATATCTATCCCTCTCAACCCCACTTAGAAACTTTCTCTCTTACTTTGTATACCTTCCTTCCACAACTTCACCAATCTATTTAATTATCCCATCCCCTTGATAGACCTTATATCTATTATTGTATTAACGACGAGCTCTCAGATAACTAGATAGGATTTTGGGCCTTATGCAGGGATGTAATTGTTAATGAGACCTAGGAAGCTTTTTTGTTGTCTCATATTTGGTGGTTTCATGCTTGCTAGTGTGTTCTTGTGTCAGGTTAGCAGGGGCTAGACCGGAGGGGAGGCTTTTTGCGATCCTTTAAGTAAAGTCTGCTGGTGCGAGTCCCGTGGACCCGCACGACTTTACTAGGATACCCGTGGGAGTCTGGGGGCATTTTCTTGTCTGTGTCCCTGTGTGTCTAGTGTTGTGTTGTGTGAGGGCCCTTGCCTAGTCCACTCAGCACTGCACTAGCACGTCTTGCTTTTGTTTTAGGGTCGCCAGGAGAGAGTCAGATACTTGCGATCTGAGTCTCTCAAGAGAGCACCCTTTCAATTAGAGTAATTTGGCGCACAGACTTGGGAACGTCCCTAGGCTAGAGCAGGTGGCTCAGCCCGGGTATCCGAAGCCTATATCCTTCCGGCTAGACCTCTGCCACCTGGCAGATTAACAGCTAGGGGTTTATCATCTCTGTATGCTTGTTATTGTGCCACAGTTTACCGTTTTTGTGAGCATTGTGAGTCAGGGTGTGGCTTAGAGACTCTGTCCGAGCAGGCTTGCCTGACTAAGAGTGAGAAGCACACCTGTATGTGGTTATGTTGCGAGTTGCTGCTTTATTTAATTATACCTATGCCATTATACACTGTATGGCCTATCACTAGTATTTATTCCTGCTTATGAGTTAAGAGTTCTCTAAATCCGTAACGTACTTTCTTTGCTAAGCATCAGATCCTACAGTAGCTGCATGCAGTTTAGAAACCTGCATCTTGTCTACCTGTACGATGTTTTGAGGACTGTTTGCTTTCACCTTCTTTCACGCAGGGGTGATTAGTTGTATCAATTAACGTAACGTTAAATGTACTTTCTTCTAGTTTGTTATTAAATTGTTTCTGCAATTTAATTCCGTCATCTATCTTTTCCTTGAAGCTTTAAGTCAACTTAATTGTGTGATCTTTTATATAGCCTGCTTGACTATCAGCTGTCTATAGTGCGTGCACCCTGTAACCGAGTCATAGGATACCTTGTTGTCCAGGCAGGACTCTTGACGGTTTAGGGTGGTTTGTTGCCTGGGTTTATAGATAAGGGTTGGATCTAGCGTTTTCCGTTGTTGCTTGTTGCCGCATACCTAGTCCAATAGAAAGAGCCCAGTGTTTATATATCCCAGGACGTAACAATATGGCCTTAATTAAGAATCTAGAGACATATTATGTAAGAAAACTTACACGCAGCAAAGCACTCCCTCCAGGTCATCATTTTTGTCGCATGTGTTTTAATCCAATCCCTCCTAGCGTGAATCCTGTGGCACATGGAAGTGAATGTAATTTTACACAAAGTCTTCTCTTCCCCCCTCAACATGTAAAAGTGCAGTTTAAAAATTATGCATATTCATACTCACCATCTCATCTCTGCTTCTTTGATTTTGAAACAAGTATTACCCCTTGTCCAAATAGAGATAGTGTCATAGGCGAACACAAATCAATAGGATATGCTTATCTTATCGTGGACAGACAAGGTGAAGTAGTAAAGAAGAGTAGTTACATGGGACCCCTAGCAGTAGACCACTTCTTTGATAGTCTGTCATTAGCATGGAGATAAATTAAGCAAAATACTGTAGAGTATCCCATTCACATGACAAATGATGAAGAAATACAGTTTAAACTTGAGAAGAATTGTCATCTTTGCTCCAACCCCTTCACTGATAAAAATAAGGCCAACCAACTTTATGGGTGAATGTACCCCTCCCCCCTGTACGCTTGGTCCATACCCACTCATATCAACGCTTAAACTAAAGATAATTTGTTAAAAATGTCATCTTTATAGCAGGTTTTATATATTTTCCTCCTCTTTTTTCTTTGCTTAGCGGTCTTTTTTGTCTTTGTTCTTTTACGCTGTCTTACTCTTCCCCCTCTTAAAACTTTCTTGCCTACCCCCTTTAATGCATCCACCCCCCTCGTCTTTAATGATTCACGCCAACTTTTCTACCTTCAAGAACATCACTTAAAACACTCTTTCCCATGTTTATAGCTTCGGGCGCAAAGGTCCTCATTAAAAATGGAACAGCCTTTCTAGCGAATCCACTTAGTATATTAAATATTCCACCCCCTCTTCTACTACGTTGTGCAGGGGGACTATATATTTGTATATCACTTAGTCCACCACCCCTAGATATACCCGCTAGAAAAAGAGTATCAAACTCTTTAACGGAGGGAGTTATAAACGTTGCTTGCATGGTAGCTCGTTATAGAATAAGACGAGTTATCATAAAGGAACGTATTTATTACTTGGGACGTATGTGAAGTAATATAGTAGTGGATTTGCCAACTTGGGACGTATGTGAAGTAATATAGTAGTGGATTTACCAAGTCCAAATTGAATCTGTCTCCCCTTTTGATCTCTTATTTTTATTGCTATAGTATCTATATATATACGTTTTATTTAGTGGTTTATAAGCTGTTTGTCTAAAGATACTACCACTACCCTCTTCGAAAGAAATTGCTTCTAAAATATTTACACTCTGTCCTCCGTACCTGGTTGGTGTTACACAATCCGCATAAATTATTACGTAATCAACTCCATCTTCTCTAGGGGGGAACGGGGCTGGTACCAAAGTTTTACCCATCGACGTGTTTAATGATATTACTCCATACACTGTATAATCGGTTTCATAATTAAATCCTAAAACTCCGGCCATCCTCGATCCAAATTTAAAATGTAATTCGCAAAACTGTCCTCCCCTAACGCATGCTCCCTTCGTGACACTTAGAAATACTCTTTTCCTACTCTTATCCCAGGCAAATATAGTTCCCCCGGGGAAATAACGGGTAAAACCCATTTTCAAAGTTGACTTAAAAGCCTCACCCATATGCCTATTAAGCATATCCACTAGATGAGATAAGTCATTCGCATCAATATTTATCCTAGGTACAAATGTTTGTAAAAGGAATGGTAATTCATTATTTCCATATTTTGTACCCCAAATTTCAATACGAGAGGAAAATTCCTCATAGTTAATTCCAAAATAACGCTTAGGGAAAAGACAATTTACGAGCCCAACTTCATACTCCCTATCAGCTCTTAGTTGTATGGGTGGATTGAGTCTATTCTCAAAACTGGCGGGAGTATTATTTTCATAAACATCTCTATTCCCAATATTTGTTAAATACAAGTAATGTTCTTCTTCTCCCATGTCTCATGTAGTACTAAAGTACAAAGACAGAAAGTGTGTATATTTATACTTAGTTAAATGCAGATTCTTAGCACATCTAGGAACAAAATTATATCATATACATAGGCGTAACGGAAGCTTAATGCTCCTATCATAATAATAAAAGGGATAAATTAAAATCATTAAATAAATTACATGGTCTTTATTAAATAGATGATACAAAAAATACACGTGCGTTACAAATACACACACTCACGCATTAAGAGTGAATTATGTAACATAACTCTTTTCTACATTATATACAATGAATAAGAAATACCACAGGGATATTAATGTAAGGCTAGTATAACATCTATATTTGCGATTTTTTTAGAGATTCGCTCTTATTGATGTAAAACTAATATAACCTCGATATTTGAGGCTTTTAGAGATTCGGCCATTCCTCGCAAAATGGGTAAGTAACACTTTTCCCAGCGTGAATTTAACCTTCCACCAGTAGCTAAGCCCTGAGGTATAACAACTCTTTCGATATATGATGATTTCATAGCAAAGTTTATTCGTTTCTTAATACACTTCGCGAAGTAACGTTCCCGATTAACTCCGGTATCTAGTTTAAGTCCATTTACATAATGCACGTCTTTGCTGTATTCAACGTTGCTAGCTGCGACATCATTTTCTTCAATCGGAAGTCCCCATCCATACTGGGTGACGATTCCAATTAGTGTTGGATACTCTGATAGCTCTTGGATTATATTCCCTGGTTCGTCACGGTCTTCTTTCACAGCACGAGGCAAGTTGTAGAGTGGCTTCCTTTTACTATAGCATTCTTCATGGGGATATATTTTATTTAGATCCCTCGAAATTCCGTACGGCGAACATGCAACCGAATTAATTGAATATACGAGGCAGGAATTCGGGTGGTTGTAAGTAGCGTCAGAGATCCTACCACGTTCAGCTTTCAAGGGGTAGTACTCCATGTTACTAATATGGCCAAATAATAACGTGTCACGATCTAATTTCCCGACTTTATACTAGTCACCCCCCACCCCCACCACCCCTCCCCTCCACACGCCCACTCCCTATCTCCCCCCTTAGCAACGAATGTTTTGTTTGACGGTAACCGTCAGACACAGGAGGAATAGGGGGAGGGGTCAAAGGTCGACAGCTGCATACCACACCGGGGACAGGTGCAGGAGTTCATTAATATGCACACCAGCCACTAGCGACACCCCCCACCCTCCAACTATATGCTTTTTCTCTTTCAAATTTCTAATACTCCTTTCATTAATATTTGCCATACTAAAGAGCATTCCGTCAGACACAGGAGGAATAGGGGGAGGGGTCAAAGGTCGACAGCTGCATACCACACCAGGGACAGGTGTAAGAGTTCATTAATATGCACACCAGCCACTAGCGACATCCCCCCCCCCCCCCTCCAACTATATGCTTTTTCTCTTTCAAATTTCTAATACTCATTTCATTAATATTTGCCATACTAAAGAGCATTTTTAACTAAAGGTTTCTGTTCAGTTTTAAATTTGCCCTTAATATTTGATAATGTATTAATAATATCTATAATATTTAATCCCGAAAATGGTTGAAAGAGATTTCCACTACTATCCCATGAAATATTAGGTTTGTCTTTCATTAATCGAATGAGGGATAAGCCACAATCTATATATGCAGGTTTGACTGAAATACGTATTAAATCCTCTAAGGAAGGATTTCCTATATTAACGTGTAAGGAAGGTGTATTAACATTTAAATCTGGAGGGGTAACATTCGTTTTTGGCTGGAGCGGAGAAAGAGTCACTTTACTATCATTATATTTCTTTGTCTGTTTTGGAGAAATTGATGATATAAGTTTACTATCATCAATATTATTATTATTATTATACATATATTTTTCCGCGATTGAAGTGGGGACGAGGCAATAAGTGTTCATAATATAAGTTTAGCAATTAATGACGTTGCTATTGGCAATAGTATTGATAATATCCCACCCCCACGTTTTGAAAGTAATTTAGATTTTTTTTTATATAGAGGAGTTTTTTTTAAAGCTACTTGTCTAATATCCTGTCTAAATTTGTTAAGCTTGGTTATAATTTGGGGGTTATTAGTTAGACGTTTCTTTAAAAAGTTTGCAAATATTTCATAGATACAGTTAATTTCATGTGTTTTTAGACCTTCAATTAATGTTAACCTTAATTTCGGTGATAAATTAGAGAGTAATACAATTAAATCCTTATATTTAACTATGAGAGAGATCTTATTCATTTTCTATTTATACGGGATAGATCTGTAGCATTTATCCACGAATTAAATTTAGAGGGGTAACCTCGCCATTGTACATAATACTTTCTTTTACCATTCACTATTTTAGACTTTAAAATGTCTACTTGATACGATTCAGGGAGAGTAGTTTTTGTTAACTCTTGCCTATAAAATATTCCTTCGATATCTTCCCCAGCCAAATCCTTCAAATAATAAGCTGAATTTTTTTGACTAGTATCAATCTTGAGTATTCTAAATAATTCTTCCGTATTATTTACTTTGTACTCTTTATTAAATGTGTATTGTGTACGAGAGAGTAATTGCAAACGCACGATGTCCCCCAGGGTAAGAATAGAACTGGGCTTTTTCTTTAACGAAGGTTTATTTAAATACATAAGTTTAAACTGTGAAATTATATCTCGCACTCGCTTTAAAGAGTGCACTCTAAGAGGGGTTTGAGCTTCACCTAAACCCTTATGTGGGGTATTATTGTATGCCTTAATAATATTGGGTAAGACATCAATATATGTTAATGTGTTATATTCAGTAAGGTATTTATAAAAAAAATATTTTAAGGTTTTTATTACTCTTTCAGCCAAACTTGCTTTAGTTTCGCGAGAGTGGTTTGAGTACAATTTTATGCGCTTCTGTGATAAATATTTTCGAAGATCTGAGTTGTAGAATTCAGACCCTAAATCCGTAAAAAGTCTAGAATAGCCCTTAGACTGGTCACTTTCTAATATAATACGCATTGCATTGGTGCTACTAAGAGCTGATTTTCTTTTAAGGGGTACCACTTGTAAATATCTACTAAATACATCTAAACAAACCATAATATATCTAAAACCTTTATTATATTTTTGTAAATGTGAGAAATCCCCTAAATCACAGCTTATAATAACACGAGGTTTAGGTGATAAAGTTTTTCTACGTTTAAATTTGTTTTTTTAGTTGCTTTATGCAAAGTATAAGTTCTATTATCCTCCATAAAAGATTTCACATCTCTTAGCGTTATATCCTTATTTCGTTTGCGAGCTTCTCTGTATAATGCATTAATGCTACCTAGTCCCCCGGGGCTAGAATAGTCTCTGTATATAGATTTTAGTAAGGTGTTCATAGTATATAGACTTTTTCACAAGGTGATTCCCCAACAATATTAGTTCTTAGCTGCAATTCTTCAGGTGTGGTTGCTCCTAAGTCGCATAATATATAACCATATGAAACCTTAAGTACCGCATTTTTATAAACCTCACATAATTTATTAGCCTTTTGCTTACCATATAATTGTCGTCCAAGAGTTTCAATTTGGTATATGTCTCTATTTTTCAATAGTATATAATGGGAGGTATTTAAAGTAATTGTTCTTGCATATTTCCCCGGGAAAAATAAGTTTTGTGTAATAAATATAACTGATAAAGATTTATGTCTCCCACAAATAAATTCATAAACTATAGTTTGTGAGTTAGCAGCTAGTAGAAAATTATCGTCTAATATGTGAAGAATGTTGGCCTGGGGATTAGTAAATGGTTTTTTTTCGTCGACTGGATCAATAATATCCTGGTGTACTTCGAGTTTTCTAGTTATTTATTTATTCTCTTGTAAGGGGTGGGATGTAACTCCAGATATTTCAATTTTTGAAAATATATGGTGATATTTCTCTACGAGTCGCGTACACAAATATGACTTCCCCGAGTTACTCTACCCTGCGATAATAATGCGTGCTGGGTTAGTAAAAAGATTAAGTTGATCTTCCGTATATATCTTGTCCATAGTACCTTGTGTATAAGACTAACACGATTTTGAATAAGGTAGGGTATTTGTACCTTTTTTCATAAACTCATTTTTATATTCTTGAACTACATAAATAGTATAGGTAGTAAATTATATATTTGTTCAGTTATTTCTTAACCATAATGTATTGTTGCATAATGTTATGTAATTTATACTGATTTCTTAATCATATTATATTGCTGCATAATGTTATGTAATTTATACTGATTTTCTTAACCATATTATATTGTTGTATAATGTTATGTAATTTATACTGGATTAAAGAGTTATATAGTTAATTTGCGCCTTAAGAGTATAGGTTTTCAATTAAAGTCAACATTAATTTTATATACAGAAATATACATATATTTGCATGGTAACATATATACATTAGTATTTACATATATACAGTATACATTAATATTTACATATATATACATAGCTTATATATTAGGACATAACCTTTTACTTTCAGGAATATTATTGTTTATGTATTAGGACAAAACCTTTTACTTTCAAGAATATTATTGCTAAGGCATCTTTTCAAAGAGTTGCATACAACACTATTTTCTATAAAATAGCTGGCGCCACATTCCTCTGTAATTACGCAACTATCACCTGCGTTCCCTTCCCACGTTTCACTCTCCTGTCCGTGCCAAAGTCAGCTGTTTCTCCCTCCTCCTCCTCCTCCCCCTCATTCTCTCCCTCCACCTCCTCCCTCTCCTCCTCCTCTCCCTCCCCCTCTTCCTCTCCCTCTTCCCCTCTCTCTACCTCTTCTTCATTCTCTCTCTGTTCCATCTCTTCATGTACATCAACAAAGTATCTATCAGCCAATTCTTCTTAGGAGCTTAATGCTCCTATCATAATAATAAAAGGGATAAATTAAAATCATTAAATAAATTACATGGTCTTTATTAAATAGATGATACAAAAAATACACGTGCGTTACAAATACACACACACGCATTAAGAGTGAATTATGTAACATAACTCTTTTCTACATTATATACAATGAATAAGAAATACCACAGGGATATTAATGTAAGGCTAGTATAACATCTATATTTGCGATTTTTATAGAGATTCGCTCTTATTGATGTAAAACTAATATAACCTCGATATTTGAGGCTTTTAGAGATTCGGCCATTCCTCGCAAAATGGGTAAGTAACACTTTTCCCAGCGTGAATTTAACCTTCCACCAATAGCTAAGCCCTGAGGTATAACAACTCTTTCGATATATGATGATTTCATAGCAAAGTTTATTAGTTTCTTAATACACTTCGCGAAGTAACGTTCCCGATTAACTCCGGTATCTAGTTTAAGTCCATTTACATAATGCACGTCTTTGCTGTATTCAACGTTGCTAGCTGCGACATCATTTTCTTCAATCGGAAGTCCCCATCCATAATGGGTGACGATTCCAATTAGTGTAGGATACTCTGATAGCTCTTGGATTATATTCCCTGGTTCGTCACGGTCTTCTTTCACAGCTCGAGGCAAGTTGTAGAGTGGCTTCATTTTACTATAGCATTCTTCATGGGGATATATTTTATTTAGATCCTCGAAATTCCGTACGGCGAACATGCAACCGAATTAATTGAATATACGAGGCAGGAATTCGGGTGGTTGTAAGTAGCGTCAGAGATCCTACCACGTTCAGCTTTCAAGGGGTAGTACTCCATGTTGCTAATATGGCCAAATAATAACGTGTCACGATCTAATTTCCCGACTTTATACTAGTCACCCCCCACCCCCACCACCCCTCCCCTCCACACGCCCACTCCCTATCTCCCCCCTTAGCAACGAATGTTTTGTTTGACGGTAACCGTCAGACACAGGAGGAATAGGGGGAGGGGCCAAAGGTCGACAGCTGCATACCACACCGGGGACAGGTGCAGGAGTTCATTAATATGCACACCAGCCACTAGCGACACCCCCCACCCTCCAACTATATGCTTTTTCTCTTTCAAATTTCTAATACTCCTTTCATTAATATTTGCCATACTAAAGAGCATTCCGTCAGACACAGGAGGAATAGGGGGGAGGGGTCAAAGGTCGACAGCTGCATACCACACCGGGGACAGGTGTAAGAGTTCATTAATATGCACACCAGCCACTAGCGACATCCCCCCCCCCCCTCCAACTATATGCTTTTTCTCTTTCAAATTTCTAATACTCATTTCATTAATATTTGCCATACTAAAGAGCATTTTTAACTAAAGGTTTCTGTTCAGTTTTAAATTTGCCCTTAATATTTGATAATGTATTAATAATATCTATAATATTTAATCCCGAAAATGGTTGAAAGAGATTTCCACTACTATCCCATGAAATATTAGGTTTGTCTTTCATTAATCGAATGAGGGATAAGCCATAATCTATATATGCAGGTTTGACTGAAATACGTATTAAATCCTCTAAGGAAGGATTTCCTATATTAACGTGTAAGGAAGGTGTATTAACATTTAAATCTGGAGGGGTAACATTCGTTTTTGGCTGGAGCGGAGAAAGAGTCACTTTACTATCATTATATTTCTTTGTCTGTTTTGGAGAAATTGATGATATAAGTTTACTATCATCAATATTATTATTATTATACATATATTTTTTCCGCGATTGAAGTGGGGACGAGGCAATAAGTGTTCATGATATAAGTTTAGCAATTAATGACGTTGCTATTGGCAATAGTATTGATAATATCCCACCCCCACGTTTTGAAAGTAATTTAGATTTTTTTTTATATAGAGGAGTTTTTTTTAAAGCTACTTGTCTAATATCCTGTCTAAATTTGTTAAGCTTGGTTATAATTTGGGGGTTATTAGTTAGACGTTTCTTTAAAAAGTTTGCAAATATTTCATCTATCTATCTATCTATTGCCTGACGCCGTGATCCCCGAAGGGGTGGCCACGAACGAACCGCCCCCATGCACCTCTGTCCCCAGTCAGTCGACGCCCCTCCCCCCAACCAGCACCGCCTTCATTCATGAAGTTCCTCACTCCATCCTTCTACCTCATATTCGGTCTACCTCTCCCCCTCTGTCCCTCCACCTCGCTCTCGTACACCCTCGTAGTCATTCTCTCGCTTTCCATACGTTCCATATGGCCGAACCATCTCAAGTTGTTCCTTTTCACACTTTCCAGCACATCTACCTCCACACCACACCTCCTTCTTACTTCCTCATTAGTCTGTCTATCCCTCCATGTAACTCCGCACGCACTCCTTAAGTAATTCATTTCCACTGCTCTCACTCTTGGTCTGAGTCTCTCAACCAACGTCCATGCTTCGCTTCCGTAAGTCAGTGTCGGGATTACCACACTGTCATGCAAGGACTTCTTCACTTCCATACTGACCACCCTATTTCTTGTTACTGCTTTTAGCATTCCTACAACCCTCTTCCCCTGTTGTACCCTCTCCCGCACCTCTTCATCCATAGTCCCATCTTTACTCAACACACTGCCCAGATACTTAAAAGAGTTGACGATCTCCATAGCCTGACCGTTCAGCTTCACCTCACACTCTGTGACTTCACCCCTTTCGAAGACCATAACCTTGCTCTTCCCCGTATTTACCTTCAAATTCCGTTTTTCGCACACTGTTCCAAACTCATTTACCAGACCCTGCAACTCCCATTCATTATCACTCATCAGAACTGTATCATCCGCAAACAGCAGTATAGGTAGCTTCCACTCAATTCCCTCCCTTTTCAGCGATACACCAACATCCACTGCTCTTGATAGTATTTCTTTCATAACTCCATCCATATATACAGTAAACAACCACGGGGACATCACACACCCCTGTTTCAAACCAACATTCAGGTCAAAGAACTCGCTCTGCTCACTCTCCACACGTACTGCCGCCTTTGCACCCTCATACATGCTCTTCACTGCTTTCAGCAACTTGCCCTCTACTCCGTATATTCTAAGTACTTTCCACAAACCTTCTCTATCCACTCTGTCATAGGCCTTCTCCAAGTCCATAAAGGCAACATACACCTTTTGTTTCTTCTCCAGATACTTCTCCACAACACAATTCAGGGTAAAAATCTGATCTACACATCCTCTTCCCTTCCTAAAACCTCCCTGCTCGTCGCCTATCTATTTCTCCGTTCTCACTCTCACTCTCTCAATCACTACCCTACTGTATACCTTCCCTACTACGCTTAGAAGACATATTCCTCGGTGGTTACCACACACTCCTCTTTCCCCTTTGCCCTTATATAGGGGGACTATTATGCCAGTCTTCCAGTCATCGGGTGCACTCCCCTTCTCCCATGCTAGTTTTCACATTTTCCATACCCATTCTATCACTATCTCACCACCATACCTCAACATTTCCCCACACACTCCATCTGTTCCTGGTGCTTTCCCCAACTTCACTCTTTTCATGGCTTCCCACACTTCTGACCTCCTGATCCCCACCTCCTCCTCCACTACTTCTCTTCTTCTCCCTCCCATACCATATCCAACTATGTTTGCTGGCTCTTCATTCCTTTCATTTAGCAACTCACTGAAGTACTCCCTCCATCTTTCGACTCTCTCTTGCTTCTCGGCTAGCATTCTCCCATTCTTATCTTTCACACCCTTACTGTTTCCCTTGCTACCTTCCCTAACTTTCTTGACTTCTTTCCAGAACAGTTTCTTACTCTCCCTCCATTTTACACTCAGATTCCTTCCAAATTCCTCATCTACTCTTCTCTTACTTTCCTTCACTACTCTCTTCACCACCCTCTTACTCTCCACGTACCTCGCTCGTTTCTGTCTCTCGGAATCTTCATTCCCTCTACTACCCAACCACTCTCTATATGCTTTCTTCTTTTCTTCCACAGCTATTCTTACCTCTTCTGTCCACCATGCTGTACCTTTCACTCCCCTCCCTCTTCTCCTCACTCCACACACCTCCTCACATGCTGCACAGATCTCATCCTTAAACACCTTGCTCATCTCCTCCACTTCCTCCATAACTTCCAGGTCGAACCCACCTAGTCGTCTTTCCACTGCTCTCCTGTACTCCTCCCTGACTTCCTCCTCCTGCAACCTCTCCACCCTCCTCACCATTCCACCCTCCTCTCGCCTCCCTCCCGCTCTCCTCACCCACTTCTTTTGTATCCTAACCTTAGCTACCACTACATAATGATCAGACAGACCCCCTCCAATACCCCTATACACCCTAGCATCCATCACAGATTTCTTCATTCGTTCATCCACACATACATAATCAATCAATGACTTTCGTTCCACCACTGTCTTATCCTTCATCGTCAACATCCGTTTCCACGTGTACCTGTGGATCATTCTGTGTCGGAAGAAGGTGTTGGCTATCCACAGCCTCCTCCCCACACATACGTCCACAAGTGCACTACCATTCCCATTCACCTCTGATGGTACCCCCCACCCTCCCACCACTCCCTCAACTTTCCTATCACCCACCTTACCATTCATATCCCCAATCAGAAATATTCTTTCGTTCTTGTCAAACTTCTCCAGGCATGCCTCCACATTCATCCAGAACTCCTCTTTCTTTCTTTCAAGTATATCCTCTGTCGGGGCATACACGCACACAATCACCCACGTTTGTATTCCTACTGTCATTCTCACCCACACAATCCTTGAACCCACAGACCCATACTCTCTTACACATTCCTTCCATTTGCTACTTACAAACAAACATGCACCTTCTCTCGCTGTTCCTTCACTCACTCCAGCACACACACCCATTCCACACTCCCACTCTCTCACATCTGAACCTTTCCATTTGGTCTCTGTCATTCCACATACATCCAGCCTGGCATTCACTAACACTTCCAGAACCTCTCTCTCTTTTGTGCCATCATTCATGCCACTAACATTCCACGTAGCCATTCTCAGAATGTCCGAAGGCATGTCCTTAGTCGGTCGTGGTTCGTCAACGTTGGTTCCGTCCGCATCCGAGGCTGTTCGTTCGTTTTTCTTTGCTTAGATATTTTTTCCGGGTGGTGGTCGCAAGCCCACCGACCCAACCTCTTTAGTCGCCCCTTACGACAACACGCAGAAGGCACATGGGGCATATTCTATTCCCTAACCCCCAGGGGGGGTTATTTCATAGATACAGTTAATTTCATGTGTTTTTAGACCTTCAATTAATGTTAACCTTAATTTCGGTGATAAATTAGAGAGTAATACAATTAAATCCTTATATTTAACTATGAGAGGGATCTTATTCATTTTATATTTATACGGGATAGATCTGTAGCATTTATCCACGAATTAAATTTAGAGGGGTAACCTCGCCATTGTACATAATACTTTCTTTTACCATTCACTATTTTAGACTTTAAAATGTCTACTTGATACGATTCAGGGAGAGTAGTTTTTGTTAACTCTTGCCTATAAAATATTCCTTCGATATCTTCCCCAGCCAAATCCTTCAAATAATAAGCTGAAATGTTTTGACTAGTATCAATCTTGCGTATTCTAAATAATTCTTCCGTATTATTTACTTTGTACCCTTTCTTAAATGTGTATTGTGTACGAGAGAGTAATTGCAAACGCATGATATCCCCCAGGGTAAGAATAGAACTGGGCTTTTTCTTTAACGAAGGTTTATTTAAATACATAAGTTTAAACTGTGAAATTATATCTCGCACTCGCTTTAAAGAGTGCACTCTAAGAGGGGTTTGAGCTTCACCTAAACCCTTATGTGGGGTATTATTGTATGCCTTAATAATATCGGGTAAGACATCAATATATGTTAATGTGTTATATTCAGTAAGGTATTTATAAAAAAAATCTTTTAAGGTTTGTATTACTCTTTCAGCCAAACTTGCTTTAGTTTCGCGAGAGTGGTTTGAGTACAATTTTATGCGCTTCTGTGATAAATATTTTCGAAGATCTGAGTTGTAGAATTCAGACCCTAAATCCGTAAAAAGTCTAGAATAGCCCTTAGACTGGTCACTTTCTAATATAATACGCATTGCATTGGTGCTACTAAGAGCTGATTTTCTTTTAAGGGGTACCACTTGTAAATATCTACTAAATACATCTAAACAAACCATAATATATCTAAAACCTTTATTATATTTTTGTAAATGTGAGAAATCCCCTAAATCACAGCTTATAATAACACAAGGTTTAGGTGATAAAGTTTTTCTACGTTTAAATCTGTTTTTTTAGTTGCTTTATGCAAAGTATAAGTTCTATTATCCTCCATAAAAGATTTCACATCTCTTAGCGTTATATCCTTATTTCGTTTGCGAGCTTCTCTGTATAATGCATTAACCCGTACAGCCCCAGCGACGCGCCTGACGCGTCTTAATGCTACCTAGTCCCCCGGGGCTAGAATAGTCTCTGTATATAGATTTTAGTAAGGTGTTCATAGTATATAGACTTTTTCACAAGGTGATTCCCCAACAATATTAGTTCTTAGCTGCAATTCTTCAGGTGTGGTTGCTCCTAAGTCGCATAATATATAACCATATGAAACCTTAAGTACCGCATTTTTTAAACCTCACATAATTTATTAGCCTTTTGCTTACCATATAATTGTCGTCCAAGAGTTTCAATTTGGTATATGTCTCTATTTTTCAATAGTATATAATGGGAGGTATTTAAAGTAATTGTTCTTGCATATTTCCCCGGGAAAAATAAGTTTTGTGTAATAAATATAACTGATAAAGATTTATGTCTCCCACAAATAAATTCATAAACTATAGTTTGTGAGTTAGCAGCTAGTAGAAAATTATCGTCTAATATGTGAAGAATGTTGGCCTGGGGATTAGTAAATGTTTGTTTATCGTGGACTGGATCAATAATATCCTGGTGTACTTCGAGTTTTCTAGTTATTTATTTATTCTCTTGTAAGGGGTGGGATGTAACTCCAGATATTTCAATTTTGAAAATATGGTGATATTTCTCTACGAGTCGCGTACACAAATATGACTTCCCCGAGTTACTCTACCCTGCGATAATAATGCGTGCTGGGTTAGTAAAAAGATTAAGTTGATCTTCCGTATTATCTTGTCCATAGTACTTTGTGTATAAGACTAACACGATTTTGAATAAGGTAGGGTATTTGTACCTTTTTTCATAAACTCATTTTTATATTCTTGAACTACATAAATAGTATAGGTAGTAAATTATATATTTGTTCAGTTATTTCTTAACCATAATGTATTGTTGCATAATGTTATGTAATTTATACTGATTTCTTAATCATATTATATTGCTGCATAATGTTATGTAATTTATACTGATTTTCTTAACCATATTATATTGTTGTATAATGTTATGTAATTTATACTGGATTAAAGAGTTATATAGTTAATTTGCGCCTTAAGAGTATAGGTTTTCAATTAAAGTCAACATTAATTTTATATACAGAAATATACATATATTTGCATGGCAACATATATACATTAGTATTTACATATATACAGTATACATTAATATTTACATATATATACATAGCTTATATATTAGCACATAACCTTTTACTTTCAGGAATATTATTGTTTATGTATTATGTTACGTCCTGGGATATATAAACACTGGGCTCTTTCTATTGGACTAGGTATGCGGCAACAAGCAACAACGGAAAACGCTAGATCCAACCCTTATCTATAAACCCAGGCAACAAACCACCCTAAACCGTCAAGAGTCCTGCCTGGACAACAAGGTATCCTATGACTCGGTTACAGGGTGCACGCACTATAGACAGCTGATAGTCAAGCAGGCTATATAAAAGATCACACAATTAAGTTGACTTAAAGCTTCAAGGAAAAGATAGATAACGGAATTAAATTGCAGAAACAAGTTAATAACAAACTAGAAGAAAGTACATTTAACGTTACGTTAATTAATACAACTAATCACCCCTGCGTGAAAGAAGGTGAAAGCAAACAGTCCTCAAAACATCGTACAGGTAGACAAGATGCAGGTTTCTAAACTGCATGCGGCTACTGTAGGATCTGATGCTTAGCAAAGAAAGTAAGTTACGGATTTAGAGAACTCTTAACTCATAAGCAGGAATAAATACTAGTGATAGGCCATACAGTGTATAATGGCATAGGTATAATTAAATAAAGGCAGCAACTCGCAACATAACCACATACAGGTGTGCTACTCACTCTTAGTCAGGCAAGCCTGCTCGGACAGAGTCTCTAAGCCACACCCTGACTCACAATGCTCACAAAGACGGTAAACTGTGGCACAATAACAAGCATACAGATATAATAAACCGCTAGCTGTTAATCTGCCAGGCGGCAGAGGTCTAGCCGGAAGGATATAGGCTTCGGATACTCGGGCTGAGCCACCTGCTCTAGCCTAGGGACGTTCCCAAGTCTGTGCGCCAAATTACTCTAATTGAAAGGGTGCTCTCTTGAGAGACTCAGATCCCAAGTATCTGACTCTCTCCTGGCGACCCTAAAACAAACGCAAGACGTGCTAGCGCAGTGCAGAGTGGACTAGGCAAGGGCCCTCACACAACACAACACTAGACACACAGGCACACAGACAAGAAAATGCCCCCAGACTCCCACGGGTATCCTAGTAAAGTCGTGCAGGTCCACAGGACTCGCACCAGCAGACTTTACTTAAAGGATCGCAAAAAGCCTCCCCTCCGGTCTAGCCCCTGCTCACTTGCCACAAGAACACACTAGCAAGCATGAAACCACCAAATATGAGACAACAAAAAAGCTTCCTAGGTCTCATTAACAATTATATCTCTGCATAAGGCCCAAAATCCTATCTAGTTATCTGAGAGCTCGTCGTTAATACAATGATAGATATAAGGTCTATCAAGGGGATGGGGTAATTAAATAGACTGGTGAAGTAGTGGAAAGAAGGTATACAAAGTAAGAGAGAAAGTTTCTAAGTGGGGTTGAGAGGGATAGATATCGAGGGGGTCCGAAGGGTACGACAGTGAGGGGAGCTCTGAGGAGAATAGCTCCTCTGGACCCCTCCATGATCCCACACAAAGGCACGGTGGTCAGCCAATCACAGGCCGCTACGTCACCCGGCAGCAGGCCTGCAGAAGGCGCCAGGAACCACCAGCCAATCAAAACCGAGAGAAAAGACCACGCGGCGACTAACTCCTCTGGGAGGGAGGAGGGAGGAGGAAAAGCAACACTCACCTCCCCCACCCTGCTCGCTCGCTCTCTCTCTCTCTCGTCTCCTCCCACTCTCACTAGACTTACATCTTATATATTATAATGAAACAATCAACTATCGAGAATAAAATATACTAAGATGTGTTGGTTAAGAATAAGGACAGCTTCAAGCTGTGAAACAACATAAGAATATCCCAGACATTAGTTACATTGTCGTAGGCTACATACTAAGGAAAAGCCGGCCGGTTGGCTGTCGCCAGCCGGTTTATAAACGGCTGGGCAGCCGACGCGCGCGCCTGCCCGCACGTGGCTACTATGCAGGAGCGTCACACCTCCCCCAAGATATAAGACACTTGACTAAGTTCTTCATATCTAACAGAAAGCTTCTCATAGTACCACACACTGTTGCGACACAAGGCACTATATATAAAAAAAATAAAGACTGTTGCACTCCACCGAGCAAGTTCAACTAACTTAGCGACAATAAGCGAAAACATTCAACTTAGATACTGCCACAACATCTTATACAAAATTCTACACGTTATAAAAATAAAGAGTTTTTATAAGGTTTTTTTGCTTTTTTTTAATTTGTTTTTGGCGGCTGCACTACAGTGACAGCCTATTTTCCTCCACTCTCAACACACACTGACTGAACGGCGAGGGTTCTCCTGCAAACAAACCCTCCTGTGACAACCAATCAGCCAAAACATTATCAGTGCCCTTATCATGCCACACATCCAACTTGTGTTCCGGCAGCAAAACAACACCTGGCACTGATAAACTGCCCAGTTCATCACAAGACTGGCATTTCTCTTCGCTCTTTCCGGCAACGGGGCCTGCCAATAACCTTTCACTAGTTCTACCTTCGTGATAGGCGATGCAGCCCCGAGGCGGTCTATGGTGTCGTCAACTCTCGATAAGGTATAGGCGTCTGTCAGGGATAATGCACACACACTCTCGCAATCAACACACTCACTGATCTTGCCACTTAACACAGGTTGCAAAGTTACAGGCAACGACCACTCACGACATTCCTTATCCCTCAGACCCTTCGTCAACACGTAATCCAGCTCTGCTTGCACCACAGGCTGTCGAGCAGGATTTATACGGTAGGGAATTAAATTGAGCCTTGCACTATCTCCAGCCTGCATGTCGGATTCTACCCCGTACATCAGGCCTGGAGAAGCAACAAACATGCGAAAGTACTGCCATAGCCTAGTAAACAACTGCCTTGCACTGTCTCCACTAACAACATGCCTAGTGCCCTCCCACAACCCAGCCGAGACCGCAGCTTCTAACCTGTAGTCTCCCTCCTTCTCCACCTTCGTCCCTAGAACAGCCAGGTCATGAGAGGGACAATCAGTACCACCTGTGCAGTCACTCCCATATTTCATTATTGCTAAGGCTTCCCCGCCGATACCGTACATGCGCACCCCCGCATTCCTTGTGACGACATCTGCCTGCGCAGCATCACCGCTTTTAGCGACATGGCCAGATACAGTCGGTCTATGGTAGGGCTGTTGCATTAGACTAGAGCAGCATTGGGAGGCTATGCGACGACCGGGCACATCCACTCCACAGCCAACCTCACCAATCTGCTCAAAGTCCTCCTTTTGACCACCACCCTTGGCAGCCATGGGTCGACCCTGACCTGGCAACCATGCCAAAGCCTCGTCTCCCACCTTGAACCACCGAAACAACGAGGCTAACGGTCTTTCAACATTCCCGTGACCTGCCCGCGGAACATCTTGCACCGCCCGAGTTGTGAGACTCAGGGGCTCGGCACGACCAGTGGGGTATGAACCGAGCTGGTGCTGGAGCGCTGCACACTGCTGCTCAGGCAGGTGCTCTAGCGCTTCCACAGCCACCAGACTCGTGTTCCCCGCCCACTGCTCCGCCGAGACATGACAATCCCTACTCTCCTCCACCTGTGCCCTACTGCCCCCCTCTCCTTCTCCACCTTGGCCGCGGCAGACCAACGCAGGGACAGCAGGCTGCTCAGGTGGTTGCCTCACAAACTCCTCCAACAGGTTCACATGACATGCTTCCCCGTCCTCGTGTTTGATCTCGACAGCACCATTACCACACTTCTGAACTTCCGGATCCTCCAACTGCAGTTTACAAATATCTGAGGGAACCAACCTGTCTAGATGCTTCCGAAGCAACCCAAGTCCTCCCCCAATATCAAACTGAGCAACCCTTTTTTCTCTCTGTGTGTAACGTTGCTGCCTCCGAGTCTCTTCCTGCCCTACCTCCTCACTAGCTGTGACAGGTCCTGGGGCCTCTCCAGACTCTAACATAGGTGCCAATAATGAGTCACCAAGAAACACTGCCGGCTCAAAACTCTCCAATTTTACCAACACTTCCCGTTTTCTTGTGACCTTTCCTCCGCGGTTTGATAGACTGAGGTGGTGGCTGCAAGGCTCCGGATGTCTGAGAACGCGTCACAACACCCGCAATGGTTTGTACGCTACACTTCTCAACCCACTCCTGTTCCTCCCTACTAACGTCGGCCGCCTTCTCGGCAACGACCAAGGGTGAAACCTTAGAGGCAGGCACCGCAAAGTCGTTGCCGAGGAGGAGGTCGACGCCCCCAACAGGCAAGTTCTCTACAATTCCGACATCCAGCTCCTTCGCCACACCACCCACCTCCAGCTCCATCCGCACCAGCGGGTAGGACTTCGTAGCATTGATCCCCTGAACTACCACCACCCGAGCAGCGTTAATCGGTCTACCAGTAAAGTTCTTAAACAAGGTCGGAGAAGCCCCAGTATCACGCAATAGCTTAACTCCTCGCCTTTCGCCAGCCCACCTCACAAAACCATGCCCTCTATGACCCCCAAAGACGTCGCGGACAGGGTTAGAGCCTTCCGGACTCTTGAACACAGGCTGTGTCCCAACCTCTGACGAACTACCCTTGGCAAACTCAGAAGATATAGGCGACACCCCTATGCTGCGGGCCAATGACACAACCTTGTTTGGTGGCTTGTTCGGACAAGCATTTGCAAAGTGACCCTCCTTGTGACATGCAAAGCACTCTTTTCTCTTTGGATTCCCTTGGGAGTGGGAGGCACCATTAGACTTCTTATACGGGACAGTATTTGGTTTATGTTCAGTTTTATTGTCAGTGCTACATGGTTTTGTGTATTTATGTGTATCAAAATTCTTGGGAGGGGGAGGGGTACGATCCTTTGCACCCGACTCACTCCTAGCTGCTGCTTCGCACCCTCGAATTAATGACAGTCGGAGGTAAGCCATTTCTGCTGCCTCCTGGAAAGTTCTAGGATTTTTTTCCTTTATATTTAATGTTAAGTCCCCTCCTGTGCACTTAAAGAACTGCTCCAAGAGAACCAGCTCACTCAACTCCTCAAAAGTAGCTGCCCTCTCAGAACGCAGCCAATGTCATAGTGCATCAGACAAGTCCCGGGCGTGTTCTAGGAAGGTACTATCCTTGCCCTTAGTAACACCCCGAAACTTCAAGCGGTAAGTTTCTGGTTGTAACTCATAGGCCCGTAGCACAGCCTTCTTTAGCTCATCATAAACTAAACAGGACTCTAAAGGTAGTGCATCATACGCTTTTAGCCCCTTTCTTAGGAGTCTTGATGAAACTAATGCTGCCCACTTGTCCTGAGGCCACTGGTGTTCCTGACACTTCTTCTCAAATCGCATAAAAAACTCAGTTACACATGATTCATCGAACACAGGAACTAGTTTAAGCAGGTGCGACAATGATTGGTCCCGATGTCTGTTACCTCCCCCAATATTTCGCCCCGTTACCTCCACTCGAGATCTCTCCAGCTCCCTGTCAGCCCGATACCTAGTAGACTCTGCCTGCAGTTCAGCCTCTCGTATAGCTGTTCTCTCTGCAGCCTCAACCTGAACTCCAACCTGTCTTTCGGCGGCCTCAACCTTGGCCATCTCAAGCCGAAACAACAAATCTGGAGTCAACCCTTGAGGAGGGGAAGGTGCATTTAATGGGGAGGGTCCCTGTGATTGAATTCCACGCTGCCATTGACCATCAACTTGGGGGTATGTACTAAATTCAGGCACCCTGACGTTTGATATGGGGGTAGAGTGGAGGGGGGGCTGGGGACCGGGGCCCCCAGTCGCCTCTCCACCCAGGTCTCTCCCTTCTAAACCCAATATGAAAGTCCTCAGTTGATCTTTCCTCATGCCACTTAAACCCTGGTGACCCTGAAGACCTGCCACACACTTTAAGCCATACTTATTCAGCTTCAACACCCTGGCAGCGGTAAGGGGCACCTCTAAAAATCTTCTAGCACCCTCCTCGCTATCGACTAGCCACTCCACAGGCCTTTCTCCCTCCGAGCCTGTATCGTGACCTGACCCACCACTGTGTTCTGATGTATTAGACATGTTTGTGTACTGCAGTAATTATCACGGTTATAGAATGTGCCTTATCTCCTATGCAAGTATGTATATACTAATGTTATTTAAAGTCTTTAATGTGTTATATTGGTTGCTCCAAAAAAACTCTATGTCCACTGTATTCCTTTAATCATAAGGAATCTCAAAACAAATGACCACTATATTCCTCTGTTCAGTAAATCCTATGCAAGGTCGCCATTTGTTACGTCCTGGGATATATAAACACTGGGCTCTTTCTATTGGACTAGGTATGCGGCAACAAGCAACAACGGAAAACGCTAGATCCCACCCTTATCTATAAACCCAGGCAACAAACCACCCTAAACCGTCAAGAGTCCTGCCTGGACAACAAGGTATCCTATGACTCGGTTACAGGGTGCACGCACTATAGACTGCTGATAGTCAAGCAGGCTATATAAAAGATCACACAATTAAGTTGACTTAAAGCTTCAAGGAAAAGATAGATAACGGAATTAAATTGCAGAAACAATTTAATAACAAACTAGAAGAAAGTACATTTAACGTTACGTTAATTAATACAACTAATCACCCCTGCGTGAAAGAAGGTGAAAGCAAACAGTCCTCAAAACATCGTACAGGTAGACAAGATGCAGGTTTCTAAACTGCATGCGGCTATGTAGGATCTGATGCTTAGCAAAGAAAGTAAGTTACGGATTTAGAGAACTCTTAACTCATAAGCAGGAATAAATACTAGTGATAGGCCATACAGTGTATAATGGCATAGGTATAATTAAATAAAGGCAGCAACTCGCAACATAACCATATACAGGTGTGCTACTCACTCTTAGTCAGGCAAGCCTGCTCGGACAGAGTCTCTAAGCCACACCCTGACTCACAATGCTCACAAAGACGGTAAACTGTGGCACAATACAGATATAATAAACCGCTAGCTGTTAATCTGCCAGGCGGCAGAGGTCTAGCCGGAAGGATATAGGCTTCGGATACTCGGGCTGAGCCACCTGCTCTAGCCTAGGGACGTTCCCAAGTCTGTGCGCCAAATTACTCTAATTGAAAGGGTGCTCTCTTGAGAGACTCAGATCCCAAGTATCTGACTCTCTCCTGGCGACCCTAAAACAAACGCAAGACGTGCTAGCGCAGTGCAGAGTGGACTAGGCAAGGGCCCTCACACAACACAACACTAGACACACAGGCACACAGACAAGAAAATGCCCCCAGACTCCCACGGGTATCCTAGTAAAGTCGTGCAGGTCCACAGGACTTGCACCAGCAGACTTTACTTAAAGGATCGCAAAAAGCCTCCCCTCCGGTCTAGCCCCTGCTCACTTGCCACAAGAACACACTAGCAAGCATGAAACCACCAAATATGAGACAACAAAAAAGCTTCCTAGGTCTCATTAACAATTATATCTCTGCATAAGGCCCAAAATCCTATCTAGTTATCTGAGAGCTCGTCGTTAATACAATGATAGATATAAGGTCTATCAAGGGGATGGGGTAATTAAATAGACTGGTGAAGTAGTGGAAAGAAGGTTTCTAAGTGGGGTTGAGAGGGATAGATATCGAGGGGGTCCGAAGGGTACGACAGTGAGGTGAGCTCTGAGGAGAATAGCAGCAGCTCCTCTGGACCCCTCCAGGATCCCACACAAAGGCACGGTGGTCAGCCAATCACAGGCCGCTACGTTACCCGGCAGCAGGCCTGCAGAAGGCGCCAGGAACCACCAGCCAATCAAAACCGAGAGAAAAGACCACGCGGCGACTAACTCCTCTGGGAGGGAGGAGGGAGGAGGAAAAGCAACAATCACCTCCCCCACCCTTCTCGCTCGCTCTCTCTCTCTCTCTCGTCTCCTCCCACTCTCACTAGACTTACATCTTATATATTATAATGAAACAATCAACTATCGAGAATAAAATATACTAAGATGTGTTGGTTAAGAATAAGGGCAGCTTCAAGCTGTGAAACAACATAAGAATATCCCAGACATTAGTTACATTGTCGTAGGCTACATACTAAGGAAAAGCCGGCCGGCTGGCTGCCGCCAGCCGGTTTATAAACGGCTGGGCAGCCGACGCGCGCGCCTGCCCGCACGTGGCTACTATGCAGGAGCGTCACAATTAGGACAAAACCTTTTACTTTCAAGAATATTATTGCTAAGGCATCTTTTCAAAGAGTTGCATACAACATTATTTTCTATAAAATAGCTGGCGCCACATTCCTCTGTAATTACGCAACTATCACCTGCGTTCCCTTCCCATGTTTCACTCTCGCTGTCCGTGCCAAAGTCAGCTGTTTCTCCCTCCTCCTCCTCCTCCCCCTCACTCTCTCCCTCCACCTCCTCCCTCTCCTCCTCCTCTCCCTCCCCCTCTTCCTCTCCCTCTTCCCCTCTCTCTACCTCTTCTTCATTCTCTCTCTGTTCCATCTCTTCATGTACATCAACAAAGTATCTATCAGCCAATTCTTCTCTGTTTTTCCACAGTTTTGTTTGCGTTCTGTTCCCCCCCCCCCCCATTCATCATCTCCTTGCTCCTCTTCCTCTACATCCTCACCCTCAACAATGGATGGCATAGGATCAATCTCTTCTTCTTCCACTCTCTCTATTTCATTATCAGGGTGAAAGTATCCTCTAGTTTCATAGGCGTTAATAGCGTAACGCTTATCATCAAATACCGAGAGGGTTTTCTTTTGTGAATAAGTTGTGCACATAGCCCCCCTTACATTGCGTATATTGTAACATGGTACACTTTGTGATGGAAGACCAGAGAGAACATCTGTATAGAGACGGTGTGATAACTTCTTTTGATGAAGGGAGGGAATTCCCTTAGCCCTAGAAAGCTGATCATGTTCTATCGGGAAAGAATACATTTTAGGCTTTAAAATCTCTCTTGTATCATTTTAGCTCCAGATTCAGACTTCAAAAGTCCTAACTGTCCTTTTCTATCTTTACTATATAGTGGGTGATTGGTTGGGAAATTGCTGAAGTCTAAATATGGATTCATGGGCCCATTCTTGAGTTCCTCGTTCAAACTAGTATTTATCGCTAATGAAAATATAAAGGAATCTGTATCCTCATAGGCGAGTTTGGCTTTATTCCCGTAGTTTGCTTTAATAACTTTGTACCAAAAATGGTACATAGCCCTTTTGGCCAATTCCAAGATTTAGAATCCTACAAAATTAGGTTGAGAAATTTTGATATTTTGTTTCTGATTAACACAAATAACCCTATTATTACCTAGAGGATGAACAGCCTTAAAAGAGGGACTGGCTACATGTTTTAAGATTTTTGTTTTGTTCTGTATGTATCTTTGTGTTTCACCATACTTTTCTTCAGATAGGAGACACCTTCCATATACTGAATTGGACATTAATTTAAATATCCTATTCTTTATAGCGAATGTCTCTTTTATACGCTCCTGAACATTTCTTTCAACGAAAGCCTTGAGATACTGCTCCTGTTTAAATTTGTAAATTCCATGAATTGTTTAAATTTCTAAACCTAATTCCATGAGCAACTGTAGTAAGGGAAGACTAATAAGGTGATCGGTTAATCCCTTGTGACAGGCGACAAGTTTAACATTTTGCTTGGGGAGTTTACGTCCTTCTCTCTCTAATTGTTCTTTACTATAGGGGGAAAGGAGATCTTTGGTAATATTCATATGTGATAAACAGAGCGGGAATTCATCAGTGACCTTAGCTACATTAGGAGAGATATCTTTGGTATCTATGTGTAACCAATACCCCTCACTACCTTCAGTTGGCTGGTTGCTTATACCAGTTTCCAGGAATGCATCAACATCGGCTTGGCTTAATTTACAGATGTCACCTATGGGTAAATGTGATGTCATAATAAATAAATATAAACTATTGTAGTCATAATACAATAGATAGGTGTGTTTATCCGTAGCGGTATTAAAATTAAGATTAACGTCTGGATTATTTGCCTTCATATATCGCGAGACAGCAGTTACAAACCCACCACGAATATTCCTCTTTATGAAATGGAATAATTCACTGTCATAGGGACAATCTAATTTAACTCCACTTGACATTAAAAATGAGTCATATGCATATGCTGGTAATAAAACATAGGGTAGAGTTCCTTAAGGGATGATCTATACTTTGTGTAAACGTCGGCTAATAAGCCGACGTCAATCTCGCAATATAGACGTATGTAATCGCCTGGGTTTGACATCCAGAAATTTCCCACACCCTTTGCACATGTTCGTATTCGAGTTGGGATAATTCCTCTTGTTTAAGCGTGTTATAGAACGCATTACGAGGTGGAAGTTGTTGTTCACTTAAATAATTTATGTCTGTTATGTGGTCGTAACACATGAACTGTTTGTGAACACCTATCATCTCCCGGACTCTCTCTGGTAAATAGCTAATCATTTCTGTAGTATATTGGGTGTCATAACCGGCAGAAACATGGTTCTTAGCTAATGTAGAGAGACTACCACCGATAATATTTAGTGTATCCTGAAATTGAATATAATTTATTCTAACTCTATAGAATTTGGAAAATGATTTACCACATATGCTTACCTTGATATTAGATTTGTCAAGTTCTTTTAATATTATACCGATGTCAAAAGTCATGTTATGTGCAAAGGTTGTGAGATATTTTCTCATGTTTATACACTGTAGGTTGCAGCGTGTGCAATAAGCTCCTATGTAATTATTTCTTGGAATAGAGTGATTATGGTGTTGGTTGGCCATATTTTTATCAGTGAAGGGGTTGGAGCAAAGATGACAATAAATTCTTCTCAAGTTTAAACTGTATTTCTTCATCATCTGTCATGTGAATGGGATACTCTACAGTATTTTGCTTAATTTCTCTCCATGCTAATGACAGACTATCAAAGAAGTGGTCTACTGCTAGGGGTCCCATGTAACTACTCTTCTTTACTACTTCACCTTGTCTGTCCACGATAAGATAAGCATATCCTATTGATTTGTGTTCGCCTATGACACTACCTCTATTTGGACAAGGGGTAATACTTGTTTCAAAATCAAAGAAGCAGAGATGAGATGGTGAGTATGAATATGCATAATTTTTAAACTGCACTTTTACATGTTGAGGGGGGAAGAGAAGATTTTGTGTAAAATTACATTCACTTTTATGTGCCACAGGATTCACGCTAGGAGGGATTGGATTAAAACACACACGACAAAAATGATGACCTGGAGGGAGTGCTTTGCTGCGTGTAAGTTTTCTTACATATGTCTCTAGATTCTTAATTAAGGCCATATGTTTCCCACCTAGTAGAAGGAGAGGGACATGTGTTGTAAATTTAGAAGTTCTTTTCCTAGAGAGTGACAAAAAAGCTCTCCCCTTTTCTGAAGAATCTTCAGTCAGAGTATATACATATAGAGAAACGCGATTAAGATTCTCTAATTTGGTTAAGCTTTCCCAAGTGACTGGAAGATTAATCCCCTCTGAATTAACAAGGCGTCTACACCCCGTGACTCTATTTACTCTCCTACCAATATTGTGCCAGGTCTTCTTCATCTGCTTAAGTTTAACCCTTAATTAGCGGCTCACCACATAAGTCGAGTTAAATAAAGCTGGACTATGTGGCGGCGCTCGACATAACTCGAGTGGCAATTTCAGCACGTAATGTTGCTGAGAGAGAGAGACAAGTGGTGGCAGGAGAGTAGCGAGCGTATGACTGCTCCAGACCACCGCGGCGAACCTACTGACACAAATCTCACCTCCCTCCTACCTCTCTCACTCGCTATATAAGGAATTGTATGGGGAAAGTGCCTAATTACATGCTTTTTGCACTCGCGTTGCACGGTTATTGCAAGAAAACTAGCCATCATAAAAGGATCGTTATGGTGTCATTCGAAAGCTCTGTTTATGCCCTTTCAGGGATAGATACTTGTTTTACATTCTGGGTCTTATTTAGGCATGAAAATGATCACGTAAACAGCCCTATTTTGGCTAAAAACACCCCGCTGGGCGGTACATATAAATAAACCGCATAGGCCGCTCTTAAGGTGTTAAAGGCAGCCAGGCACTGTAAAAGGCATGAGTTGTCTTTACCATTGGGATTAACCCGTACAGCCCCGGCCGGTTTTATTATTTTTGTGCACCAGAACCCGGTAAATTTTCATTTTTGTTTTTTTTTATAAATATATCAGAATGTGTTAGAAAATAATGATAGACATGAAGAAATTTGAAAAAAGTACTTACCTAGGCCATTTGGGGGTCCTGGGAGGTAGTGGGGGTCCCCAGCCTCAGAGGAGCCTTAGCGCCATTTCAAATCTCCCGCGCCAGCAGCCAGTTGCCAGCCGCCAGGCAGCATGACTTATTTTGCACCTCTCGGACATAAAGTGCGCTTCAGAGTTCATAGAATGTCTTTGTATATCACATAATGTAAATATAACTGAAGTTGTAGTGTGATAAGTGTCTTCATTCAAGTATTACAAGTGCGCACGAGTGTTAGCGTCCCCGTTGCCATGGTGATGGCGGCCATCTTGGGCGGCCATCTTTGCTCAGGACAATAACAAAACGCACGTACGAACACACGGCCAGACAGCGGACCGAGTGACCCACATTCCACAGCACCCTCCCTCTTTCTTTCTCTGTCTGGCTGTCACTTTCACTCAAGGTCACTCTGTCTCTCCTTTTCATTGAATTATTTGTACTTGTTCATTGTTTTACCTAAGATTATGAGGTGTATATACATTGTTTTACGCATTATTGTCTCTTATTCTTATAATTATTTGCACACAGTTTTATAAGTTTAGAATTTACTTAGTGTTTTATATTGTTCGGTACTTTGCACACTGTTTTATATTCACTTTTTGCGTCTTTTATATACACTGTTAGTATTACATTATAGCGTCTTTTATCGCAGTCTTTGAACACTTTGAACACATAGAAGTGCTCGAGGGTGTGATAATCCCTGAAGCAGGTGGGAAAACACAGTCCCACATCACATTCTTCACACATCGTCCGGGTGTCTGTCCGTTTTGGTGTGCGTCTGCCTGTGTTGCGACACACATGACACCGTCTGCGTGGGTTGGGTTTTACTTCGTTGGGCGGGACAAAATCGCAAAAGTGGCGTTGTGTCAGTCTGGCGGGGCCTTCTGGTGCTTGAAAACGAGCTGCGGGACGTTGCTGGCGGCGTGGACCCTCCCTGAAGAAGAACAGAAGCTCCCGTGCAAGTTCGATGCAGTACGACTCCATCGTCTCAACTTCACCTGTTATTTCATGATATTGGATGTGGCAGTTGTAGAGGGTGAGGTCGAGTAGGTGGAAAAATAGTTTTTTATACCACCTCATCGTCTTCCTGGCACACTCGACCGACGATATGACAGAGTCTGACTTGTCAACCAGCCGCATGTTGATGTTGTAGTCAATGATTGCAACTGGTTTTTTGACCGCCTCACCTGTGGCTCTATCACGGCGTTTGGTGTCCTCTAAGCGGGGCAGGTGGATACTGGTGAGGATATTGACGTCACGATTGTCCATCCACGAGAGCATCAAGATATTATTTGCCTGGAGGTGGATGATGGAGCCCTTCTCCCGCCTTTCGGGTAGCTCTGGCATGTAGACACGATTCCTCCTGACGGTGCCACAGACGCCAGTGTTTCTGCTATACAGGAATTTGGCAAGGGAAGGGCTGGTGTACCAGTTGTCGAGGTACAAGATGTGGCCCCTGTCCAAATATCCCTCCAACATGGTGATGACAACGGCCCCAGATATCCCATATGTCCTCTCCTCCACCAGTTCAGTGACCTTGCCCATGTAAAGGATGATGTCCTGGATGTAACCGGTTTTGCAGTCGCACATCACGAACAGTTTCAGGCCATAACGGTGACGCTTGCTGGGGATGTACTGTCGGATGCTAATATTCCCCCTCCATAGCACCAGACTCTCATCAATGATTAGTTTTTGGTAAGGTTTGAAGGAGGCTGCAAACTTAGTTTTCAGGTATTCAAATATAGGTCTTATCCTCTCCATCGGGTCTTTGGTATTCCTGGGGCGTTCCTGGTTCCTGGTGTGGCTTGCCAGGCTATCAATAAAGTGCAGGTTTCCCATGATTGCCGTGAATCTATTCCTGCTCATGACTTTCCCAAAGAAGGGGGTTGCGATGAGGGGATCACATGACCAGTACTTCCTGAGAGACGTCTTCTTGGTGACCCCCATCAGGATGACCAGTGCCAGGAATGCGTAGAACTCATCGGAAGACAAATCCACCCATGAGAGACGTGCCGAGTTCCTCTTCTGCTCCTTCCCTGCCATAAAATAATAGTTGTACCAGTTCGTCTGGTCAACAATCAAGCCGACAAGGTTGGCAGTGAAGAACTGCAGAAAAACACCCAGTCTTGTGGTGTCAGGTCCACGATTGGGCATGGTAGGGCCGGCCTCAGCTGCCCCCAAAAAGTGGTATTGTCCTGGTAGATAGTTCTCCCCATCCACCCAATCCCACCTATCAGCGCCTTCGTCGTCGCTAGATGGGGCATCGGGCTCATCAGGGTCATCGTCAGGGGCACCGGGGCGGGTTGGGCGGGTGCGGGTGGAGCGTGGGCGGCGTGGGCGAGAGGTGGACCTGGGTCTGGAGCTAGACCTCGAACTTGATCGAGAGCTAGATCTAGAGCTCGAGTCGTTGCTGGGGCGTCTTATTTGTTTCACCTTTTGCATTCGGCCGCGGGTGGCACGCCCGCGAGATATGACACGCCCACGTCGTTTGCTTGCAGGGCGTTGGGGCAGATCGGGGCGTTGTGGAGAGGCTGGTGATAATGCAGTGGCGCGGGAGGGGCCTGGTGAGGGAGACATTCGTGGGGGGGTGTACGGGATGGAACCTGAAGGTGATAGTGGGGGGGAAGAATGGCGAGGCGGAGAGTCTGGTAGTAGTGGTGGTGGTGGTGGTGACTCATCCCCCCCCTCGTGCTCTGGGTCAGGAGGGAAGAGGGAGCGTTTTGGGTCACGTGACCGCCTTTGTCTCGCACCACGTTGTGCCATTTCTCCATCACCAGGTTGTTCGTCACTAGGTTTGTGACGACCATAGAACCTCCCCGGGGTATTTTTCTTGAGTGGGGAGATTATGCAAAGTGGGGGAGAAGGCAGGCGGGGTTGTGGGGGTACCTCCTCTTCACTCCCAGACTCGCCCCTTCTTCTCTTCAATCCCTTTCGTTCTTCCCCAGGTACACGCACGTAATTTTGAGGGTCAGCAGGTTCATCTGCAACAACAACCTCTTCCCCACTTTCTGAGGATTCAGTGGGGTCTTGGGGAAGTGGGCGGCGGGGAGGTGCACTTGCCCCTTGCTGTCTTTGTGACGGCCTACGCCGCCTGACAGGAATCTGAGCAAGCTCTTCCTCTAGCTCTCTTATTTCGGCTTGGGAGGGGGCATACTCGTCTCCAGACTCGTCCAATGCCGAGTCAGTGTCACTATCAGGGCTGTCAGTGTCGTACAGTATATCCATGACCTCCTCTGTACTGCAGGGGCGGGTAAGGCGGGCACTATAACATCGAGACATGGTGTTTCACTCGAGAGGGTGCGCGGTAAACTGACCATGAGGTGTGAGAAGGCGGGTGCCCTCTCCCGTCCCCGCGCGCGCACGCGTATGGACAAAACGTTTTGGAAGTAGTCCGCCGGATCCCAAAGTAGTTCCCATATAAATCTAGAGCCATTCTGAGACTTACGACTGGAGCTATAAGGGTGACGCGTTAGGCGCGTCTCTGGGGCTGTGCGTTACATACATAGCCGACGCGTCAGACGCGTCGCTGGGGCTCCACGGGTTAAAAACGGAGTTAGTACCACGAATTCCCTTAGGATACTTTACATATTCACCCAAGCTATTATGTAGGGTGAAAGTGCAGAAATTGATAGCAAAGGTGTCCTCACTAAATATGAGTACGCCAGATCCCTCCTGTTCACTTAGGTAGTTTTCTAATCTAATGTGTAGGTAATTTATCCATGCATCTACCAACTCCGCTATGGAGTCGACTGTAATACTTCTAGCTCGGAAACCAATAACAAAAGGGAATCTTTCTTCGGTTCCATCAGCATGTAGTCTCATGAGAGTAAGACTTAGGTCAGCAAATATTTTGAGTGATGGTGGAAATTCCCCCCCCCCCCCCCTCATTAAGAAATACTGAAGTATCTCATTGATGAAGAAATCCCTATACATGTTTAGATATGCTAGTGGGTCCTCGTTCGTATGCTCTGGAACTGAATAAATATACCTAGTATAGTGATGGGCAAACCCATGGATAATGTCCAGAAGTGTGGGGTTAATGGGTGGTGGTTGTTCCTCCGCTAAGGGGGAGGGAGGGGAGGGGTTGAGAGGTGATGGGGTCCTAGATTCGGGGGGGAGATGTGGGAGGAGGAGGTGAAGCTAATTGAGGTGATGGGGTCCTAGATTCTGGTAATGTGAGTGAACCGTGTGGGGATGGAAAATAGGAAGGATCTACAAATGTGGATATTGTAGGAAGTGGTGGGGGAGTAGAGGGAATGGATAATGGTGATCCAAGTGGTATAGGGAAGGTCTGGTGTTGTTGTGGAGTAGATGGTCGAGTCGATGGTGAACCCAGTGATCTGGGGAATGATGATGGTTCGTCGCTCTCAACACCTCCCACCCCTCCTCCCCCAATGCTGGCAGAAGCTCCATCGAGGGGTATGACAGTAGGTTCGTCGCTCTCGTCTCCCCCCACCCCAAAAGTTGAAGAAGCTCCACCGAGTGGTATGTCTGTGAAGAAATGAGAGACAAGTTTTTAAATAGTATTCTATAAATAAATTTTTTTAAGATTTTAAATAGTAGACTATTAAAGACAATTTATAATACTTAGAGAAGAACTTTATGAAAAACTTACCTTCATTGCGTGTATGTTGAGGTGATGTAGATAATTGTGATTGGCATTGGTGTGTAGGACCCCCGTCTGCGAAAGCAGAATTTGCACACTTCCGAGCTCTTCATTTCGATGGCTGAAGGGAGAGACCCTTTGTTCCCCGATGAGTGGTTTCTCTACACTGAGAATAAGTCGTGTAGGCGCGTGAGGTGGTAAGGTTTGTAGCACCTGTCGGTACCCTACCTCTCCCTACTACCTCCCCCCGTCCCAACCCACCCCCGTAGCCGTTTTTTTTTTCTTTTTTCTATGTGATTGAGGGAGGCAAAAGGCATAACTGCCTATAGCGAGTGCCTCCCCCATAGTTGAAAGAGTGACAGGGCCAAAATCAAGGGACGTTCGAGCCAAAATGCCTGGACACACGGAGTTTGAAGCTATTTAAGTCATAGGAAGAGGGAAAGACTGATTCTGGGAGAGAGTTCCAGAGCTCAGCTGTTGAGTAGAAGAAAGTTTGAGAGTAACGTTTCACTCTTGGGTTGGAGAGTTGCACAGAGTAGGGGTGGGATTGAGTTGCAAGACGGGTACCACGTGCCCTACGTAAAGGAGGTGGTATGCACTGGGATAGCTCTGAGGAACACTGATTATTATAGTAGCGATAGAATAGCGAGAGAGATGCAACATTGCGGCGGAGAGAGAGAGATTGAAGAGAGTTAGTGAGTGGACGGGAGTTAATGATACGAAAGGCCTTCCTTTCAACTTTGTCTAGGAGAGCGGTGTGAGAGGAACCTCCCCACACATGTGAACAATACTCAATACAAGGGTGCACTATGCCCCTGTACAGAGCAAGAAGCTGTGCAGGGGAAAAGAACCCCCTAAGGCGGTTGAGCACACCCAGCTTCTGGGAGGCTGCCTTAGCAAGACCGGTAATATGGTCCTTCCAAATGAGAGCAGAAGAAAAAGAGACACCAAGAATATTGAGAGAAGATGAAGGGTTGATTTTTGTATTGTTGAAGAATAAGGGATAGTCCGCTGGGAGATCTTGACGGGTAGATAGATGGAGAAATTGGGTTTTGGAAGCATTAAAGTTAACAAGGTTTTCTCTGCCCCAATTGGAAATAGTATTTAGATCAGAATTTAAGAGTTCTATGGCTTCATTACGTCTGTCGTTGAGGGATTGCTGGCTGGGGCGTTCTGAAAAACTAATGGAGTAGTGTAAGGTTGAGTCGTCTGCGTATGAATGGATGGGAATTAAGGTACAGTTAAGGAGATCATTTATAACAATTAGAAAGAGAATAGGAGATAGGACAGAGCCCTGAGGAACACCGGAGTTTATAGGGTGAGGAAATGAACAATGGCCGTCCACAACCGCGGCTATGGAACGGCCGGAAAGGAAATTAGAGACAAAGGCACAGATGGAGGGATAGAAACCGAAGGAGGGTAGTTTAGAAATTAAAGATTTATGCCAGACTCTATCGAAGGCTTTCGATATGTCTAGTGCAATAGAAAAAGTCTCACCGAAGTCCCGAAAGGAGGATGACCAAGAGTTAGTAAGATATGAAAGAAGATCACCAGTAGAGCGACCCTTAAGGAAGCCATACTGGCGATCTGAGAGCAGATTATGAGAAGAGAAATGCTTAAGAAATTTGGAAGCAAGAATAGTTTCAAAAACTTTAGAAAGACATGAGATAAGAGCAATTGGACGATAGTTGGAGGGTTGAGAGCGGTCACCCTTCTTTGGGACAGGTTGAATGTGAGCAAACTTCCAGCATGAAGGGAAGACGTTAGAGGATAGACAGAGACGAAAGAGTTTGCCTAGGCAGGGAGTCAGCACGGAAGCACAGTTTTTGAGAACAACAGGAGGAACACCGTCCGGACCGTACGCCTTATTAGTGTTAAGCCCAGAGAGGGTAGAAAGTACATCTTTAGAAGAGATTAGGATATTAGGCATAAGTAAGAGAGAGGAGGGCGGAGAGGGAGGAATAGCACCGGAATCATCCAAGGTGGAGTTTCTAGCAAAAGTTTGAGCGAAGAGTTTAGCTTTGTCAGAGGAAGAAGTGATGGTTGTGCCATCAGAGTGGGAAAGGGGAGGGAACGACGAGGAAGAGAAATTGTTGGAGAGGTTTTTGGCTAGATGCCAGAAAGCTTGGGAAGAGCTAGAGTTGGATAGTTCAGTGCATTTATTATTGATGAAAGAGTGTTTGGCAAGTCGAAGAACAGATTTGGCTTGATTCCGGGCAGAAACATATGAAGAACGAGAGTCTTGAGTTTTAAGGCGTCGGTACCGTTTGAATGCTTCCTCCTTATTGCGGACAGCAGTAGAACAGGCGTGAGTAAACCAAGATTTTTTAGCATTAGTCTGAGGGAAAGAGAATGGAATGTATGCTTCCATGCCCGATAGGATTACCTCGGTAATGCGTTCAGCACTCTCCGAGGGTCCTCGGCCATGGAAGCAGAAATCATTCCATGGGAAATCAAAGAAGTACTGCCGAAGAGCCTCCCAGTCGGCAGCGCCAAAGTGCCACAAGCGCCGCCGGCTAGGAGGATCGGGTGGCTGTACTGGAGAGATAGGACAGGTGACAGAGATAAGATTATGGTCGGAGGAGCCCAAAGGAGAGAAAAGATCGACAGTATAAGAAGATGGGTTAGAAGTTAGAAACAGGTCAAGAATGTTGGGCCGATCTCCGATGCGATCCGGGATACGGGTGGGTTGCTGAACTAACTGCTCTAGGTCATTTAGGATAGAAAAGACGTAGGCTTGTTCACCAGGTGGATCAGTAGTGTGAGAGGAGAGCCAATGGCGGTGGTGAACGTTGAAATCTCCTAAGATGGAGATTTCTGAGAAAGGAGAAATGGCTAGAATGTGATCCACTGTAGAGTTTAGATAGTCAAAGAATTTGGGAAAGTTGGTAGAGTTAGGGGAAAGATAGACAGCACAGAAATATTTAGTAAGAGAATGACAGGAAAGTTTGAGCCATAAAGTTGAGAATTCAGAGGAGTCGAAATCGGGAACACGAGAGCAGGAGGAGGTAACACCTGTCACCCGCCCCTCACCGCTCCCTCCCTTCCCACCCTCCCCCTACCCGGAAGAGGAACGATTTAGTATTGTATGCATCTGTGAAAGAGGAACACTTATGTCCGTATTACAGCGTGGTAGCTCTGGAAGGGCGTCCCCATGGACGTCGCCCTTAGGTAACTAAAAACAAAACTCATAGGTGATGTGTATAGGTATATTACCTATACCGAGAACTTTTTGAGGGAGAGGTAAAAACAAAACTCATAGGTGATGTGTATAGGTATATTACCTATACCGAGAACTGTTTGAGGGAGAGAAGATCCCCCCCCCCCCCCTACCATCCCACCAAACCCTCCACCACCATCCCCACCGAACCCTCCCCCACACCGAGGCATGTAGCGATGAGTTGCCAGACATTAGGAGTGAGTTGCCAGATACTACCCATGTTACTTGTGACGTGAAAAATAGTAGTTGTGTATCCCTACCACGTGGTTTAAAAGTGGGGTCCATAGTCCTTTGTGAAGGGAGAGAGAAGATCCCCACCCACCATCACCACCAAAACCCTCCCCCACCCCCCACCAATGCATGTAGCAATGAGTTGCCAAATACTACCCACGGGCTTAACTTCAGGCTCTCACCTGCCCCCTCTCTCAGAAATCGGTTTGGTATAACCATGGCTTTGGTCCCGTCCTGGCAATTGGTCCCAGTATAATTTAGAATTTAGGTGTAAACAAACTCACATTGTCATTCACCCCAACCCCTTCTATGTTTTGGATACACTCCCCAATGTAAATAAAGGATATTTAATTATTTAGATGTAAACAAACTCACATTGTCATTCACCCCAACCACCCACATGCCACACCCCCTCCTCACAATATAAACACACACGATTCAAGGACATCTCTGTTATGATCCTAAACAAACTCGTAATCACAATTGTTTAAGCTAAACAAACACACACTACCTATCCGTATATTATAAAAAAAACAAAAAAAACAAAAAAAACACACTCTCAAGGTCAACGCATACAACCACTCTCGCACGCGCTCTCGCGCACGCACATCTCAAGGTCAACAAACGCCACCCGTACCACTTCCGGTGTAAACACAGGAAGCACCCCAGGGGATGAGACAGGTGAAAACACACCTGTCACACCCCCGACAGGTAAATGGTATCGTGGCGGCATTTCTGCCACTACTCTCAGACTGGTTTAGAGGGTCGGAGATACACTTCCCCCATCCTCCCCCCTCTCTCCCAGCCGTCCTCGCACGAAAATACTCAATAAATATCTGGAATAATATGGAAAATACCGGATAATTGAGGAAGGGGGAAAAGGGGAGGTTGGGTTTCATATTGCTTTGTTTTGAGTGCCAGTGGGGTGTTTTGAAAGGCATTTCTTATGCCTAAACTCTTAAGAGTCCTGGATCCTTTCCCGGGTTAACTCTCAGGCTAGAAGTGAATCGCTACACTCGAAGTAATGAGAGGTTGAATAGCCCCCAACCTAGTCGGTACTTCCCATCAATGCCGGGGCTGTCAGGTGGGATCTCGTACAGTATGGCGGCGAGGTACAGGGAGAAGAGGGTTGGGGTTATGACACATCCCTGCTTGAGGCCACAGGAGATGTTGAATTTTTTTGACAATTCTCCCTGGTGGCCAACCTCACCCACCATTCCCTCGTGCAATGCCCTAACCATTGTTACAAAATGCTCCGGGCATCCAAACTGCTTCAAAACTTCCTATATGGCAGTTCTAGAGATGCTGTCGCAGGCTTTCTCCAGATCGTAGAAGACCAGGAAGATCGTTTGCTGTTGTTCTCGAACCTTCTCCTGCAGTTGCCTGGCACAAAAGATCATATCAGTGGCGACCCTGGGCGCACAGAAGTCACATTGGGAATCAGGAAAAACCTACTCTGCCAGAGGCAGAGTGTTAGTTGAGGATGATTATCATCAGAATCTTGCCTGCAATGGAGAGCAGAAATATCTCGTTCCCACAGGTCCTGTAATTGTTTCCTGAATATTGTGATGATCTGTGCATCTCTGAAGTCACTGAGGACACACTTTGCTTCCCACATCAGCAGCAGCAGCAAGGTGAAGTGTTGAGTTTTGAGGGAGAGGCCGTCTTTTTTTATGAGTTTGAGATTTATGTTGTCTGACCCTGCACTTTTTTTGGTTGCATTTTACCCATGGCTGTGGTAAATTCATCAAATGTTGGGGGAGCTGACATCCAAAGTTGTAGGGGTTGAGCAGATACGTTCATCAGGATGTCATCTGTGGCAGTGAAGTGTCGATTCAGGAGGGTATCCAAATGTTTCTTCCATCTTTCCAGGATGGCTTGATTGTCCACGGCCTGATGGGTGCCAGTTGATGATCGTTGTGGCCCGAAGATATCCTTCATCCCCGTGTAGAACTTAACCCTTCTTTGGCGGGGGTGGACTTAAGTCGGTCTAGAGAACCATGGACTATGTGGCGGGGACCGACTTCAGGCGGTGTGCAATTCTGAGCAATATTTGGCTCTGAGAGAGAGACGAACCGGGGGAGGAGTGTTGGCCAACTCTAACTGTTCGGCATGGCTCTCGCGCAAGCACTGGGCCCAGCTCCACACACACCCACACTCACTGCCTCGCTACACAGGGAATTATGTAAGGAAATTACCGTATTTTAGGGATTTTTCCTTCGTCTTGCACGATCGTTGCAAGAGAACGTGTGGTCATAGAAGGATGGTTCTGTTGTCATTGGAAAGCTCAATTATCGCCCTTTCAGGGATACATAATTGTATTACGCTCTGGCTCTTGTTTATGCATGAAAAAGAGAACGGAAACAAGGTCGTTTAGGGTAAAACCACCCGCTTGGCGGGTAGTAGAAGTTACTGACGGGCCCGCTCGTAAGGCGTTAAATAGGTTCCAGGCATCTACATTACTCTGGATTTCATGAGCTTTTTCCTGCTACCACTGGTTCTGTGTCTCTCACAGCCTAGCCTAACAGTTGCTTCTTAGTCGGCGGTAGGTGATTTTCTTTACCGTCAATCCTGGATCATGCTCATAGTCATTTTGTGATTTGTGTTTGGCGTCGATGAGCTTGGCAATTTCCTGATCATTGCTGTCGAAGCAGTCTTGTTGTTTTCCTCATATAAAGCCCACGGTTGCTTCGGCTGCTTCCTGGATCAGAGATCGGAGCGTGCCTCATTCCTCAGCAAGGCGGTGAGAGTCGGCTGGATTTTATATCGGTTGCTGGTGGACATCATCTTTGAACTGTTCAGCAACTGTTGGGGTCTTTGATCCTGCTGACATTGTACCTTTTACATTGTTTACTGTTTTAATGTCCCCAGGTTCATGTTTGTTGGAAGTTCATCTCCAGTTTTCTAATGAGGAGACAATGGTCTGTCCAGCAATCATTGTTTGGATGATTTACACATATTTTTAATCTTGCTGGCAGACGATAACATAGTCCATAATGTGCCAGTATTTTTATCTTGGATAATTTCAGGTAGTTGGGGAGTCGGAAGTGAGTATTGGTGATACAGAGTTTATGTTGAAAACAGAGGCCCATTAGACGAAACCTGTTGTCATAGCAGTTTCCTACACCCTATCTTCCGATGACTTCTTGACGCAGTCGGTGGCCGCGTCCTACCCGGGTATTGAAATCATAGAGTATTTGTAGCTAATCGCTGGGTGGACCTCCAAATATCGCAGCATCAAGCTGTTGGTAGAACTGTTGCTTGGCCTCATCTGCGGCATCAGGTGTGGGTGCATATACAGAAATGTGCGATATTACGATGTCGGTGAGTGGGATACAGAAAGTTATTAGGCATTCGATAAAGGCGACTGGCCTCAGCTGATGTTCCTTAACAAGATCGGTTTTAATCGTTAAACCCACACCCTGGGTTCTCTGTTCTTCTGGATGCATCTCTTTTCAGAAGAATATATAACCTGCTCCTGGTTCGTCAATTCTTCCTTCTCCAGAGTGCTGGGTCTAGCTCAGAGCTGTAATGTGAATTATTGCGAGTTCCCTTGAGACCAGCACCTTGCGCCTGTCAGGTCTTTCTGTATTCTTCAGGCTAAGCAGAGCTCAGACATTCCAGGCTTGAATCTTCAGAGGATAAGTCGTGTGAACATTGTTACGACCACTAAAATAGGTGACCAACTGGGTGCGGTTCCCAAGCCAGGTGCGAGTGTGACTTCCAATATTTAGCCCACCTTTTCTAGGGCTTTCCCCATATTGGGGTGGGCATCAGTATTCCAAATTAGGTCTGCCCAGTGCCCAGTCGCAGATGTAGGACTGGATTCCTGTGCAGTCACGGTTCACAGGAAGGGGATTATCACACATCCATCGCCAACCTGCAGGTCCAGACTAGAGACTTCTATAGGTAAGAATACGCCCTACCAGTTATTTTCCCACTAATTCTGCTCAATATCCGTTGCCCTAGCCCCATATCAATAGCCCTGAGTGAATTGTCCCATGCTCTGATAAGAAGATTGGGTCAAACTCTCCCTATAACAGTCACCATACCCTCCATAGCTCCTCACTCTACCGATGAAAATTGAACAAGCTTTAATGTTCTCAACGCAGTAAACCGACCTCTCAAATTACACTCGCGAGCGAAAATATAAGATTTTCTCGTTCATTTCCACTTGCGATATCTCAATGTTATTTACCATTATATTATCATGTTGTATATTTACAGGACAGAATGAGTTGTTGAAATGAAGATGAAATGAACCTCGTAGTCATACCTGGAATATACCAGGTATAAATATGAGGTTCATTTCATATAGCTCTCACAATTTAATGGAGAACTGGCCCTGTTTTCATTGATTTTCAGTATCTAAACCACCTCTTCTTTGTATACACATGCTTTGTCAACCAATGCACTAAGCACACTGATATAAGTATGGGAGGCAGGCTTAGAACCTCATGGAAGCGTTTGGCAACAAGCGGGGCTGGTTGGTGCAACCAACTCAGCAGATACTACCAAAACGTATATGTACATCGCACGCAGTATAGCCCTTTTTTACATAGGACATATACAGTATGTACGTCACCCGCAGTGAGCAGGTTAAGGTGGACATCTGTTTGCCAGGCAGAAGCCCACAAACCGATCCACGGCACTTATGGGAAGCAAAATGAGAAGTCCAGAGCAATAGTTACAATGGATGGCCGCCTTGTATCAGTTATACTACCTCCATGGCACCTTCTAGCCAATCTGTTTGACATGGCCTTCTATCGCCCTGCCAGCCATTGGGATCACCTGATCCTCCTCCGCCTGGTACACCATTGGGATATTGTGTTTCGCCAGAGCCCCTCTTAGTCATACTTAATCGAGTATGTTACCCACGGCACATATTGAGGATGGTCTTTTTGGACATTTAACAATTGTGTGGACATTTGACAACGACTTAAAGGCATGGATCAATGCCTGTGGTATTAAATATCTTATCTTTGTTAATATAATCACATATCAAAACATCTTCAACTTTTTTCAAATTAGGTGGAGACATAAGAGTTGCATGGTTCATAAATGTCAACTTTGACTATTTAGGCATAGTGTTCAGTTACCTGAAGTCAACCTTAGGCATGCACTGGTAGCAAACAAGCTTAACACTTACACTGTGTGCATATTTCCACCATATCAGGACTCATTCAGGCACTCCTGATTGATTAAGCAAGTGTCTGAATGAAATTAAATGTATTCAGCCCAAAACTAGAAGAAAATAGCTTCAAAATTACATCAAAACAAGCTTCGTAGCGCACGGGCTTCACCCGCAGCGCTACCATAGACATTCGCTAATACTGAGTAATTATTGCTAATATCGTGTGTTACGACTGAGGTTTAAATATATCAGGGCTCTTATTCATTGGACTAGTAATGGCATAAATGCTACAACGGAAAGCGCTAGATCCAACCTCTGATGTATATTCCCATTGAACAAAGAACAAATACTCTCCAGAGTTCTATATGCAATAATAGGTTATTAAACTCTCAATAAATGTGCGTCTACTCTAGGCTTACTGTTATGTGAAAACAGCCTATTACTACCTATAACCGAAGGTGCTTGGTTATGGTATGCAAAGTAAGGTGGTAAGAGAAGTTACAGCTTACATTACTTTAATCAATAAATGTCAGGCACTTCTGCATGAAAGAAAGTGCACTAAAGTCCTTCAACACCAACAAGGAATCTTCTTTAAATGTTAGATGCTATCAAGATGCTCAAATCGGAAATGGAACCCAAAAAGGCAGGCAGCGGAACAATGCTCGTGCAGGCTATGCACACAAAAAGGCAGGAGATATAATACAGTCGGAGCCAAGAATATCCTAAACGCCACAACAATAATAATCGCCACGACAATGCAGTATTCCTATCAACAAAAAGAGCCCAAGTCGTTTGTGTCTCAATACATCAAACTAGGCTGCGAAAAGCTTGTGTAATCATAAACGGGTATGCATAAAAAAGAGTAATTGGTTTAATATACTTAATGTCTACTATGACTGATAAAGTCTAGCTAGAGTCAATGATACGAGATACTGGTGCGCATGGCATGCCGCATAGCCTAGTGCAAATCTCAAGTCTGTGCGTCAAATATTACGTTATAGGGAAGGGTAGCTCTCTTGAGAAACCTTAATACCGAAGTATTAAGCGTTCTCCTGGCGTACCTCAAAGACAAACAACGAGCTTAGAACAGTGCAGAATGGTATAGGCAAAAAGCCCTCATTCGTGCATGCTCTATTCTCAATGGCACACAGACTAGAATTTACCCAATCAACTCCAGTTCTCAGGTATGTCATGCAGCTTTTAACTAAAGCCAACACCCATCGGAAACAATACCTTATAGTATCAGACTCCTAGTCTAGCATTATCTAATCCAGCAGAACACTAATAATTATAGGAAGCGGTACTGAACAATATGAATGCTAACCAATGCTCTGTGATCAACTTATCTTAACAACTAACATACATGGGTTATATCAGACCTTAACGCACAATACAACTGGCCAGCATGAAGCTGATTATACAGAGTTAACCAGAGGGGATATAATATTAATAAAAGGTGGTGAAAGGTATGGAAAATGAGAGAGATAGGCAGAGGAAAAGGTTCTCAGGTGCAACGAGGGAGACAGGTATCAAAGGGATAAGAGGGATGCGCTCTAGAAACCAGATCTGAGGGAGAAAGTGGCGAGGGAGCTGTATATATACTAGCACTAGCTCGAGTGGGAAAAAAGCGGTAACAAGTCCTCTAACCAATACTAAAGAAGCCAGCCAAACATGACGTCACAAAGCATGGTAAAAAACTCCCTTAACGAATCCCCACGAGGCCAGCCAGCTATGACGTCATCGAGTATAGCAAAACACTACGCGCCTCCTCTCACTCTGTTCTACTCTCTCTCTCTCTCTCTCTCAATTCCTAGCATTACTACTTAATGATAAAACATATACTTTGCAATTAAATATATAAAGCCTTGACATGGGCGAAAACAAAGAGCCTTTCTGGACTGCCCATGACACGAGGTTTCATTTTTTTTTTTTTTTTTTTTTTTTCTTTATTCCAACTACTCCCTCTCGGGCATAGGCTGAGAGCCTGTACATTCCACCGCTCAACACGGTGAAGCCCGTGAGGTCTTGTTCCAGTCTGGGGAGTGAGACTTGTGAAGCATCCATCATGGCTCGAAGCAGCTCCATCTCTGAAGCGGCTTTATGAAGCGTGCTTTATGAAATAAAGCACACAATAATACATCAACTGTAGCCACATCCACTGCCCTGGCAATCCTAGCGAGTCACTGTAGGACAAGCCATGCGGTTCTAACGGAGTGGTTAACGTCACACTCCCCCCAAGATTTTTCTCAGAGGCCCAAGGCTCACAAAAATCTGATTGTTAGAACCCATGCTATACCTCTACTTCCCATCACCTAGCGGCAGTAAAATATCTGGCACAGTTCTCAACAAAACATTTTACAAAATTATAACCCTCCCCAACACAATAGGTTAAATCATATGTAGTTATGCTCCTCAAGAGCGAGCTTCTCTAGCCTAGCATTCTGAGAGGAGTGCAACTCAGAATTACTGCTATAACATACTGAAAAAATTCAACTATCAAAGAAAGTTTTTTATTTGATTTTTATGTTTTTAATTTGTTTATTTCGGCTGCACTATAGGGGCAAGCCTAGTTTTTTCTTCTATACCAAACGCTCAACTCCTGCTTTACGACCTAATACGCTGGGCTACAACCGCGAGCCAACAAGCACCAAGCGCAAAATACTATTCAAACTAAAGCAGTGTGTCAATCTACCCAGGATCATATACCCTTGAAAGACAATCTGCAACCACGTTGTCACAACCGGCAATATGGCATATAGATAATATACATTAGTGACCACCTGGTCAGCCTCATATTCCGATTGTGAAACTGGTCCAAGAACTTGAGAGGGTGATGATCTGTGTAAACTACAACGACCGGACCATAGACCTCAAAATGCCTCAGTGCAAGCACAACTGCCAGCAGCTCCCTCTCGACAACAGAGCAGCTTCCCTGGGCTGAATTGAACTTCTCCGAGCAGAAACTAACAGGATGTTCCAGCCCATCATCGTCCATTTTCACAAGGACGGCACCAGCCCCCACACCACTAGCATCCGTTGCTAGTTGGAAAGGTAGGCTAAAGTCAGGGGCCCTGAGGATCGGGTGAGTGCACAACAGGTGTTTTACTACTCTAAACGCCTTCTTACACTCAGGCGCCCATTTGACTTTCTTATCCTTCCAGTTATCCTTTACCTGAGCTTGACTGTCCCGTTCTCCTTCTCCACCTTGACTGCTAAACGTCATCACAGGCACAGTGAGAGGCTCAGGAGGGTGCCTCACACACTCCTTCATGAGATCAACGTGACATAACTGATTGCGCTTACGTCTGTCTGGAGCGGCCACCAAGCAATCCAGGTCCGATAGCCTCTCACCTACCCTATAAGGACCAGTGTACTTCGCGGATAAGGGATGACCTACAAGGGGCAGTAGAATCAACACCTCCTGACCCCCGTGAAACTCCCTGAGTTTAACCTTGAGGTCGTACCTGTCCTTCCTGAGGGCCTGAGAGCTAGTCAAATTACGGCCAGCCAACTCCAGACTGCGCAACATCCGTTCTCGACTGTCGGGGACATACTTGAGCATAGAACAAGGTTTATCTGCACCCTCCCATATTTCTTTAACCATATGGAGAGGCCCTCTGACACTTGTGTCCAAAGACGAGCTCATTAGGGCTGAATCCCAAACTTTCCCCAGGTACCTCCCGTGCAGCAAATAAAACAAATGGCAGGCCAAGATCCCAACCTTTCCCACTCTCAAAGCAACAATAACGAAGCACAGATTCCAAGGCTGAGTGCCATCGCTCTAACACACCCTGGCTCTCTGGATGATACGCAGATGACACAACCGTAACAATCCCATGCTGCGGCACTGCTTGAACAAAGAGGCCAGAAGTGAAGTTGGATCCTTGGTCTGACTGAATTACCTGCGGGTAACCATACCGGGAAAAATACACTAGCAAGTTTCGGACCACCGTCTTCGCTGACCCATTTCTCATAGGGTACGCGTCAGGGTACCTTGTTGCTACCTCCATGATGGTCAGGGGATACTTGGAAAAATCTCCCGACTGTGCATCACTGTCCTCCTTCAACTCGACAGCACCGGTACCACATTCAAGAACCTCCGGGTCTTCTAAGTGAAATTTACGAATGTCCGAAGGAGCAAGCTTATCTAAGTGTTTGCGAAACAACTCATGCCCCCCTCCTACACTGAATTTAGCCTCCCATTGCTCTCTGTCTGTGTATCGTTGCTGTCTCTTCGTCTTTTTAAGCCCATCCTCTGCCTTCTCAGTAACAGTTAATGGGTCTTCTCCAGACTCGAAAATTGGTCCTAATAATGAGTCCCCGAGAATGTCCGTTGATACTAAACTCTCAACCGCATCAACTTCCAACACCTTCTCGGTACCTTTCCTCCGCTTGTCTAAAGACTGTTGACCAGAATGTGACTCCCTGGATGCAAGAGATCTGGTGACAACACACGCCGTAGGTTGCACCTGACACTTCTCAACCCACTCCTGCTCTTCCCTACTCACGTCGGCCGGCTTCTCGGCAACGACCAAGGGTGGAGCCTCAGAAGTAGGCCCCGCAAATTCGTTGCCGAGAAGGAGGTCGACGCCCCCAACAGGCAACTTCTCCACAATTCCTACATCCAGGTCACGAGTCACACCATCAACTTCCATCTTCATTCTTACAAGCGGGTATGACCTTGTTGCATTAACTCCCTGAACCACAACCACCCGCGCCGTATTTACAGGTTTACCAGTGAAATTCCTCAACAATGTTTGCGATGCCCCAGTGTCACGCAAAATTCTCACCTCATGTCTTCTACCCCCCCACTCCACACAACCGAGTCCCCTGTGGTCACTAAAGGCATCACGGACAGGGAATAAGCCTTCCGGATCCTTCTGCACTGGCAGTGTATTTACCTCGGAAGAATTGCCTCTAACAAACTCTGATGTCCTCTTGAACACTCCAATGCCGTAAGCAAAAGACACGGCTGCCGGAGGAGGTCAACTAGGGCACTCATTTGCTTTATGACCCTCCTGGTGGCACTTAAAACACATAATTTTCGGTTTCGGCTTATATTGTGATGTAAAAGGCCCCTGACTTTTCTTATACGGTGTGGTGTAAGGTGTGGATTCAGTTTTAGTTTCATGGCTCTTTTGTTTAAATGTGTCATTGCTACGGGGAGGGGGAGGATAACGGTCCTTAGCACTTACATCGTACTTCTGTGAGAACCCGCAACCCCGAATCAACGACAGCCGTCGATCAGCCATTTCTGCTGCTTCGACTAGAGTTCTTGGGTTTTTCTCCTTTAACCCGTACAGCCCCAGCGACGCGTCTGACGCGTCGGCGATGTATGTAACGCACAGCCCCAGAGACGCGCCTGACGCGTCACCCTAATTGCGCCGACCGTAACCTCAGGTGTAGCCACTCAAGAGGGCTCAGATTTGTATGGGAACTGTGTACGTATTCCACGCAACCGTGCCGATGGTTGAAAACTCTCAAAGTCCACGTGCGTGCGCGCGAGCGCGCAATAACCTGTTTTTTTGGGATAATTGCCTTCAATTTTTTACTCTTGTAAAATCCGTTTTCGGGGGCTCTGTAGGACCATTTTTAAAGCTTTTTGAGCGTTTTTTCGTGGTTTTTCCTTCATTCCTAACCCATTCGCTATTGTTTCTGGAATAAAACCATTTTTTGAAAACCGGCCGGGTTCTGGTGCGCAAACATTACAAAACTAGCCGGGGCTCCACAGGTTAAGTTCAAAGTTAGATCACTGCCCGTGCTCTTAAAGAACTGCTCCAACATCATTAACTGCTTAATTCCATCAAATGTTGTTACCTTCTCAGATCGGAGCCAGTTCCCCATAGCATCGGACAAGTCCCGGGCGTGTTCCAAAAAGGTACTATCTCTTCCCTTGGTTATACCCCGGAACTTCAAACGGTACGTTTCTGGTTGCAGTTCGTAAGCCCTCAGGACAGCCTCCTTGAGATCCTCATACACAATACATGACTCCAAAGGTAACGCATCGTAGGCTTTAAGACCCTTGCCTATTAATCTAGAGGATACAAGTGCTGCCCATTTATTCTCTGGCCACTGGTGTTCCTGGCACTTCTTCTCAAAGCGTGCGAAAAATTCTGTTACCCCACTCTCATCAAACACCGGAACCAGTTTCAATAAGTGCGAGAGAGATTGATCATGAGCACGGTTACCAGCCCCAAGTCGCTGTCCCGTTGTCTCTACTCGCGACTTCTCTACGTCCCTGTCGGCACAGTACCTAGTCGACTCTAAATCAGCTTGGATTTTTGCTAGCTCTATGTGCTGCTGACTGATAGTTTTTCTCTCTTCTATCTTGGGTAATTCTATTTGCTGCTGAAGCTCAGATGCCCTGATAGCCTTTCTCTCTTCGATCTTAGCTAATTCGAGCTGAAGCAATAATTCTGGAGTTAACCCTTGAGGAGGTGAAGGTGCTACAATGTTTGAAATTACCGGTGGTCCCCCCAGGGGCAACCCACCCTGCCAGTCACCACCCAACTGTGGACGCGTACTCGGGGTCGGCAAACTACTGGGATGGCTGGGAGTCGAGTGTAGGGGAAGCATGGCCGAAGGGCTCTGAGCACTCAACCCATCTCGCTCACCAGTCACCCTGCCCAGTACACACGTTATCAAGTTATCCCTGGTCATGCTGCTAGTACCCGCATGACCGATAGCTGTGGCCAGGCATTGAAGACCGTACCGATCCATACCCTCCAACCGTTCGGCAGTAACAGGCCATTGCAAAAATATCCTAGCATCCTCCTCACAGTTCACCTGATTAACCCTTTCATCATACTGCTGTTCCTCAGTTTCGACATTACGTACTGTGTCTCCATTCTCCTCTGATCCGGTATAAGACATGATGCTCTCAAAAATTTCCCACCTCAATATTCAGAAAAGAAGCACCCCAAACTCTTATACCTCAATATACACACAAAAATTCTCGGAAATACTCAAGGGCTATACTATGTTGCAAAAAAAAAATATTCTTGCTGATCCCCGCAAAATATTCCCCAAAACAACAAATGTTCCCTGCTAATAAATGTAGGTTCACCAAATCCTAGGTAAGGTCGCCATTTGTTACGACTGAGGTTTAAATATATCAGGGCTCTTATTCATTGGACTAGTAATGGCATAAATGCTACAACGGAAAGCGCTAGATCCAACCTCTCATGTATATTCCCAGTGAACAAAGAACACAAATACTCTCCAGAGTTCTATATGCAATAATAGGTTATTAAACTCTCAATAAATGTGTGTCTACTCTAGGCTTAATGTTATGTGAAAACAGCCTATTACTACCTATAACCGAAGGTGCTTGGTTATGGTATGCAAAGTAAGGTGGTAAGAGAAGTTACAGCTTACATTACTTTAATCAATAAATGTCAGGCACTCCTGCATGAAAGAAAGTGCACTAAAGTCCTTCAACACCAACAAGGAATCTTCTTTAAATGTTAGATGCTATCAAGATGCTCGAATCGGAAATGGAACCCAAAAAGGCAGGCAGCGGAACAATGCTCGTGCAGGCTATGCACACAAAAAGGCAGGAGATATAATACAGTCGGAGCCAAGAATATCCTAAACGCCACAACAATAATAATAATCGCCACGACAATGCAGTATTCCTATCAACAAAAAGAGCCTAAGTCGTTTGTGTCTCAATACATCAAACTAGGCTGCGAAATGCATGTGTAATCATAAACGGGTATGCATAAAAAAAGAGTAATTGGTTTAATATACTTAATGTCTACTATGACTGATAAAGTCTAGCTAGAGTCAATGATACAAGATACTGGTGCGCATGACATGCCGCATAGCCTAGTGCAAATCTCAAGTCTGTACATCAAATATTACGTTATAGGGAAGGGTAGCTCTCTTGAGAAACCTTAATACCGAAGTATTAAGCGTTCTCCTGGCGTACCTCAAAGACAAACAACGAGCTAGAACAGTGCAGAATGGTATAGGCAAAAAGCCCTCATTCGTGCATGCTCTATTCTCAATGGCACACAGACTAGAATTTACCCAATCAACTCCAGTTCTCAGGTATGTCGTGCAGCTTTTAACTAAAGCCAACACCCATCGGAAACAATACCTTATAGTATCAGACTCCTAGTCTAGCATTATCTAATCCAGTAGAACACTAATAATTATAGGAAGCGGTACTGAACAATATTAATGCCAACCAATGCTTCGTGATCAACTTATCTTAACAACTAACGTACATGGGTTATATCAGACCTTAACGCACAATACAACTGGCCAGCATGAAGCTGATTATGCAGAGTTAACCAGAGGGGATATAATATTAATAAAAGGTGGTGAAAGGTATGGAAAATGAGAGATAGGCAGAGGAAAAGGTTCTCAGGTGCAACGAGGGAGACAGGTATCAAAGGGATAAGAGGGATGCGCTCTAGAAACCAGATCTGAGGGAGAAAGTGGCGAGGGAGCTGTATATATACTAGCACTAGCTCGAGCCACGTGGGAAAAAAGCGGTAACAAGTCCTCTAACCAATACTAAAGAAGCCAGCCAAACATGACATCACAAAGCATGGTAAAAAAAACTCCCTCAACGAATCCCCACGAGGCCAGCCAGCTATGACGTCATCGAGTATAGCAAAACACTACGCGCCTCCTCTCACTCTGTTCTACTCTCTCTCTCTCTCTCTCAATTCCTATCATTACTACTTAATGATAAAACATATACTTTGCAATTAAATATATAAAGCCTTGACATGGGCGAAAACAAAGAGCCTTTCTGGACTGCCCATGACACAAGCTTTCATATGAAATAAAGCACACAATAATACATCAACTGTAGCCACATCCACTGCCCTGGCGATCCTAGCGAGTCACTGTAGGACAAGCCATGCGGTTCTAACGGAGTGGTTAACGTCACACGTGCTCCATTTGTCTCTGGCAGCGCTGTATGTCTAGCGAGAGTATGGCTCATACTCCTCAGTGCCCCGGCCGGCTGGCTGGAGAGAGAATGGGTGGCCTGCCGCGCTCCTGCTGACTCGCACTCGATTCTACAATCTTTAAGAGGCTTTAAAAGCCTGTAAATTGCTGTAAATTGCCATGGCGTTCCGGAACATCTCCCGCAGTCAATGGGTTAAGCAAAGGAGCCTAATGGAAGGCCATAATATGTTCGAAGCAAATTAATCCCAATAACGTCATTTTTAGTAAACCTGACTCACGTGGTTGTGCCATTTTTTGCTTACATTTAGTGAAGATAATGTAATGTGTTTATATTATTGTGAATTGATAGGAAGAGGTGTTTTGGAGGGCAAACTGCATTTGTCCCCTATGTTTGTGAGACACGGAATAGGTCAGAAGGCCAGGCAGTGAAACAGGAGTTCCAGCTATCCTTATCACACACCTATAGCACTCCCCGGAAGTACCACACTGTTCAGTTGGTGCCTGCAACCTCCTCCTGACATGATCAAGTTTAGACCGATAGGATTTTAAATTATAAAGAATTAGGGTAAGAATATGTTGGTTATGCAATTGCAATTATGGGATTGTTGACCATATATTTTATATGCATTAATGACAATGGCAATAGTCTTGGAATGTGTCAAGAATAATTATGGTAATAATCATGAGCCAGGCCTCGAAATGTGGGACCTCCCGGGGTTCTCAAAACAAGGGAAGGGTAAATGGGCTTACATCATGCAGTACTTAATCAGGAACAAACAAATGTGGCAAAATAAAAACAAGCAACAACCATCAACCAAATTGGATCAGGAGGCTGGTTTGGTAAAGGCAGAAGAATGCACAACTTTGAAGGACTATGGACCAGCAGATACTAAATGCTGTTTTGTCTGTAGAACAAATCAGAGTGAGAAAGGTGTTACACAATTGTTCCGGCTCTTATAGACCTGCTCATATAAGGTGTGTTATTTTGACAAAGAGAAATTCACAGGCACTGGAAATGTTGTTCATGCCCAGGGCCCCCTGCAGAGCCAGGCATGTCAATGCCAGATGCCGACATGATCCAACATTTGACCGAATGGCAAACATGGATCTGGGTCATTGCCTGAATACCGAAAGGAGCCAGGTTTCAGGAGGCTCTTACACCCATAATAAAGCAGGGCTTAGAGCTCAAAACACCCCTCGCATGGGCACGGCTCCTCGGTTTCTTCTATGGGGCCTTCCGAAAACCACCCCAAACCAACATACAAGACCTTTTTTAGGTATCACTAGCCACCAGCGTAAAACGTCAACTGGAACAGTACATGGAAGTTTTGTTTTTGTTTTTTGTGTTTTTTTTTGGGGGGGCGGGGGTGGCAGGCTGGTAGAAACTCTCAAACACTCTTGGAAACCCTCGTCTACATGGTCTTAAGTTGGGAAGTCCCAGACTGTGTGTACACCCCTCTTTTTGGGGGCATCTCTCTGTGCACTGGCCAAACAAAGATGGCGGTGTGTGACCAATAGCAGTAGGGAACATATTTTCCCGCCCTACAAAAGAGGTTCTGAGAATCACTTTCGAATGGTCTGAGACAACATTTAAGACTAGTTCAACTAGGTTTTGGTAAACCAAGGATGCGCGAAGCAGCTGTGTACGCAATTCGCACCTACATCTTCCAAACCCGGGATAAAAGAGTGTTTCTGAACATAGACATGAGGAATTGAGGAATGCGTTCAACAGCATTCGCAGGGATATCCTCCTCCGAGCAGCACAAGAACACATCCCTACTATGTATTCCCTACTTTAGCAAGTTTTTCCACCCTTTAATTCTAATTCTTGGCGAGACGGTAATCCTAATCTTAATGGTGGCAGTGGTTGGTCTTGATTCGGAGGTATGTGGTGCAGCTCTGACAGGAAGTCAAACAAACTTTAAGGTTTATTGCAATACTGTATAACTCAGAATTTAACAATTTCAGCAAAAGCACAAATCCCCATCTCACAATTGTCTGTGGATACTGTGGATATTACCACTTGCATGGAGATGGTAGAACCAATCCATCGTATGGAAGAAATAAAAAAAGAAAGCCATATTAATTGCAAATATAGGGTTCAAGACATTTTGGCATATAACCAGTAAAATATCAGACAATCTCTCGTGGACTAAGTTAAAAGAAGTCATAAGCAAATCTCTCCACCCCTAACTAGGGCCAATTGCTTCACTGGTCAAACTAAATGCTGCAACCCATTCCGGTAATCTCAATGACACTATGTCAGAAATAAGAAAACTAACAAAGGCAACATACCCGACAGCATCGGCCGAGTCAATGAGTCAAACAGTATCATTTTGAACACTTGGGTATTGCCTAACTCTGTCCGCCAGCACTTCGCAATTCACGATCCTAAGCATTCAGAGGAAGACATAATACTAATTTGCAAGTTGTTAGCCACCAACTACCAAGACCAGGTTTGTGCTGTGAGTAGAGTTCAATAAGACGGAGGTAGATATGCAAAAATTCATGGCTTGTTATGAGGATGTCCCGTAGTCACCTGGCGAGCAAGAAACAATAAAAGATTCCAAAACCAAAGTAGAAACAGTAACACCCCCTCCCCCCAGGATCCGCAATACCAACAGCCCAGACAACAATTCCAAGGATACGATCGTGAACAATCTCAACAACCCAGGTATAATCTACGTGGTCGAGGTTACAGAGGTAGGAGCAATCAGCCCAGATTAGCCAGTCTACTCAACATACTGCACAGGCTAAACCACCTTTCTCTAACGAGCGACCAGAGCCTAATTCCACAAAAGATCAAATCAGCAACGCCATAACACCACCTGCAGCTAGTCAATATGCAGAAGATCTGCACCCTGATACTGGGGTGTGGAGTCGGGTTATTATAAATTCCGACTCCGACTCCAACCCCAGGAAATATTAAGGTTGCGACTCCGACTCCGCCCCCCCCCCCCCCTACCCCTCCCCACCCCTGTCTTCTGCAGTACAGTAGTAGGCTTACTGCATTACTTACATATTTTCAAGTTCATCAATATTATTATTACAATATCGTAAATGAATAAAACTGATCAGTGAATTCTAAGAACTTAAATTAAATTAACGAAAGCATGTGATTTTCCCGGGATTCGAACCCGGGACATTCATCAAAGAATTATCAAAAAGCGGGACATTACAGTCCGCCTGTAAGATTAAATTGTTTACATCATATTATTTTCATCAGCTAACTGTTATAATCACAGAATATTTAATGATCTTACCTACTGTATATAAAGAGATAATATACTGGCTGAGTCGGTGATTGCGTTCTATCTGTGATGAGTGTTCCTTATCAACTGCTGAGCAGCGTAGCACAGTGTTGAGACTTGAGCGTGGAGACGCGTATGGGTACTACAGGAATCAGACTCGTCCGGTACAGGACGTATCACGTGTTGTTGGGTACGTCTTCTACAACATCGTCTTGTAATTAATTTATCTCAATGATGTATAGATTAATTCATGCAAAACATCACAAAATATAACATTTCCACAAATAAATCCACGTTAAATCAATATTCCCACAAAAACTTCCCACAAATTGCTTGCTTGAAATGACCTCCCACAAGAACTCCCACATAAGCTAATTTATTCCACAAATTTGGGGGTTTTCCACGAAGTGGTAACACTGGCCTAGCAGTGCACCCAAGTACTTTACACGAGAATTGATCACGTAAACGAGCCGAAGTCTGAGATATTTTTACCGACTGCGACTCCGACACCGACTTCAGTCAAAAGTAGCCGACTCCTCGACTCCGACTCCGACTCCACACCCCACCCCCGCAATAGAGCAATGGATTTTTAGAGAACCCCACGACACTGTTCAAAGTTATAAGGGCTAGCCACCATCTTCTCAAATCCCCTGTATTTTCACATATTACCCTAAATTAAATTCCTGTCCACCTCAAAGTAGACACCGGAGCGACCCGGTCGTATTACATTTTTTTTGAAGAATCAACACTGCTTAGGCAATCTAATAGGCATTTATATGCAACTTGGGGAGATTGTAGACAGCAATCGAACTGGGCAATACCAAGGGGAGGCCTAATAGGCATGTGATAAGGAGTTACTAGAACTCCTGTTTCACTTGTCTGGCTTCCCTCACTGTTTCTGTTTGTGTCTCACCTACACAGAGAATAATCTAGGTAGTTCTATGCGATGGCACAGTGGATAGCGTGGTTGACTGCAAACCTATTGGACCTCAAATTGAATCCACGCCAAACGTCAGGGTTTTTTCTGAGGTGATCTGATTGTTCCTATGTTCTACAATTATCCTGGCTACACCGACACGTCAAGAAAATACCCCCTATATTGTCACCAATTCATAGTATAGACGATGCCAGACCATATTCGAAGATGCTGTGAACGACCGTGTAGCTTCTCTCTCCAATCTAGTGACGTGTATAAATATAAAGGTGTAGTCATCTAGTGTGGCTGAAAGGAAGCAACCAACACCTTGATGCTCCACTGTGACCATCTAGTCACCGTATATTGATTCTAGTGCGACATATGAAGCACCCAACATCTCGAAGGTTCAGTTGATAATCTCGGGGCCTCACAAGAGTAACAGGCTACTGAACAGCCTACAGTCCTGAGGTTGAAACATAAAAAAAAAAAAAAATCCTCCTCCTATACATTTCACTACACTAAAGAAGGGACTGGAGTTCTCGCAGAGAGGCTACAGTCCTAACGTTATTCTTGACTTACAGTGTGCTGGCTTAATAATCCAATAGGGTTGATAGACTCTGAAGTCCTATTTTAACTAACTACACTAAACAAGCACACCATTCTTCTTTCCAAAACTGTACACAAATAAAATAAATAATAATAATGTTTAAATTGGTTCTCTTACTCTTTCAACTTTGGAGGAGACACGTGTTGCGGGCTGTTTTGCCTTTTGTCTCCTTCATGCACATAGGAAAAACAAATGAAACAGATAGGCGCTGGTATCTCTCCCTTAACCGCGAGGGGTGAGACAGCTCCTGTGATAGTATCAACCCCTTCTGAGGCCTCGTTAACCCACGCATTCATAGTGATAGACTCACCTGACCAGGATTATGACGGCTATCTAGGAATAGCAGTTGGGATGTGTGTACATGCTTAGATTGATATGCAGGATTCGAAGTTGCATAATAAATCGTAGGCAGTGTCCACCATTCTTTAACTGTCTACGTGGTGCGATGCATAAGGTGTTGATTTTCGGTGTGAGCATCCTGGATTCGAATCCACGGACTGCCACATGTGTTTGTAAATTTCATTAATCGATTTTAGGAGTATAGTTGGTTGTTGGAAGGAACATAATAATTGATATTGGTTCAGGGGTAATTTATCGAGAGGATCCTAGTGGTTAAGGCCCCATTAATTGCTCTTTCCATTCACATATGCATAGCCTACGTGAGTTGCAGTTGGGATGTGTGTACATGCTTAGATTGATATGCAGGATTCGAAGTTGCATAATAAATCGTAGGCAGTGTCCACCATTCTTTAACTGTCTACGTGGTGCGATGCATAAGGTGTGATTTTCGGTGTGAGCATCCTGGATTCGAATCCACGGACTGCCACATGTGTTTGTAAATTTCATTAATCGATTTTAGGAGTATAGTTGGTTGTTGGAAGGAACATAATTGATATTGGTTCAGGGGTAATTTATCGAGAGGACTTCCCTAGTGGTTAAGGCCCCATTAATTGCTCTTTCCATTCACATATGCATAGCCTACGTGAGTTACAGTTGGGATGTGTGTACATGCTTAGATATATATGCAGGATTCGAAGTTGCATAATAAATCGTAGGCAGTGTCCACCATTCTTTAACTGTCTACGTGGTGCGATGCATAAGGTGTTGATTTTCGGTGTGAGCATCCTGGATTCGAATCCACGGACTGCCACATGTGTTTGTAAATTTCATTAATCGATTTTAGGAGTATAGTTGGTTGTTGGAAGGAACATAATAATTGATATTGGTTCAGGGGTAATTTATCGAGAGGACTTCCTAGTGGTTAGGGCCCCATTAATTGCTCTCTCCATTCACATATGCATACCTTACGTGAGTTGCAGTTGGGATGTGTGTACATGCTTAGATTGATATGCAGGATTCGAAGTTGCATAATAAATCGTAGGCAGTGTCCACCATTCTTTAACTGTCTACGTGGTGCGATGCATAAGGTGTTGATTTTCGGTGTGAGCATCCTGGATTCGAATCCACGGACTGCCACATGTGTTTGTAAATTTCATTAATCGATTTTAGGAGTATAGTTGGTTGTTGGAAGGAACATAATAATTGATATTGGTTCAGGGGTAATTTATCGAGAGGACTTCCCTAGTGGTTAAGGCCCCATTAATTGCTCTTTCCATTCACATATGCATAGCCTACGTGAGTTGCAGTTGGGATGTGTGTACATGCTTAGATTGATATGCAGGATTCGAAGTTGCATAATAAATCGTAGGCAGTGTCCACCATTCTTTAACTGTCTACGTGGTGCGATGCATAAGGTGTTGATTTTCGGTGTGAGCATCCTGGATTCGAATCCACGGACTGCCACATGTGTTTGTAAATTTCATTAATCGATTTTAGGAGTATAGTTGGTTGTTGGAAGGAACATAATAATTGATATTGGTTCAGGGGTAATTTATCGAGAGGACTTCCCTAGTGGTTAAGGCCCCATTAATTGCTCTTCCATTCACATATGCATAGCCTACGTGAGTTGCAGTTGGATGTGTGTACATGCTTAGATTGATATGCAGGATTCGAAGTTGCATAATAAATCGTAGGCAGTGTCCACCATTCTTTAACTGTCTACGTGGTGCGATGCATAAGGTGTTGATTTTCGGTGTGAGCATCCTGGATTCGAATCCACGGACTGCCACATGTGTTTGTAAATTTCATTAATCGATTTTAGGAGTATAGTTGGTTGTTGGAAGGAACATAATAATAGACTTACTCCAGCGTATTAGTGTGGCAGATATGTGAAAGAATGTGTGGGAATTGTGCGTTTCTTCATACAAGTGTCAAAATTGGCATAGACAATAATAAACGCAGTATAATCAAAATTAGCTATAGGGGCATCACAGATTTAGCCTATGTTGGCTTTGGTAGCCGCTTTTCAACTAATCTCTATTAGAGTACTGAAACACAGATATTTACCCCAAACTGTAATCTGTGGTAGAGATGTCAAACTAGTCTCAAATGACTCGTCTGGACAAGGGAAACAATAAATGTTCTGACAATGTTTATAGAGAGTTGACCAGTTGACTTGTACTGGTTCCTGTAGTTCAACAAATTAGTGGCAATGGCAACAATTCTTACCAATTTGTAGCATGATAATAAACTACTGGGACCAGTACAAGTTACATGGTCAACATTAGCCAAACATTCTCTGAATATAGATCGTTTCACTTGACCAGACGATTCATTTAATACTAGTTTGACATCTCTACCAGAGTATACAGTTTGGGGTAAATATCTGTGTTTCAGTACTCTAATAGAGATTAGTTGAAAAGGGGCTGCCAAAACCAACATAGGCTAAATCTGTGATGCCCCTATAGCTAATTTTGATTATACTGCGTTTATTATTGTCTGTGCCAATGTTGACACTTTTATGAAGAAACGCACAATTCTTCCGCCTATCTGCTTCACTATTACAGACCTAGATCGATTGCAAACACCACCAGTTGAAATTCGGCCGAGACCAGTCTACCCCCCACGTAAAAACACAAGCTAGCATATTAGCCACTGTCACTATTCCCCTCCATCACCAGGTGTGAGTACCCACAACCAATCCCACCGAAAAATCCATGTCGTTTTCATTTAATCGAAGTTACACAGTCTCCCCCCACTGTTTGTTTTCACCCGCTGTACTACCGAAAAGGTTCCATGCACTCACAGTAGCCAATATATCCGAGCATTCCGTAACCTTGCCAAAGGGATTAATTATCGAGGACCTCGAGACATTCGATAATACACTCACGAGCCCCCCCCCCCCCCCTCCCTCCAACCTCTGGGGAACCACACTAGAAATTCCCCCCTTCCCAGAAAACCTTGCACGTCAAGAAAAATCCGAGCTCCAACATTTGCTAGTATCATACAGAATTTTTTTTTTTTTTTTTTTTTTTAAGAGACAATGAACGGAGGAAGGAAAAACACAGATAAAACAAAAAGGTCCATGTGCCTAAAGGCATCCTCCATTCATAAAATGTTTGTAACAACTGGATGTAAACATTTGTTGATTGTAAGTTTGTGGAAAGCAATTCGAGGGAAGTGAATTCCAAAGAGTAGTAGCTCTGGGGATAAATGAATTCTGATAAGCAGAAGTTCTGCATTGTGGAGGAGAAAGTGTAAATTCATGGGCGCTCTCAGCTGCCCTAGTTCTACGGGGAAAGATGTGGAGAGGCGGCACAATTGAAGCAAGTTCCTCGGAACAATTGCTGTGAAAAATATCTGTAGAATAATGCAAGGGATGCAACGTTTCTTCGTATGGCTAATGTAGGAAGGTCCTGTGTGATTGCAGGGTTATTGATTAATCTAATAGCTTTATTTTGAATTTGTCCAACTGACTGAATGCAACCACTCCACTTCCACCCCACAGAGGTGAAACAGTAATCCATCTGAGAGCGACATGACTTTTATATATTACGGCCAACTGCTCGTCAGTGAAGAATTCGCGAACTCTGTACAGGAGTCCCAGTTTTTTAGAGGCATTCTTAGCAATGCTTCTAACATAATGTGTCCAGCTCAAGTTAGTAGTTAATGTTACACGAGAATGTCAATACTAGGGGAAGTGGGAATATTTACATCATTAAAAAATATATGGGAGTCAGTGAGATTCTGTCGGTTAGAAAATTGAATGTACTTGGTTTTCTGTGCATTAAAGGAAACTAGATTCTCTTGTCCCCATTCATTAATTCTAGAAAGGTCCTGGTTCAGAGAAATTGCAGTGTTTATTTTTGAATTTATAAGATCGGGTTGGGTGAAAGAATTGGTAAATGTGAAGGAACTGTGGAGTGTTGAGTCATCTGGCGTAGGAATGTATTGGATTATGAGTGGTAGATATGAGATCATTGATATGAATGAGGAACAGAGTTGGGGCCAAAACTGATCCCTGGGGAACACCAGCATTTATGATGAGTGAAATTGAGAATAAAGGCCATCTACCATTACACGTATTTTTCTGTTATGAAGATAAGAAGAAATTAGTGGAACTAATGATGCAAGGCCGTAGTGTGACATCTTCGACAATAAGGATTGATGCCAGACTCTATCAAATGCCTTGATATATCCAGTGCTATTGTATGTGTTTCACATGTTGGTCTGTAGCTTGGTTGATTTGATGCGTAAGAAGGCAAAGAATGTCTGCAGTTGATCGACATCGTTCTAAAACCATATTGCCTATCACTGATTAATTTATTATTCTCCAGATGCTTATTATGTGATTATTTAATTATAATTTCAAAACTTTGCCAAGAGTGGAAGTTATAGCTATTGGTCTGTAGTTTGATGGATCTGAAGAGGCACCTTTTTAGGAACGGGATGGATGTTTGCTTCTTTCCAGGGTACTGGGAAGCATGAGGTATGAGTACACAGACGGAAAAATTTTGCCAATACAGGAGCGTGCACCAAGGAGCAATTCTTAAGTACTATTGGAGGAATTTCATCTGGACCAGGAGCCTTATCTACTGAGAGATTCTGCAAAATAGTTTTGACATGTCTGGTGTGGATCTTAAGTGAGGGAATTTCAGGTGAATTAAAATTAAGTACAGGGACATCTTGATGTATTTCATCTAAGGTTGAGTTGGTGGAGAAAATATCCGCCAGAAGGTTAGCTTTACCTGTGGGTCACTTACAAGATTGCCAGTCGGCAGATTTTAATGGTGGAATGGATGAAGCAGTAGTGAAGTTGGATTTGAATGAGTTAAGAGTAGACCAAAATATTTTGTTATCATTTGGATTATTTAGAAGTTTATTTGCCTGCTTATGGAGAAAGTTTGATTTAGTTAGGTTTAATACAGTTTTGGCATGATTTCTGATGTTTCTAAAGTAATTAAAGGCTTCATGTGTTTTTGATCTTGTGTATGGCATTGTAGGCTATTGCTTTTTGTTCAGTTACTCTAGCACAATTATGGTCAAAACCATTTAGGTGAATTCGATCTTTTACTGTACTTTTGATGAGGAATAAAAGTTTCCATTCCAATTTTTACAAAATCTTGTATGTGGCTCAAGGTGGAGTGTGCATCATTAGAAAAGAAAGAGGTCCAGGGAATATCAATAAAGAAACCTTGAAGACCCTCCCAGTCTGCCCTATCGTAATGCCATTTAGTCACCAAAACAGGTTCAGAGTGGGAAGGTGTGGTAGGTGATACACAGGTGGCCTGTATCAGACAGTGATCAGAAGATCCAAGTGGGGACCTCACTGTAACATCATAATTTTCTGAATTGGTTGTTAAAAATAAGTCCAGTAGGTGGGAATTATGATTAGGATTATCTGGTACACGGGTGGGTTGGTTGACTAGTTGAATGAGATTAAATGAGTCTGCAAATAGCTCACATTCAAGACCAGCATCAGCAGTCCTGGCTGAATGAGTGAGCCATTCAACAGTATGGACAATAAAATCACCCAACACAGTGATTTCAGAAAGAAGCATTTAAGTTGAGGACACTGAGTTGTGAGGAAGAGAATCAATAGGACTTTGCTCTGGAGGAGTATTTGGGGAACGGTAGATGCAACCTATGTATTTAAATTTACCAGCAGAAATTAATTTGTATATAGAATAATCAAAATAGGGACAATTGAAACTAGTAACCTCCTCCAGGGCAATTTCAGATTTTGCGAAGCACCTTTAGGTCTGAAATTTTGGAGCAGTTGATAACCTGGAAAATTAAATCTAGATGTGTCAGATGTGGATGTTACTTGAGTCTCTGTCAAAAAAAGGAGAGTAGGGGATTCTGCTTGAAGAAATTGGTGTACAGAATTGATGTTAGAGTGAAGTCCCCTTATATTACTAAAGAAATAGCTGTACTGACAAGCAGCTTTGGGACGTTGCAATGCTCTTGACACAGTCGCATGATGACGACCGGGAGGGCCCTGTGTCAATAACCCAACCCTGCCGGGGGTGGATATCCGAGGGACCACCAGGTTTGCTCTTAACAATAATTTAGTTCAGTCCGCCGATGACATAGGACACACAGAAGTCCTACAGCATTTTATCCACACTGAGGGTGCACCCATCAGACAGCCCGCTAACCATAAGAATCCGCTGTAACGTAAAGAGGAATTTAAACAGGTGTAGCAAGAAATGTTAGATGCACAATTCATTTTCCTCTCGATCAGTCCATGGTCATTCCCTGTTGTACTTCTTAAGAAAAAGGACGACTCCCTCAAATTTTGTGTTGACTATTGTCGATTAAACGATGCCACGATAAAAGATGCAACCCCCCTTCCTCGCGTCGACGATTCACTCGATTCACTACATGGCGTGAAAATATTTTCCTCTTTATATCTGAAAGACAGATACTGGCAAGTCCCTGTCCATGAGGCCCACAAGGAGGAAAACCGCATTATCCACCTATAGTGGCAAACATTTTAAATTCAATGTCTTATTGTTCGGCTTATACAACAGGCCCGCGACCTTCTCCCGTATAATGGAATCCGTGTTGCAAAGTTTGACCTGGGAGACGTGTCTGGCATACCTGGACGACGCAGTCACTTTTGCCAAGTTGTGGCCAAAACACCTAGATTGTTTGGATCAAGTCTTCCAGTGTATATGAGAAGCCAGTTTGAAATTGAAACGGTCCAAATACACCATTGCCTGGCTCTCCGTTGCATACCTAGGACATGTCATATTTACAAAAGGTATATCACCTGACCCCAGAAAATTGCAAGCCATTGGTGAAATTGATATCCCCATGAATGTGAAATAGTATGTTCTTTCTTGAGGTTAGCATCGTATTATAGGAGGTTTGTTAAAGGTTTCGCCACCATTACCAAACCCATACACAAACTAACTCAATATGGGGAGCCATTTGTGTGAAACGAGGAACGTCTTATTGCCTTTCAAAACTTGAAGGAGCCACTCACTCCTGCAACGGTAGTGGCGTTCTCTGACTACACTAAACCCTTCTGCTTATATGCAGATGTATCTCTAGTAGGTATAGGGACGGTGATAGCACAAGAATCCGAAGAGAACACAAATATATAGTGACCTGCGCCAGCAGAACGGTAACACAAGCTGAAGTAAATAACGTCGCCGATAACCGTGAATTCTAGGGTTATTTTGGGCCCTACAACATTTCTCATCATATTTGTGGAGGGCTTCTCTA